>JASKMD010000029.1:3787963-4004058 GCA_030144725.1 Haematococcus lacustris | reverse complement strand
TGTCCCCACTTAGGAACATCTTATCACGTGACACAGTGGCCCATATGTGTAAGGTCGGGTATATCAGCAGCAACAGAGGCAGCAACATGAGCAACAGCAGCTGGCCAGGTGAGCTGACTGTGGTTGGCTGCTGCCTAGCTCGTGGCTAGCTGCTACTGGGCCTTACCTTGGCCCAAAACGAAGCCACCACGCGCATCTTGCCACAGTACAGCCGGAACTTGGCGTTGGCCCAGCGCTTCTTCGAGACCTCGGCCCACATGGCGTCATACGTCTCCAGGACGGTGTCGGCGAACCGCCGGTACGAGGCCAGCGAGCTGGGCTTGCTGCTGACCCGCGACAGGGCTGTGAGCTGCGGCTTCACCTTGGTCAGCCACGTCTTGGTCGCCTGGGCCTGCCGCGTAATGCCGCTGTCCCGGTAGTACTGACCGGCTGTAAGCTTCCAGTGCCGCACGGACACCACTGTGCCAGCAGCGCTGCGCTCCTCGTGCGCCACAGTGGCCATATTGGTTTTGCCTGGGTCAACGCCAAGCCACTCCGCGTGAAGATGGGCCAGTGGGTTGACTGCGTCCAAGCCCCTGCCCATCCGCGGCAGCTCTGCGGGTGGAGCTGCAGGCTTGGGCCGCAGGAACATCACGTTGATGGCGACTCCATCGGTGTGCACGATTTGCGCGAAGGTGTGCTTGGGGCTAGCGAGCTTCTGGCGGCGAGGGTCAGGCAGCAATGCATCCCATCGGTTGGCCACCTGTAGCCACCATATGCACATACCAAGGCACTTCATTAGCTTGTGTGGGCTCACAAGGCAGGCACAAGGCAGCTGACTGCAGGCTCACAAGGCAGGTGACAGCACACATGGCAGCTGACGGAGCACCCAAGGACTGGCTGGCACCTGACTGCAAGGAGCACTCACATGGCTGTCTTTGGGCCCTGCAATGAAGTGGCCCGGCCTCGCTGGGTCAGGTAGGGCACCGTTCCTGAACTTCTTCAAGGAGTTGACCCCTGCCTCCGTCAGCACCCCCAGCATGCCGGCGTCATGCATCATGCCGTATAGGCCCTTGGTGTCGATGAAGACATGCCGAGCCTGGCACTTGCTGGTGGGGGTGAGGGCATAGGGTGTGGGGGGGCGGGGGGGCCTTGGCAGCAGCCCTGGGTTGGTGAGCTCAGCGTGCTGCCAAGGCACCATATCCAGCTGCCAGGCTGCCATGGCTGCCTCCATCTCTCTGGTAGTGTGCACCGCATGGCGCAGCAGCCGGCCCCGGTTGACTGGATCCTCCACCCAGTCGTCATCCACCCTCTCCCCCTCCTCAAGCCCCAGCAGGCCTCGTTGCAAAGCCACCTCAGCCTGCATGGCTGGAGTTGGCACCACCCCACCCTCCCCCACCAGCCAGGTGACGTCCAGCCCGCACACCATGCGGCGCACATAGGTGCACTCCCGCTTTGACCAGGCTGGCAGGTACCCACCACCCACCCCCCAGAATCCAAATCTGCGCCGGTGTTCCTCAGTGCCCACCAGGACCTTAGCCCCAGCCAGGGACACTGACTTCTTGAGCCTGCCAGCGAAGAGCAGCGTGAGCATGTTGCTGAAAGCTGTCTCCAGCTGCTTGCCGACGTGGTCCACTATGTTGGTGTCAGACAGGTGGCGAGGGATTGCTGCGAGGCGGGCGCGAAGGTCAGGGTGCGCTGCCAGCACGGCAGCCACTGCCGCGTTTGGCTGAGTGTTCGCGCCGTTTCCGGGCGGGCCGCGGCACAGCTGCAGGTACAGGTTCCTGCAGCTCAGGTCCGGGATGGCTGCCTGGGAGACTGGGATGTCAGTGTACACGGGCTGGTCGTGCAGGCCCAGCGGGTCGGCTACGCGAATGGTAAACAAGCCGCGCACGAGTAAGCCCAGCCCAAGGCTGGCGAGCACCCCACGCTCGCTGATGGCCTCCGCTCGTGGCCGCACAGCACGTTCCAGGAAGGCATCCCAAAGCTCTTGCGGGAGGTGGTCGATGAGGTGGGCTATCTTACACTTCCTGCCGTGGTATGTGTTGTCCCCATCGCGGGCAGCGCGGGCCTCTCCGGAAACCTTTCTATTTTGCTGCGCTTCGGTGAGATCCGGCTGTAGTGCCTCGTCGCGGTCCTCAATGTCACTGTCCGGGTCCTCCGGCACTGGCCTAGGCACGGTTCGTCTTTTCTTCTTAGCCATAGAAAACAACATCGTCAAGCCATCACAAATACTAGGAATTATCGGTTTTTTTGTTTGCATTTGCGGTTTTAGTTTCTCCCTCGGTGCAGTATAGAGTGAGTATTTGCATGAAGATTACCAATCCCATGTTGGGGACTCCTGACTCTAGGTAAGGGGGGGAGGTGGGCTCATTGCCACATCGCCGCAACCGCTTTCCGATCCGACTGCTGCTGCCGACACGCATGCGTATGTAGAGCAGCCTAAGCGACGAAGGCGGTCGCAGCGATGACGGCATGCCCCGCAACGGCCCAAATTTGAATCACTAACTTTGATGCTTTGTTGTGCACGGCCTACTCAGTGTATGTTTATTCTGGATGAGTGAACGGTAGCTGGCTGGGTTGGCTACATACTGAGCCAGCTAGCATTAAATTTGGCGCAGCGAGTGCAGAGTTACAGCCGTCCTACTACCAGGGGTCGGTTTACTGCCATTTTTTGAATGTTGGGGGCGCCTGACTCACAGTTGTACAATGCCCCTTAGCTTTTTAACATCCTTACATCCCCAAGTTAACAGCCCTCATGCAACTCATGAGTTGTGATCAAACACAGGCTGCGAGATCGCTGTTGTAAAGGCTACTGAATCATGTCATGCGCATTGTGTGCCTTGTGTGCCATGCAGTTGGAGGAGGAGGCAGCCAGCGTGTCCCAGCAGCTGTGGGGGGCCCGCAAGCAGCTGGTGGTGTTCTATGGCAACGCAGGCATTGGTACCCGGGGTGGGTGGGGGGCCAAGGCCGTGCTGCAGGCCTGCCGCAAGGTGGTGGAGAGGCCCAACAGCGGCAAGCAAGGGCATCAGGTTCTACAATCGGGACGTGTCGGCCGCGCTGAACATCCGCCGCATTGCAGCCGGGTCGGGTCCGCGCGCCCCGCAATGCCCAACCCAGGTAGTGAAGGCAAGGAGTGGGTGCGGGTGCGCGGCAAGGGCCTGCTGCGGAAGTGGCCGCGGCGTCACCAGCGGCAGCGATGGTATTGTGTGTATCATCTTATAAACGAGGGAAGGGTTGCCAACTGGCTACTCGCTCGGCATCGGCCAACCTCGCCACCCATTACGCCCACCTCACGTCCCCCGAAGGCATACGCTAGCCCTCCACGCCTCAGACCCAAACTCAGCCGTTACTCCCATCGTTTACCCTATAAAGAGTCCTGCCCCCGGCCCGACCTCTCCTACTAGAATCAGCGACCTGCTGCATGTAGCAGCCTGTCCTGGTCCTGACCCAGTCAGTGCTGAGCTGCGGCACTAGCCGTGTCCTCCGCCCTCAGGCAGGGCAGAAAGTTGATGCGCTTCACCAGGATCTCACCGCCGCGCACCACCAAGGAGCTGATGCCCCACTGCATGCATGCACATTGCACGGGGGGCATGGGCCGCTAGTAGCTCAGCAGCCTGCGCTGTGTCCATGGCTGGACGCTGTGATAACACTGTATGCATGCATGCATGCATGATTGCTGGTGTGTGGCTATGCATGCTTGCCTGGTGAGAGATATTAAGGGAGGAGGGATTGGCTGCCTCCTGCTACAGCCCTGAATCACACGGGGCTGTAGAGCTTGTGGTGCCTGCAGTGCCTGTTGTGCCTGGCCCTCGGCCCTCAGCCTGCTGCACAGGGGCTGCAGCCCAGGGGGTCACCTGGAAGTCCTCCCAGTCCAGCTGGCTGTGCATCACCTCCACCAGGTCCCCTGTCAGGGGCAGCTTAGGCTTGCGCATCATGCCGCTGGGCAACACCACCTTGCACAGGGACAGGCTGTAGGCATCCTGCGCAGGCGGAGCCACACACCCCAGCCAGGGGACTACCATGAGCCTTAGCAGCACAACGACGCGCCATCTGCTGACATGGGTTGCAGGCAAGGATCAGTCGCCACCTCGTGTTAGGCCTAGCAGCTGCCTGTGCCCCCTCACGACACATGCCGCACCCTGCGCCTGCTGAGACTGCAGCCCTGTGGGTGACCACACCGTACCTGCTGCCCCTGGCACCTGCCTAACCACAAACAACTGACAACTGACCACTGGCCACCAGCCAGCCAGCCAGCCAGCCTGTGTCAGGCAGTACCACCAGGCATCAGCCTGCACCACTGCATGAGTCTCAGGGGTCCAGTCCAAGCGCCCTGCCGCCTCAGGCCTGCACCTGGAGAGCCTGGCCTGCGGTGGGTGCCACCCAGTCCCCCCTGGGCCCTGTCATTGACCCAGCCACTGCTGCTCTGCTCCTCCACCCGCCACTGCTGCACCCGGGGCTAGCCACCTGTCTAGGCAGCTGGCCTGACTCAGCGCAGGCTAGCGGGGCCGCTGCTGCACCTGATGGGGGTACAGCTAAGACCGCTGCTGCCCACTGACCTTGCTCCCCTCAGCTGTACTGTTGCTGGGCATGACAACGCGGGCGATTTGGTACCGCTTGCTGCAGGGCAGGGAAAGGGCGGTAGGAGCACGGGCAGGAGCTCTGGCACAGACAGCCACAGCCACAGCGCAACAAGCCAGGCCATTCCCAAGGTGGCCACCTGCGCCGCCTACCTGCTGCCCTAGGCTGCACGCAGCACAGATGACGCTCGTGAAGACCTGTACTTCTCCTGCTGCTACTGATGCAGTGCCTCCATCCGTCCCTCCCACTTCCCACAGCTGCCGTCACCCCTGCTGCCCTCCCAGCGGCCAGCGCCACTGCCGCTTGTCATGGCCCAGCTCACCCCCTTTATGGCCCAGGGGTCCCTGCAGCCCCTCCTCCCTGCTGCCCCTGCCCCTGGCTCCAGTGTCCCCTGCCCCCGCCCCTGCCGCCGGTAGCCCTGGTCCCTCCCGCTGCCCACCTGCTGGTCTCCAGCATCATCACATGGTCCACCAGGCGAGCAGAGGTCCACTGCGCAGGCTTGAGGCCCTTGTCCGCCACCGCCGCCAGCGTGTACTTCAGCCAAGGCTCGTTGCAGAGGTTGTACTGCACCGACACCTCCTGGTTCTGCTTGCTTGCCTTGGCCCCTGTGTTGCGGGTGGTCACCTGGCGCTCGCTGCACTGGGGCTGCACGGTGGGCTGCGAGGCCGGCAGGTCGTGGATGCACGGGTGCAGCTCCACAGCTACTGCGGTGCGTGTGAGGAGCCACACCTTGTGCACCTACAACAGGGGCAGGCAGCGAGCCGGGCAGGCTGGCAGGCAGCAGGAGGGGCGGGCAGACGGGCAGGCTGGCAGGCAGCAGGAGGAGCAGGCAGACAGGCAGGCATGCGCCTGAACAGGTCAGGCAGCTGGCTGGGCAGCCAGGTGCCTAGGGTCTGTGACGTCACCAACAAGCCTCGACTGGAACACCTGGTTGCCTTGCAGTCCAGCTTCCACCCAGCTGCTGCCTTCCAGCCTGCCAGGGACCCACCTGGTACGCAAAGGCCGCCTCTGTCTTGCCCCATGCACGTGACTTGAGGAAACGAGCCTTGGATGGGTAGGACGATATGGCCCGTGCATCCACCAGCTTGATTAGCACCCGCACCTCAATGACCGCGCTGGGAGGGTGCGCTAGGTGCGGGGCATAGTAGCCCATGTGCATGAGCACCGCCACCAGATCAGAGTCAGGTGTGTACACCAGATCACCCCAGATCTGCCGCGACTTCACCTGGGGCGCGGCAGCCAGGCAGGCATGGAGTCAGGGTGCATGCACATGGATGACCGCATGTCTCAGGCTCTGCGCTACAGGGCTGAGGTTGGGTGGGTGCCAACAGGGGCTGCTAGTGTGTGCCACAGCTGAGCTCATGCGCTCACCCTCTTGTTCTCTCTGCTGAGGTAGTCGGGTGACATCACCACCTGCATTGTGTGTGGGGGCTGTCAGCTGCAGTGGCATGGGGTCAGCTGCTGCCCGGTGGGTCTTGCTGCACACCTCTACTATGACATCGTCGCTGGTGTCACCAGCTCCTCGCCATAGGTCACCCAGGTTCAGGGGCATGTCATCACGGTAGGTAACAGATGGGTACCGTGAGTCTGCAGCCAGGTGCTAGCTGGGCAGTGGGCTGAGATGGGACTGAGCAAGTGCAGCTGCGGCATGCTAGGGCGCTCACTGCCACGTTTGAAAGCTCTTGGCCCTCCGTCATGTGCCTGCCGAGCAGAGTCCAGTAGCCAGTATTCAGCACCAGATCCAGGCACAGAGCACCGGCACAAACAACCCACTAAGCCATTGTCACGCTGGTACTTTGTGGGCAGCAACCCAGCGGGCTCCTCGGCTGCGCGCTTGTTCATGCGGCCTGAGATACCCGCGGGGTCACCCGCGGCTCCACAGCGGCATCACAATGTCGCAGGGGCTGACCGACGCCAAGCTTGATATCAGCAAGATGCACTTGATATCGCAAGCTTGTTATCAGCAAGATGCACAGCTTTAGCCAACAGCAGTAACTGCCTCATTCTCACTCCCATGTCTCTTTCGTTACCTCGCTTTCCTCACGCTCTCCCTCGTTCTCAGCTGGCCCGCTGTTATGCTACGTATGTGTAATGCTACGCAGCAGTCCTGAGTCATTTTAAAATCAAGCCCCAGTCCGGACTGGCCAGAGTGCCTCTTCCTCAGCTAACTTGCCTTTCCTGTCACTCAGCAAAGCGTGTAAGCATGTATTAGTTGCAGCTACGTCAATCACATGATACTAAAGCGTCGAACACCGTCACATAACCCAACAACGAGCTCTTTTGTCTTTTACCACATGGGCTATATCATCAAATCGCATTCGTATCGTTCGCATAATGTTATCTGTGTGCGTGCCTCCAGACCTGACGGAGAGCCCACGGAGTGCGTGTCCACCCCAAAGGGGATAGAGAGCAGGATCTTCTCATGTTTGCCTTGCGTGAATCCCCATTGGGTCCCACAAGACGCTGCCATAGACGAGCGGACAGGAGCAGCATCAGGCGCTTCTCAGTACATATCACCCCTACGGAGCCCTCTCCCCAAGCCGAACCCTCGACGCTGGTGCAGTCCTGCCCTGAGAACGGCAATGGCAGCGTGGGTGGACTCCGGTGGGTCTCGCGAGGGAGGACCGGGGTTGGTGATGTGGTGCCGGCCCAAGCCGTTGCGCCCACATCAGTGCAAAACAACGCGGCCACCAGCGCGTTCCCGCTTCCGCTGCGTCAAAGTTCGTAACCTCGCATCCGGTGCTGCTTGCCTACGTAGGGCTTCGGCCGCTGCCTGTTCAGGTGCAGATGCATGGCACATGGAGCCAAGATGCCCACTGCTCTGCTGGGACCTGTTCTGTGGTGTGCAGGTCGCTTGGCTGGTGGCCAAAGAAGGCATCTCTGTACATCCTGCGCACTGATGGCAAGTCCTGCTCCCGTGAGCTGGTCACTGGTGAGTGATGGTAACAGGAGCAGCAGCAGCAGCAGCAGCAGCAGCAGCAGTAGGGGCGCTTGGCAACGAGCGAGCACCAGAGCATGCAAGTCAGGTTGCCATCGGAATGCTATGCATGGCAGTGAGCTGCGTGGTAGAAACAGCAGCAGCACACCCACACTGCCCTAACATGAAGGTCAGCCTTGCCGTGGTCATCACGTACATGTCGCTCGTGCTGCCGTGCCGGACAGCGAGCCCTGCTCACCTTGCATGTCATTCACCTTGCCACCCGTACTTGACCGCAACGCTGCATGGCAGAGGTGGCGGTGAGGGTGTGTGCTGCAGCCTGCCTGCAGCAGCGGGCTGCCCACCCAGCCTGACCCTACCCCCACCTCCCCAGCCCAGCCAGCCCAGCCAGCCCCGTGCCTGTGCCCTGTGCCTCGTGTCTGGCCTGGCAGGCACTGGCAAGCTGCACTTTGCGTACCCCAGCACGCAGCAGCACCTGCTGGTGTGGCGCAACAGGCCACGCAGGTGGGGTGCAGGGGCGGCAGCGGGGGGGGCCGTGCTGGGGTCTTGCGACAGTCACACCGGGGGGCCTGCTCTGTCCTGTCTGCCCTGCTCCCAGGCCCACCCGCCAGAGGTCACAGCTGGTGGGTGGGTGGGTGGGCAGGCGTGCAGAGGTTCGGTTCTGGTCAGCGTACAGGCCGAGTCAGTGCAGGGCAAGTAGTCAGGCAGGTTGTAGGCTTGCTGCTGTGCTGTGAAGCAGCACCACGCACCTTACAGGGCAGAGTGCCTCATGGCCCCTGGTGTGACCCTGACCCCCAGTGTGACCCTGAACCACGGTGTGACTCGAACCCTGGTGTGACCCTGAACCCTAGTGTGGCCTTCAACCCCGGTGCGACCCTGACCCTGTGTGGGCCCTGACCTGGCTGTCATCACTGCACAGCGTGATGGTGCTCAAGAAGCTCGGTGACGAGCTGCTGCCAGAGTTCATGCAGGCAGGTGATGCTGGCAGGGCAGGGGGCCTGGGGCAGCATGCCAGTCTGCAGTAGCAGGGTGTGCAGCCAGGATGACAGATCAGGAAGCAGGGCAGGAGGGCACAGAGCAGCCGGCTGGTGGGAGGGCAGCAAGGGGCCCCACTGCCTACCCTCCCTCCTGGATGCACAATTGCCAGAGAGGTTTCCTTTCCTATCCTATCCTTTCATTTCCTTCTATTTTCTGCCATTTCCTTTCTTTTCCTTCCCTTACCTTTCCTTCCAATACCTTTTCTAACTATGCCAGAGCAGTGGGGATCCCAGGTGTGTGTGTGCATGTGAATGCGTGTGTGTGCACAGGTAGTGTCCATGCTAGGCCAGGAACACGGGCTGCATGTGGTGGTGGAGCCAGACGTGTACGCTGAGCACCTCCAGCACCACCCCAGCCTGCACACCTGCGCACACACCTTCAGCGAGGAGGAGCGGGACAGGTGCGGCGCCCAGGGCCTGGCGCCATGAAGGGCAGCAGCAACATAGCCAGTATAGGACACCCAAGGGGGTGCGGGGGCTGACACTGGGGGTGCAGGGTGCCTAGAGGTGCTGTGCGGGAGGGGGAGAGGTAGGGGAGAGAGGGGGAGGGGGAGGGGGAGGGGGAGGGGAGAGAGGGGGAGGGGGAGGGGAGAGAGGGGGAGGGGGAGGGGAGAGAGGGGGAGGGGCAGGGGGAGGGGAGAGAGGGGGAGCGGGAGGGGAGAGAGGGGGAGGGGGAGGGGATGAGGGGGAGGGGGAGGGGGAGGGGGAGGGGAGGTGGATAAGGGGGAGGGGGAGAGGGAGAGAGTGTGGGGGAGGGGGGGAGGGAGAGAGGGGGAAGGGTGAGTGGATAAGTGGAGGGCTGAAGGGGGCTTGCCTGACTGACGGTGGAGTGAGGGAGGGAGGTGCATGGAGCAGACAGTGGATCGATGGGTTGGGGCTAGCTGTGTGTGTGTGGAAGGGCAGTGGTGTGGAGGGTGAGGAGCAGTGGAGAGCAGTGCAGTGGGGGGCGCATTGGGTGGCGCAGGGACACAAGGCAGGGCAGGCCTCGTGGGTCCGATGGGGACTGGCCAACACGACCCACCCTAAACAGTGCACACCCCACACTTCACACTTAACACTTCACAGTCAGGGGGCTTGCCGCACACTTCACAGCAGCCTGGGGTGTCGGCAGCACTGCAGACTTCTGCACCTCCCCCTCGCGCTGCCTCGCACCACCTCGTGCTGTCTCGCACTGCCTCACGCTGCCTCGCACCACCTCGCACCGCCTCGCACTACCTTGCACTGCCTCAATCTGCTTCGCACCGCCTGGACCTTGCTGCGAAGCTGCTGTCATGCGGCTGCCATGTGCGCGTGCTGGGTGCTGATGTGTGCAGGCTGGCGGAGTTCGTGGACTTCGTAGTGTGCCTGGGCGGGGATGGTGTGGTGCTGCACGCCTCTAACCTGTTCAAGCACAGCATCCCACCGGTGAGGGCAGGGGGCAGTGGGCCGGTGAGAGGGTGGGGAGGGTTGAGGCGGTAAGGGGTGTGCAGGCCTTTGCCCCTGCCACCAGAGCTGCCTTGCTCAGTGGATGTGAGCCATGCCTGGATGTCGCTCACTCTGACACAATGAGGGTGGGAGGGCAGAACCTTGGACTGGGCCTCAGGCCATCAGGCTAATGTAGCCCATGGAGGATGGGAGGGTGAAATGTTGTAGTTTGCCAGTACAGGCTGACGTAGGCATCAGGCAACACAAGGTGCTCGATGATGCGGAGTCAGTGGGGGGGCCTTGCGTCCCTGAAGTGCTGCCCTGCCTGGTCCCTCCCTCCCTCTTTGTTTCTCACCTCCCCCAACTGCCCACCCACCCACCCACCCACCCTACCCATCCCACCCACCCCTTGAAGGTGGGAGCAGGCCGCGCCCCAGGTGGTAGCTCCTTCCTTAATGCACGCCGGTGATTAGCAGCGTAGTCTTCTTCTTCTTCCTCCTCTTCCCACCCACCCCTTGCGGCACCACCACCTCTCTCCTCCCATAGTAGTCTACTTCTTCTTCTTCTTCCCACCCACCCCTTGCAGCACCACCACCCCTCCCCTGCCACGGCTTGCCCCCGGCCCCCTGTGCAGGTCCTTGCCTTCAACCTCGGGTCCCTGGGCTTCCTGACCAACAACAGCTTTGCAGAGGTGGAGCAGGACCTGCGCTGCGTGCTGTACGGCTCCCAGCGCCTCGACTCCTGCTCCCTCAGCTTTGACAGCATGGACGAGGCAGCAAACACCTTAGGTCGGTGCCGTGCTGCGCAACGGGAGAGGGCCCAATTGCCACCGCTGCTGCACTCCCTGCTTCCTCCTCAGCAACTCACCTGCCTGCCTGCTGCCTGCTTGCGGGCCGTGCAGGTGTGATGGTCACACTGCGCATGCGGCTGTGCTGTGAGATTGTGCGGCGCGGCAGCGAGCAGGCGGAGCAGGTGCACGAGGTGCTGAACGAGGTGGTCATCGACCGGGGCTCCTCCTCCTTCCTCACCAACATAGAGTGCTACGAGAAAGGGCGCTTTGTCACCAGGGTGCAGGCAGACGGCATCATGCTGGCCACACCCACAGGTCAGGGGGGGCGGGGGCAGGGGCGGGGGCAGGGGCAGGGGCAGGGGCAGGGGCAGGGGCAGGGGCAGGGGCAGGGGCGTTGCGAGATAGGGTGTGGTGATGCGGTGAGTATGGCAAGGTGGCACAGAGCGGTGGATCAGGAGAGGGGACACGTGACAGTGTCTAGGGTCTGGTGTCAGGGCCAGGCCCAACACAGCTTGACCAGCTAGGCAGCAGGGCTCTCTGGTCAGGGTCACAAGGGTGTCCAGGCCCCTCAGCTGTGTTCAGGTCATCAGCATCAGCAGGAGGATCCCCAGGAAGGTCCCAATCAATGGAAGGTGGACAGGCTGGCAGGTTCGCCATGGGGCTACAGACTGATGCGGGTGGCTGGCTGCCCTGGCTGCATGGCGCAGGCAGCACGGCCTACTCGGTGGCCGCAGGGGGCAGCATGGTCCACCCAAACGTGGTGTGTGCACTCACACCTGAGCTGCTGAATGTTGCCTCTCGTACACCTGCACCAGACCTGCTGCAGCGCTAGCAGCAGACAGCTGCCCCCAGCCTACCCGGCCACCACCCACCTCCCACTGCGTGTCTCACACCACTCATCATGTCTGATGCTGATAGTCTGACAGTGCTGATGCTGATGGCACAAAGCCTGCAGCAGTGCCATGCTTAGCAAACGACATGTGATGATGTCGTTGATGATAATGACGATGCTGCTGCTGCTGCTGCTGCTGATGCTGCTGATGCTGCTGATGATAACGATGGTGTTGATGACTGTACAAGGGCATGCCCTGGGCTGTCCTGGCGCTGCAGCCGGCCATCCTGCTGACCCCTGTGTGCCCTCACACGCTGAGCTTCCGGCCCATCATCCTGCCTGACTACGCTGAGCTGGAGCTGCGCATCCCTGACAACGCACGCTGCAGCGCCTGGGTCTGCTTTGACGGTCGCTCAAGACAGGTCAGTGGGTGCTGGGGCAGGCTAGTGCGAGCAGCAGGGGCATGCAGGAGTGTGAGCAGCAGGGGCATGCAGGAGTGTGAGCAGGCAGGGGCATGCAGGGTGAGGCAGGCAGGAGCATGCAGGGTCAGGCAGGCGGGCGGGTGGGCAGTCTGCTGTGTCACCTCCTCCGTGGTGGCGCTCCGGGGTGCTCTGTTGCTTGCTCCCATAGGTCTGCGTGCACAGTGTGTGTGTGGTATCTGACCGCAGGAGCTGAACCGGGGCGACAGGTGAGGGCTGGCAGGGGCCTGGGCTGGGTTGAAGCCAGCGTCAGCGACACTGTTGTGGCCGGGGCCCTAGGACCCCTCAGCTGCCTCTGGGTTCAGGTTAGGGCCGGGCCTAGGCCAACACACTGCCGCTGGCCTACAGCCAGCTGCAGACTGGGTAGACTCTTTTTGGCCAGCAGCCTGCTCCAATGACAGCAGTGCAGGGAGGGAAGGCAAGGATTCAGTCAGGCTGGGCGCACAGCTAGAAACTCTCATGCTCCAGACAGACAAGTCTCAGACCAGCGCCCATGGCAGCAGATGCACACATCAGCTGCCGCCACCCTGTAGCTCACAAAGCTGCTGACTTGGCCCTGATCAGGACACCACCGCCTTGTTGCTGCTGCCGCCTGGTATGTGCAGTGTGCGTGTGCGCATGAGCGAGAACCCGGTGCCCACTGTGAACAAGACGGATCTGACAGGGGACTGGTTTGACAGCCTGGAGCGCTGCTTCAAGTGGAGCGACCGCACCGCGCAGAAGCCCTTGGCCTAGGCATGAGAAGCACCCAGGCAGACATATCAACAACACACGCAGGACCGCATATGTTCGTCAAGCACGGACGGACTTGACCAGATGACACAAGTCGAGACATCAGTGGCCAAGGTGTGAGACTATACGTGGAGTGAGACGAAACGGGTCGATTGGTTTTCAAACTAGGAAGAATGATTACCCAAAGAGTTGTTCGGCAACGTGTGCCAGAGTAATAATGCCATCGTGACGAGATAGTCAGGGCAATGTAGCTCTTTCAGGATGGAACTAGATCATGGAACAATTCAAATTTCATCAGCCTGTGTTTTGATTACCAACCTTGCATTGGAGTAGCATGAGGGCATGAGAAGTGGTAACACCATCGGTCGTAGCCTTGATGACTTCAAACCCCATACCGGTGGTATGTTCCCTCCAAAAGCCACAGGGCTCTTCATTCCAAACTGTGAGTGTTTGAAACTATTGTAAGGCTATTGTAAAGCCAGCAGCCTGTCATTTCAAAGAGCTGTAACGCTGGCAGCCTGTATAACCTGCCAGGCCCTATGGGTGGCGTGCTCACCCACAGGCGCCGCCCTTCCCTGCAGACCATGCCCATGCAACGCGCATGTGTGTCCATGCCCTAATTCACAAACTAATTGAGGACGCTTGTTGACGTTGCACTGCGAAAGACATAGTCGCTGGTTGCTTGTGACGTCCGCTTTTTCAGCAGCCCCCCGCGGAGTAGCAGCCCACGTCCGAGATGGCCCGCAGGTTTGTACACAGCACGTCCTGCTAAGACGACACTTGCAACTCTGATGCACCCACAAGCCTGGTGCTGTGCGCAGGGCCATGGAGATGGAGGACGATGCTGAACTGTCCTTCGAAACCAGCAAGGGCGTCAAGGTGATCACCAGCTTCGACCATATGAATCTGAAGGAGGAGCTGCTGCGCGGGCTTTATGCCTATGGCTTTGAGAAGCCTTCAGCTATCCAGCAGCGGGCAGTGCTGCCAATAGTGGCGGGGCGCGACGTCATCGCACAAGCCCAGTCTGGCACGGGAAAGTCTTCCTTGATTGCCGTCACAACCTGCCAGCTACTGGACATCACAATGCGCGAGTGGGTGGTTTCTGCCTATGCGGGTACACTGCTGGACCAGGGTTTGGGCCAGTCATCAGCCTTCCTCCCCTCCTTCTTTGCCCAGGGTGCAAGTCCTGATTTTGTCTCCCACACGTGAGCTTGCGTGCCAGACAGAGAAAGTCATCCTGGCAGTGGGTGAATACATGAATGTACAAGCCCATGCCTGCATCGGAGGCAAGAGCCTAGGTGGGTGATGATGGCCTCTGAATCAAGGAAAGGCAGCACCAGCAGTATCAGTACTGGGGAGTAGCTAATGGCAGGGCACAGGTTATCCACATACAGGTGAAGACATTCGGAAACTGGAGAACGGGGTGCATGCTGTGTCTGGTACCCCTGGCCGTGTGTTTGACATGATCAAGCGCAAGACATTGCGGACACGACACATCAAGACTCTGGTTCTTGACGAGGCAGATGAGATGCTTGCTCAAAACTTCAAGGACCAGATCTATGACATCTACCGCTACCTGCCGCCAGAGACACAGGCAAGCATCTGCTTGCTTGGCTGCTTGATCCACTCCGTCTCTGCTACTGGCTGTTGAGAGCAGCTGCACTGCTTGCAGGTCGTGCTGGTGTCTGCCACGTTGCCAGCAGAGGTGCTGGAGATGACAAACAAGTTCATGACAGACCCCATACGTGTGCTGGTGAAGCGTGATGAGCTGACGCTGGAGGTACGTTGCCACAGCGCCCAGCAGAACCCCTCCCTGATGCTGCCCCTGTGTACCATCACCACTTAAGCAGACATGGCTGCACTGCATGCTCACCGGTGCAGGGCATCAAGCAGTTTTTTGTGGCGGTGGAGCGAGAGGAGTGGAAGTTTGACACACTGTGTGATCTGTACGACACCTTGACCATCACTCAGGCAGTCATTTTCTGCAATACCAAAAGAAAGGTGCGGCCATGGGTGTGGTGTGAGCTGAGAGCTTTGGGCTGGCAATGTTCAAGTACTTATTGTGCTGCAAGGCTTAATGACGTGCTGCAGGTGGATTGGCTGACGGAGAAGATGCTGCAAAGCAACTTCACCGTAGCCTCCATGCATGGTGACATGGTGCAGAAGGAGCGTGACGCCATCATGGGAGAGTTCAGGTATGATGTGGCAGAGTGGCAGTGGGCAGCTGTGAGATGGCAGCTTGGCTGCCATGCAAGGTGCCTTACCCAAAGGGCCCTCTCCAATGGCAGCTGACCACGTCAAAACAGGAACTGTGGAGCTCAGGGTCATAAAACCGTAAAAGAGACTTGAAGTGCAGCAGTCTCAGCTAGAGGTTGCTGGCAGAAGTAGACTAGTGATGCTTGCATGAGATGTGGGAAGGGCGAAGTGTCATTGTCAGCTACCGTTGGTGGGGTGGCGCAAGGTACACAGCCTCCAGCTTAGTGTGAGTAGCTAGCCCCTAGCTGGGTGCTTCCACATATGGCAATGCCAGTCAGCTATGGCACATGTTAGGATCGCACATTGTATAACATCATGTCTGGCTGTCTGCATGCAGGTCTGGTGCAGCGCGTGTACTCATCACGACAGATGTGTGGGCCCGAGGGCTTGATGTGCAGCAGGTGTCACTGGTCATCAACTACGACCTGCCCAACAATCGTGAGCTGTACATTCACAGGTGAGCCGGACAAGCTGCGATGCTCCTGCACCGCAACTGCTGGCCCATATCTCAAGGCAGGAAGGGCATGGGTGGCATGGTCCCAAGTGCTGACCAAGTGCTGCATGTTTTGATGTTCAGTCAGTGGGTCTGTACAAGCCGAGCATGTCCTGGCAGCGATAGGACACCACTGCCGCCCTGGTGTGATTCTTGCTGCAGGATCGGCCGGTCAGGTCGATTTGGGCGCAAGGGTGTGGCCATCAACTTTGTGCGCAATGACGACATCCGCATCCTGCGTGACATTGAGCAGTACTACTCCACACAAATTGACGAGATGCCTATGAATGTGGCTGAGCTGATCTAAGGATGGGTAGGGCCAGGCGGAGGGGTGAGGGGGGCCAGAGCTGGCGCATTGCAGCCTGGCTTGACTGCCAGGCCAACCTGGTGATGAGTGAAGGGACAGGCTAGGGTAGAGTGGGGTGAGGTCCCTCGATCATCTGGCAGCTGTGTCAGTGATAACGTTGCCTGCAGGGCAGCTGCTGCTATGCTTTGTCATGGGTTGCCTGCTTGTTTGCTGCATAGACATGCAATAACGCTGCTTGGAATGGCCGTGTTATGTGGGTTTGCTGATGAGGCAGGGGCTTACCTTGGCATCATGGGCCTCACCTGCATGTGCCCTTCACAGTTGCAGCGCCTGCCCAGCTCCATGCCACTGTGAACTCCAGGTTGAAGCCATGCCTCTTCTTGCCCCGCACTATCCAGGCACAATCAAACACCGCAGTAAAAACCCTCATCGGGTATGTGGCTGCCATGGTAGTGTGAAGCGGTGAAGCGCATGGTTGGCTGGTGAAGCGCATTAACTTTCTGCCCTGCCTGAGGGCAAAGGACACGTCTGGTGCCGCAGCTCAGCACTAGCTGGGTCAGGACCTGGTAGTGCGGAGTTGGTCAGTTTGGGCAGTGCAGTATTGATTATGGGTGTCATGTCCCGGTCTTACAACTGGCAGGGGTGTGATGGGGGAGGCACATTAACCGCACCGGTACGTTTCTTCTTTGTAATTCCCGTCAGCTTACAATCAGTGCATGTTTTGTCATGCCAACTCTACATCATAGCCCTCGGGTCAGGCAATAGTGTAGGTGGTAGGCGGGCTCATGTGCCATGTGCACTGGGTTTACGCCACACAGCCCAATAACACTGTTTGAGTCGGGTCTAGTTAGTAACTGCTAGTGGCTGCTAGTGGCTGCTACTTCTGATCCGGCTTAAATGGAGGCCCTAGTGAGGGACAAGAGGGCTGCTAGCCTTGTAAGCTGTTAGTTTTGATGAGGTGCCCAGTGGTCTCCAAATGTTTGAAATGAACGTGCCACCGGTGTGGGGTTGGCAGTCATCAAGGGTGCGACCGAGGATGCTTCAACTTGATTGGAGTAGCTGAGTGAGATTACCCACAGCCAGACATGCCCCCCTCCCCCCTGGTACCCAGCCTGCCCCCCCTTGCCACACAAAGCTCACCTCGCACTGCAGCTGCCCAGCAGAACTAGCAACTGCTGAAGTGTTTGCCCTCAATTGTTGGATTGGGCGGCTGCGAAATTGACGCTGCCAGATTGCCCACAGTCAAACATGTTGTTCCATATTGAATGCGTTGTGCAGCCAGTTGTTGAGAACCCAGCGCACCTAAGATGCCTTAGTGGCCGTGTGCAGCGTGCCAGGGTTACAAATTGCGTCAGTTTCCGAGATCTATTAGATCTCATTAGTGTTTTGCCACGTGGAAAGATATTGCGTCTTATCTAGCCTCGTCTCGTCAAATGCCGTGCGCGTCAGTTAGATCGTGACCAGTCTCTTCAACCCTTCCGAGACATTTCTCTCCGAGACATGGTGCTGGAGGCCTTCGCGCACATCGTGCCTCCCGAAGCAACAGGCGAGCATTTAGAGACGGCCTGGCCTTTTCAAACTATATTCGTCGGCAGCAGCATCAGCAGAACTGGCAACTGCTGAAGTGTTTGCCCTCAATTGTTGCATTGGGCGGCTGCGAAATTGACGCTGAAATTCTGCCAGATTGGCTCAGCAAGGTGTTCTGTTACCTGCCTGCAGGCACAGCACTCTCTTCTGTTGCCTACACCATCATTTTGTTTCTGTCTTTAGAGCATGTCTTGGCCAGCAGTAAATCCCTTGTGACAAGATGGATTGTGACGACATTTGTGGCCGCATCCCTCCTCACGCTCCCTTGGTTGCTTCCCTTGCCACCTGGGCTGGGCGTGATGGCGAGTGCCGCCTGCGCCACCGCCGCCATCAAAGCCTGCAGCGCAGCTCTGTTTGCAGCTGAGCTACCCTGCCTGAAAGCACCTGCCAGCCGGCAACCAGGCGCCCTCCTCCTGGCCTGCCTCCAGGTAGCTGGACAACCCTAGGTGAACCCCTCCCGCCCTACCTAGACACTTCAAGTCTATGAGCATTGGATGTGTGTTAGTGCCATGGAATGTGTTATTGCCATGTAATGTGTTACTGCCCATGTAAGGACAAAAATGACGATGACCTCCTGGCCCCGTAATGGGGTGTCAGGCATCAGCTTCGGCACACACAGCTTTGCCTTGGGTGCAGGGTCCTGGTGATGGGGCTGGTGCGGAGGGGATGGAGCTCTGGTGCATGGCAGTCTGTGGATAGAGTGGTTCTCTGCCTTGGTCCTTGGCCTGTTGTACAACAGCTTGTAGCGGCTGGTTCGCCTTGGTCTGGCTGGGATGGGCCTCTCGGCGAGGCCAGCAGTACGACTGTGCACTGACTGCTGTGCGCATCCCCGGCAGCTATCTCAGCCCGCTGGATGCATACGACTGTGGTCCTGCCACTGCAGCACTACGACTGTCAGGGACAATGACGATGACCAATGACGATGACCAATGACGATGACCAATGACGATGACCAATGACGATGACGACCTCCTGGCACGCATGCGGCCATGCAGGCTGACCTACTGACCCGGTGGTTTCTGGCTGCGCTGCGCAGGACATCCTGCACCCTCACACCCTGGTGCCTAAACCCACTCGCGCCACTAGGCCCAGCCCTCAGCAGCCCCCTGTCAAACCCGATGCACATGCCTGGCAGCCTGCCCCACCCCTACTGGCCCAGCTGAAGGAGAGCTTGTGCTGGTGCCTGGCATTTGACGCTGCGTGTGAGCTGCTGTGCCGGCTGCGGGGCCCAGGCGGGCAGCAGACCGGTGGCCTCCTGCCCATCTCCCTGCTCCTGTGCATGACCCAGTGGCTGCAATTCGCCATGGGGTTCTCCGTGGTGTGCTTGGTGGCCAACCTTGCACACCGGGTCGCCCAGCTCCTCCAGCTGCCGCTGCCCAAGGCGCTGCGGGAGGGGAGGTTGCTGCTGCCACCCCGGGCCATGAAGGACGTGCTGCTCAGCACCTCACTGGCTGACATGTGGGGCCGAAAATGGTGAGTGTTGAAACGCAGGTGTGGAGGAGGAGAAGACAGTTTTGCCTGGCAGGCCAGGTTGCCTGGCATCTTTCAGCAGCCCAGGTTCCGGCTGGTGGCCAGGTCAGGTCAGGGCACCCCTCCCCAAGACCCACAGCAGCTGACCCTGGCCACCCTGATGTGGCGCAGGCACCAGTACTTCCGGTCTGACCACTACAACCTGGCTCAGCGCCCCACACAGGCCGCGCTGGACTGGGCTGGCAGCCGGCTGGGCACAGGGGTCACGGCCTCCCCACACTGGCGCAACATCAGGCGGGCAGTCACAGTGATGGCGGTGTTCGTGTTCAACGGCGTCATCCACGAGTACATGAACTGGGCTGGGCTGGGCATCAGTGACGGCATGCACCTGGCGTTCTTCACTGTGCATGGCCTGGGCCTGCTGCTGGAGGAGAAGCTGGTTGCCCCAGGCAAGGCAGCTTCAACCTTCAGTGCAGCAGCCCGCAGAGCAGTGTTGGTGGGCTTCATCGCTGCCACCAGCCCCTTGTTTGCCCTGCCCTGGCTCAAAGCTGGGTACCATTTGCACCTGATGCGGCCGCTGCATGTTGCTGGCCCAATCTTTGATGTCATCTTCCATGCATGAGCACAACTGCACGAGTTCTTAGTACATACTGCATGCTTGACCAAAGCCATTTGGGTTCGTAGTACACAGTAGGTGTCAGCTTTGCACCACAACATTAGCGACACCAGGTGTGCAGCATGCGGCGGAGGTGAAGTACAAAAGTACACGTAGGATGTGATGCGGGCAGGCCATGGCACCCCATGTGCGCACTGCGATGGAATGCATGGAATGAACAAAGTGCCGCAGGGTTTTGTTGGGAAGGGGGCTTGTGCAACCTTGCGGTTGGTGGTTGACGCGGTGTGTGTTGCTGTAAACATAGCTGCATTGAACGTGAGACTGAGATCCTGAGATCATGGGCTGCTACTATGCTTTGTCATGGGATGCCTGCCTGCCTGTTTGCTGCATGCTGGTGATGTCAGTCAATCCAAGTCTGTACTGATATTGAGACAAGCCACCCAGCAGTCCCATTTGCGCAGTCCGAACAACCTTTAACAAGCTCTAACCTAACCAGTAGCTAAGGACGCGTCATCAAATGTAACTGTTGTCAAAGGACGGACAGCGCACAATGTGACAACGGATAGTATTATTAGCAGTCAGCCCGGTATGGGAGGTGCATGTAAGGTCTCAAAACCCTTAGGCATCAGCCATTGAAGGTAAGGTCCACTATCAGCACTAGCCCCGCACCAAACCGCAACCAGCCCCGCAACCCATCGCAACCAGGCTTGTGAAAACTTCAGATTTTTATCGAGATTTTCACTGAAAACGTATTCACCGCACATCTGCGGTGCCGGGTGCGGCACCCGGTCAGATCGCAGCGCGATGGCAGCAGCAGGCGACAAGCAGCCACCAGGCAACCGGCGACTCGCCCTTATACAGACTGCCCGAGCTCTAGTCGCTGCTATGAGAAGGAGCCCGGCGCTGCCTCTCCCACGGGTGTTGCAGAGCCCTGTGATTGGCCTGGCTGGCTGCAGCCACAGCGGAAGAAGCGCAAGGCAGAAAACGCCAGCATGGACAGCTTGCATCTTTTGAACTGGCTTGCATGTCTGACCTTCATCGAACTTAGTGGTTCTGCAGTTCTTACAGTGCAGGCCTACAGACGGGCCGTATGCAAAAAGGGAGGCTGAGAAACCAGCGGCAACTGCTCAAAAGCTGAAACAACTTCGGCCTTAGCATAAGCATAACCCAGGAAGAACCTGATGTTGTTCTGGGCATAGGCAGAGGCTGCAGGTTGTAGTACGTGCTGAACTGAAGTAACTCAAGTTTTACTGGCGGCCGCGGCGGCGGCGGGCAATTCTAGGATGCGGTGAGTGGGCATGATGGTCATGGTCATGGTCGACATCTCTCCTGGTCATGTCACAGCGGTGTGACAACCAACCGTGACATGTCCAGCAGCCCTGCCGCAGCCCTGCCAGCATTGACGCAAACGCACAGAGTCACGGCACACACCAATAGCATACCGCCCACTCGCGTAAACATTCGGGCTTCAAAGCTTTGGTTCGGACGGTGGCAGCGCTCAACTCGCCACGGCTAGCCTGACTTGCATCTTCTCCGCAGCACCGGCACAGCACAGCACGTGACCCGCTACTGCTTCCTTGTCCCATGGGTGCCGTGAAGGCTGCAGGGTGTGACAGCGTCACAACATCTGGAAGCCTGCGCTGCCCTGCCGGGCCTTGCGGATCCTGTCAAACTGAGCGCATGTCTCCATGCGCCTGTTATGGAACACGTGTGCCTCATGCGCCAGGTCCTGCAGGCGGGCAGGGAGGCCGGGCATCAGCAGCAGCAGGAGGAGGGGGGTCTGCAGGGCACTGCCGGTCAGGAAATGCCATGCTCATGCAGGCCGAGGTGGGCAGAGGGGTCATGGGATTTTGCCGCATGAGCTGGACAGAGTAGGCAAAAGCGTTGGGCTGAGGTACGGGGCAGCACAGAGTGACGCTGGGTTCAGGACGGTGTGTGTGCACAGGCGGGGAGGACAGGAGGCTGGCTGGGGCCTGGGGCGCGGGCTGGGGCCTGAGGCGGCTTGGGGCAGGGGCCTGGGGCCTGGGGCTGAGGCGAGGAGGGTGGCCTGGGGCTGGAGGTCTGAGTTCGAGTGAGTGCCTGAGGCTGTATAAAGGTGAGTATCATGCAGAGTCATGCCAGGTCACGCATGAGGTGCGGTGAGGTGCGGTCGGGCCAGGTTGGGTGGTGTGGGGAAGTGTGAGCAGGGCACGTTGAGGTTAAAGGAGGCTCCTGGCTGTGGTGGATTTGTGGTGGTGGGTGTGATAGCGTGTCCAGCCATGCTGTCCCTGGCACCCTCACCCTGCCCAGCGACTCCAAGTACCTCAGCCTGACTCCCAGCCTGCTGGCCTGCAGCTCACACAGCCGAGCCACCTGCAGGCGCCAGCCAGCACTGGCTCCCCCTGGCCTGCCGCCTCACATGGCCACGCCACCAGCAACAGACACATCAGGCAGGTCATGACGCACGCACACTGTCGCAGCCCAAGCAAGGCAAGAGAAACAGCAAGGACTCAGACGCACAGCTCTATGCTGACCAGCACACTGTGACGCATGGTGTCAGTGCAGCTGAGTACAGTGCAGTGCAGCACCATACGGGATGGACCAGTCGATGGAACGGTCGACAGCGCTGCTACATGCGGCTTGGCACACCTCCCCGCCCCCAAGGCCCCTTCCCCTCCACCCCACCCCCTCCTCCCCCTGCCCCGCTACCTGAGCAGCCATCTCCACCTCCTCCACAGCCGCCAGCTGCCGCGCCTTCACTGCGGCTGCTGCCAGCCCCGCCCCTGTCGCTGCCTGCAGCACTGCTGGCGGCAGGGCTACCTGGTCCAAAGCAGGCTCAGGGCCGGGTGCCGCACCCAAACTGGATTCCGGCAGCAGGGCATGGGACAGAGCGGCCAGGGAGGCGGCGGCGGCCTCAGCACCCAGCTGGGGACTGATCAGCAGGGATATCAGGCTGGCCTGCGGGCAGGGGTGGGGTGGGGTGGGGTGGAGTGGGGTGGGGTGGGGTGGGGTGGGGTGGGGTGGGGTGGGGTGGGGTGGGGTGGGGTGGGGTGGGGTGGGGTGGGGTGGGGTGGGGTGGGGTGGGGTGGGGTGGGGTGGGGTGGGGTGGGGTGGGGTGGGGTGGGGTGGGAGGCGAAGTGGTCAATGCACTCCAATGACATGAGGAGTTTTTGTGCGGGCGCACCAGGCAGTAGGTGCTGGGTGTAGAGTATGTCCACGCACCTGGGCCAGCAAAGGGTTGGTTGCCTGCTGCAGCACCGCACCCAGCTGCCTGCTGACCGCCGCCTCGACCTCTGCCGCAGGCGGTGCCTCCCCAACTTCCCACTGCTGGCCCTGTTGATGCTGCTGCTCCTCCACCTCTCCCCACCCTCCCTGCTGCTGATCTGCATCATCCCAATCCATCTCGTGCTGGCCCCCACCCCCCTCCTCCTTAACCACCTTGAGGGCATCGGGCCCCCCTGGGTCGAGGCTGGGGGCAGGGAGCAGCAGCACGGCCACTTTGTCTGGGTTGGTTCGTACAGGGGGTGCAGGGGCAGGTGGGGCCAGCAGGGGTGGGTGGCCGGGGGCAGCCGTGCCTGCACTGCCTGCCTCCATCTCATTGAGCAGCAGGTCCTCTATGGGCATTTGCAGGAAGTGGCGCATGCACTGGACCTGGGACCGTGGGCAAGGCCGGCACACACGGTGCAGAGCGCAAGGAGAGGAGGAAGAGGAAGGAAGAGGGAGGAAGAGGGTGGGAAGGAAGAGGGAAGAAGAGGGAGGAAGAGGGTGGGAAGGAGCCTAATCTGGCGCCTGGCCTGCCCGGCACCGCCCATCCTAGTTAAAGGAGCAGGTCGCATATGGATAGGGCTGGCCAGGGTGATGTAGGCACCTGACATAAGGGGTACAGGTTAGGGCTAGGGTTACCCTAAGCCTAACCCCAACCCTGCCGACCTGCAATAGAGTGCTACTGTAGCGGTGGATGAGATGGTAGCGCAGGCTGAGAGTCTGGCGCATAGGATAGGGACATACGCTATGGGGCAACCCTAGCTGCAGGTTAAGCACAGCCCTACCAGCTCACTGCACAGCTGCCCCGCACCAGGCTAAAAGGCCTCAGCGCAAATAGCTCAAGGTAAGGAGCACAGACAAGGTCAGGAGCGCAGTGCGTGGGGTAGTAGGGGGAGCAGGAGCAGTGTGAGGCGGGATAGGGGAGGTCAGGTTAGGGAGGGGGAGGGTCACCACTCCTGTCTCCTGGCAGTTCGTGTTTGGGTTAGGGTGAGAGTTAGGGCTCACACATCCTGGCCGACAGCACTCACTGACGTCTTGTTGCCCACGTGCTGGGCAACCCGGTCCCAGCTCTCCCCATACATCTCCACGCCCTCCAGCAGCAGCAGGGCCTCGCTGGCATCCCACCCGCCGCTCTCCTCCCCTGCCTCATGGGCCTGTGGCAGAGAGGGGAGGGCGGGGCACATCACTACCCTGCAGCTCAAGGACCACCCAGCTGGCCCCAAACAAGCACAGGATGGCAGGGGTGAGGGATGAGGGGTGAGGGGTGGGGCGCGAGGGGTGGGGCGCGAGGGGTGGGGCGCGAGGGGTGGGGCGCGAGGGGTGGGGCGCAAGGGGTGAGGGGTGGGGCGCGAGGGGTGGGGCGCGAGGGATGAGGGGTGGGGCGCGAGGGGTGAGGGGTGGGGCGCGAGGGGTCAGGCGTGAGGGGTGAGGGGTCAGGCGTGAGGGGTGAGGGGTCAGGCGTGAGGGGTGAGGGGTCTGATGACTAGCGCCCCCTCATGGCAGTGGCAGTGGCCTCACCAACTGCCGCCTGTCGATCTTGACGAAGTCCTTGGAGGTGGTCCCGGCGGGCAGCAGCCCCTGGGCCCAGGCTAGGGGGCACAGCTCTATATGGGGCAGCCGGGTGCACTGGTACCTGCAGGCCAGACCAGCAAGAGAAAGGCTGAAGAGGGGGTGGAGGGAGTAAGGACGGGCGGGCGGGCAGGCGAGCAGGCGGGCGGGTGGGCGGGCAGGTGGGCGGGTGGGCGGGCGGGAGGGTAGGAGACAACAGAGGAGGAGGAGGGGTCCCAGCTTCACCTGACAGCGGTGCAGTCTACCCACGGCATGGCTGAGCACATCACCCTGCCCGGCGCACTGCCTGCAAGCAAGCAGGCAGCAGCAGCACGTGTGCAGGTTGGGCAACAGGAGGCGGAGGGGGGAGTGGGTGGTGCAGCCAGAGTAGCTTAGGTGGGCAGGGGGAGGAGGAGGATGCACTCGCCTGCGGCTTTGCCTGCCTTCCCTCCTGCAGCCCCTGCTGTGGGTCTGGTGCGGGACACAATAGGCACGGGCCCAACACCAGCACTGGCCAGGGCAGCCAGCCCCTCCGCCTGCAGTCAGAGCGATGGGCGGGGGACACACTACACCAGGCTGGTCACACAAACACACAGCTGGTCACACACCTCGCCTATGCTGTGACGGGTGGCCAGCCAGCTGGTGTGCCCACCTGTGTGGGGGGGCGCAAGGTGAGCAGCGGTGGCGGCTGGTCCCACTGCTGGGTGGACTGCATGGCTGACTGGTGGCTGTCTTGGGGGCCTGCTGACTGGGTCGGCGGGGCGAGGGAGGTGGGCGGGGCGGGTAGGGCTAGGAAGTTGATGAGGCCCCACTTCTCGAGGAACGCCAGCAGTCTGCATAGTGGCAGGACCACCCAAGTTCAGGTGGCGAGGCGTGGCATGAGGCTACAAGAGAGGGTCAAGGGCAAGGCAGGGTGGGGCGGGGCAGGCAGGGGTGGGCTGGAGCAGGGGCAGGGGCAGGTGAGGCAGGGCTAGGAGGGGCAGGGAGGGGTGGTTGGGCCAGGGCCACGCCTGGCAAGAGGGCAGTGTTGACCAGCCCCCTGCCTGGCCCTCCCTGACGAGGCGATGCCCTCAGCAACAGCCTTCTCCTTCAGGCTCGAACCTGCCCGTGTGACTGCCTGCTGCTCCAGCCCTGCACTGCCCAGGTGAGCCCTGCCCTCCACCTGGCCTTGGCCTCAGGGTCGTCCGCCATGACCTCTGGTGCATCACCCAGGCCCAGGCGGCGGTAGGGGGCGGTGCGGTAGGCAGTGATCAGCGCGTCCCTGGCCTCCTTCAGGGCGTGGGGGTGGCGCTGCCCTGTCCTGCAATGGGGCGGCTGGGTGCGCTGGGCAGGGGCAGGGTCGCAGGGGCAGGGTCGCAGGGGCAGGGTCGCAGGGGCAGGGTCGCAGGGGCAGGGTCAGGGTCGCAGGGGCAGGGGCAGGGTTGCAGGGGCAGGAGCAGGGTCGCAGGGGCAGGGTCGTAGGGGCAAAGGCAGGGGCTCAGTGGCACTCACAGCTGGAAGAAGAAGTCCGGGAAGGCCTGCTGCTCCAGCTCGTGTAGTGAGTCCCACCTGATGTGTTGGCAGCACCAGGTGTGGCCCTGGTCAGCCTAGGGATTACACTGTACACGCTGCAGTGCTCCAGCTGCTAGACAGTGCCCCCGCCCCGCCCCACCCCTGATCGCAGGCCAGCCGGACATCGCAGGAATATCAGGGCCCTATATCAGGGGTGCTTCTGGCCAGTCACCATCCACTGCCCTTTGGAGCAGAGCTGCCCAGGGCCCACTGCTGAGCGGCCAGGGGCGGCGGTGCAGGTGCATATAGGGGCGGGGCAGCAGGCGGTCACCTGAACCATGAGGCGTAGAAGGGGACGGCATGCAGCCGCTCCATGCCAGGAGGCGGTCCAGTGGCTTCAGGGGGGGCTGCCACGCTGGGTGCCAGGCCAGGGGCAAAGCCTCGGCTGGCCGTCTGCAGCCCCTACGACTCCACAGCCAGGACCAGGGTGTCAGGGCCAGGGCCAGGGGTTGCGGTGAGCGGCAGGATGGTGCGGAGTCTAAGCTGTGGGGGCTAAGGTCATGGTGGGCCAGGGCAGAGGCAGAGGCCAGGCTCTGGGGGAACAGCAACACCCTTTGTCCACCCTGCCCTGCCTCCTTGCCTGTCGATGATCTCCCTCTTGCTGCTACCACTGCTGCCGCTGCTGCTCTTGCCACTGCTGCCACTGCTGCTGCTGCCACTGCTGCCACTGCTGCCACTGCTGCCGCTGCTGCCACTGCTGCTGCTGCTGCTGCCACTGCTGCCACTGCTGCTGCTACTCACCAGTGACAGGTTGAGCAGCGCAGTGCCGGGGTCAGTGGCAGCCCTGCACACCTCCAGCCCCTGGAACAGGACCACCCCCGGCAGCAGGCGCATGCCACTCCCCGTTTTCACCTGCAAGCATCAGCCCTGTCACACCAGGTCACACCAGGTCACACCAGGTGAGGTGAGGTGAGGTGGGGTGAGGTGAGGTGAGGTGAGGTGAGGTGAGGTGAGGTGAGGTGAGGTGAGGTGAGGTGAGGTGAGGTGAGGTGAGGTGAGGTGAGGTGAGGTGAGGTGAGGTGAGGTGAGGTGAGGTGGGGTGGGGTGAGGTGAGGTGAGGTGAGGTGAGGTGAGGTGAGGTGAGGTGAGGTGAGGTGAGGTGAGGTGAGGTGAGGTGAGGTGAGGTGAGGTGAGGTGAGGTGAGGTGAGGTGAGGTGAGGTGAGGTGAGGTGAGGTGAGGTGAGGTGAGGTGAGGTGAGGTGAGGTGAGGTGAGGTGAGGTGAGGTGAGGTGAGGTGAGGTGAGGTGAGGTGAGGTGAGGTGAGGTGAGGTGAGGTGAGGTGAGGTGAGGTGAGGTGAGGTGAGGTGAGGTGAGGTGAGGTGAGGTGAGGTGAGGTGAGGTGAGGTGAGGTGAGGTGAGGTGAGGTGAGGTGAGGTGAGGTGAGGTGAGGTGAGGTGAGGTGAGGTGAGGTGAGGTGAGGTGAGGTGAGGTGAGGTGAGGTGAGGTGAGGTGAGGTGAGGTGAGGTGAGGTGAGGTGAGGTGAGGTGAGGTGAGGTGAGGTGAGGTGAGGTGAGGTGAGGTGAGGTGAGGTGAGGTGAGGTGAGGTGAGGTGAGGTGAGGTGAGGTGAGGTGAGGTGAGGTGAGGTGAGGTGAGGTGAGGTGAGGTGAGGTGAGGTGGCAGTGCCAGCTGCTGCTGCCAGCACTGCAACCCCCCCTTGGTGCTGCTGCCGTCACTTGCTGCCGGACCACCCCCCTGTGGCTCTCTAAGGCCACACCTCAGACAGCTCCTGGTCAGGCCGCAGGCGCTTGGCCAAGGGGGCACCGTCACGCGTACGCCGCCCGCCTGCAGCAGCCAGCAGGGTCAGCAGCCAATAGGGTCAGCAGCCAGCCCCTGCTGCACAATGTAGGCGTGGCATCTTGGTGGCTTTGCTGTAACTGCAGTGCCCCAGTTTTCCACGACTGCCACAACCAGGACCAGGGCGCCCACACCAGCCCTGGTGACCCCCCTGATGCTGCTGCTGCTGCTGTTGGCTCAGTCCTCACACTCACTGGCAGCGGCCCTGAGTGCGGTGGCAGCAGCATGGGCAGCAGCGCCAGCAGTGGGCACCGGGGGGGGCACGAACCCCGGCTGCGCCGCTGGCCCCACACCCGCCATGCCCCCTGGCTTGATGAGGGGCAGCTGAGGCCCTGGCCCCTGAACCACCACAGCCCCAGCAGCCTTCCCCCCAGACCCAGGGGCCCCCCCAGGCCCCCCCTCAGCTGCAGCCCCTGCAGCAGCAGGGGTGGCTGACCCACCCCCCTCCCCAGCTTCCACCCCAGGGGTTGTCGACCCAGTAGGCGCCTTGCCTGCAGCTCGTGGGGTGGTGGGGGCTGCACCCTGCTGCTCCTGCTGCTGCCCCTTTGCTGCAGCCGCCGCCCCTGCCGCCGTCCCTGCTGCCTTAGGGCTGGCCTCCACCCCTCCACCAGCAGTGCCAGCAGCGGTGGACGCCTTGGTGGCAGGGCGGGGGGCGGGGCGGGTGAGCCAGGCGGCGGCCACGGCGGCGGCTGCAGCAGCGGCTGAGGCGTGTCCTGTGTTGGCGCTGCGTGTTGCAGCAGCGGCCTCTGCGGCTGCGGCCTCAGCAGCTGTGGGGATGTGGGCGATGCCTAGGTGCTGCCCGGTGTCAATCTCCACGGGTGGGGCCTACGGGAAGTGCAATGTTTCCTCACTTTATATCTTTAGTAATCATTGCTATCAATTTATCACAATCAAATCGAGATTGATGCCAATATCAATTCGAATGTCAATGTTACTACCCGTGCTTGTGTAGTGGCGGTGGCGGTGGTTGTGGTGGTTGTGGTGGTTGTGGTGATGATGGTGGTTGGTGTGTTAGGCGGTGCAGGAGGTTGAGGGCAACAGGTGTTGGCCTGGGCCCCCTGTACAGCACACAGGGAGTTCCATGACCTGCACTGTTGCGCCCCCTGGCACCACTAGCATCACTACCATCACACGCACTGCGGCCAGCACATACGTGGAGCCTGCCTGTAGGGTTACTGCTGCACCCCACCACCGCGGCACCCCTGCACTACCAGCACACCAGCACACCTACTCTTCCACTACTCCCCTGTTGACCCCTGCAGGCTGCTGCACCCACACCCACACTACCCTGACTCTAGACCTGCAGCCAGGTTTCAGCTCCCTGCCCTGCCCCAGCAGCCTTGGCCCCCTGCCCTGTGCCAGCCATCCCCCAGGCCCTGCGCTGCCCCACCAGCTGCCCCGGCCCCCTCCCCCTGATCCAGCCATCCCCACCAGCTGCCCCGCTGCCTCCTGAGCCTCCAGCGACTCCTCCGTCTCGTAGTCAATCGGGTTCATCCACTCGTTGAACTTCTCACTGTCAATGAGCCAGCGCCCATACACCTGCAGGGGCAGGGGCAGGGGCAGGGGCTGGGGCTGGAACAGGGGCTGGGGCAGGGGCTGGCTTCAGGTCAGGATGGGTCAGGGCAAGAGCATCTCCCCCCTCCCTCCCATCAGCCTTCACCCTGTGCTGCTGCTGTCAGCGGCGGCTGTCCCTGTCCCCCTCCACCTCCTGGCACCCCAGCGTTGCGACCCACCAGCCATGGGCCTTGCACCTCCTTGTCCGGCTCCATGCGGGGCTGTACTGCATGCAGGGGCAGCTGCTCGTCATAGCTGTCAGGCAGGTACCACCAGTGCACTGTGGCGTACATGCCCCTGCAGCGTGGTCAGCAGGCAGCAGGCAGCAGGCGGCAGGTGGCAGGGGTGGAGGGGGGCAGGCAGGCCAGTGGGGACGTAGGCTCAGCAAGTGGTAGGGTGGGCAGGGTACGGGCGGGCGGGTGGAGGAGGCCTATGTAGTGGAGGGCAGTGGGTGAGTGGGTGCTCTGGGCAGGGGCAGGGGCAAGGGGAGGGGCAGGGCCAGAGAGGGCAGCGTGCCACTATACCCAGCCCTGGGGCGCGTGAGTTAAGGGCGAGGTGCGGGTCAGGGTGTGTGCGTTGCCTGAATCCGCTCACTTGTGGCTGAGGACTCGCATGTACTGCTGGCCATCATCAGGGTCACCCTTGGGGCCAAACGGGAACACCACGTGGGTCACACCCGGGTCATCTGCAGGGTGTGAGGGGATCAAGCTAGGATCAAGCTAGGTGGTGTTAGGCCGCAGGCTGGCTGGCAGCAGCACCCTGCAGCTGCGGCAGGGTCGGGGTCAGGGTTAGGCTCCGCACCCTGCAGCTGTGGCTCAGTCAGCCCATAAGGCAGCTTCTGGGCAGCTTCTGGGCAGCTTCTGGCCCACCAGCTCACCTGCGGACTCTGCCAGCTGGCCCCCCAGCTTGACCACCAGCTCCTTCAACTTGGCGCTGGCTGCCGGGCCGTTGCTGGCATGCACATGCACCAGGGGGATGGCTAGCAGCCGCGCCTTCTCCAGCTCCCTGCGGCAGAAGTTGATGGCCTCCAGCACCTGCACCCCACACGCAATGCCACCCAGGGCAGGTGGGGTCAGAGGCAGCAGCAGCAGCACCACCATTACATATCATTTGGTGGTGGTGGTGGTGGTGGTGGTGGTGGTAGGGGTGGTAGGGGTGAGGGCAGCAGGCAGGGTGGGAAGCGGGGAGAGGGGCACACAAGGCTGTTTGGGGCCCAAGGGCAGGGGTTGTGAGAGGGACAGGGTAAGGCGCAACGGTGGAAGGGGGTTGGGTGGTTGGGGAGAGGCATTAGCTGTGAGAGCCCGTGTGCTCTAAGCCTAGGAGGCCAAGGCCGCCCTGCCAAGCCTAACGCAAGCAGAGGAGGAGCAGTGGCACAATGCCCTGCTGCCTTTGGCATTGCAGTACTGGTTGAGATGGGTAAGATGAGGGTGTGACTATGGTGTGACTAGGGTGTGTCTGCGCTGTGTTTCTACGGTGTGACCGAGGCGTGACTAGGCCTCTACGAGCTAAGCAGCATTGGGCCAGACCAGCACTCCCTAGTCCATGTCTTGCTGCTGCTCCAGCTGTGGCAGTGTGCTGGGCAGGACCTGCCTGGCGCCGCATGTTCTGATTGGTGAAGTCCAGCTTGCGGATGTCCCGCTGCTTCTTCCACTTGTGCAGCCGGCTGGCAATCATGGCCACAGCCCCATCTGGCCGCAAGTCAGCCAGCAGCTTGGCAGGCAGCTTGGGATGGACCTTGGCAGGACCCTGGGCAATGCAGAGGGGGCCAGGCAGGCTCGTAGGAGGGCGCAAGGGTAGCCTTTCCTTCTAGTAAAGGAGGCAAGGCACATGGGCAGCGTCGCGAGGCGGGCCTGCCCATGCATATGGGCCTGCGTGCTGCACTTGATAAGCACCTGCCCTGACTAGCACCTGCCCTGTTTTGACAAGACCCTGCCTTGACATCCCAGCGGCGATGCGCAAGGCTGCGTGGCAGGGTGTTGGGTGTGGTGCTGGGGCATGCATGGCTGTATGTGGTTAGATACAGTGTGGTGGGCTCACATTCTTGCCCATGGCCTCCTCCATGAATTGATGCAGCTGCATCACTAGGGTGGCAACGGCCTTGGCGTCATACTTGGCATCAGGCACCTCCTTTGCTAGTTGAGCAACCACGGGCTCAAGCTTGGCAAGGTATTCAGGGCCCTGAGAACACAGTTGGGAATGTGAGCGCAGAGTTTTGCTGTCAGGTCATCGGCAGAGCGGGTGAGGCACCTCGTAGTCCGCAGGTACCACATTGCCGTTTTTCTTGCCCTCGGCCAGCGGCACGTCCATGGTGCTTTTGCCCCAATGCCCAGCGAGCAACAGTTTGGAACAAGTTGATGAATATCACATTGTCAATCCTTAATCGTCGTGGGCCCAAATGACTAGGCGCAACATCGCCAAGCAGGCCTATGCTAATGAGCTATGACAACCAGCTCAGCCTTTGAATACGTACTCGCCACGGAAGCCTTCTCTGTCCCTATGGGTTGCTGTGGTCCAAGCAAGCCCCTACGCACCGAGCACTCCGAGCAAATGCTCCCACTCCTGCAAACAGGCTCCAGCGCTTTAACTACCGAACAGCTTCTCACAGCCTCATCACAGCTTCTTAAACCCTGTGGGAGTAAGCTACTTGTGATGCGGCACGCGCACCGCGCCGACGAGGCTGACGAGGCATGGAGCAGCACGGCTGAGAGGCCTTGGGACCCGCCCTTGTCAACGCTGGGCCTGCAGCAATCCCTGGAAGCTGCCCAGATGATAGCCTCTCAGCAAGCCAGTCTGCAGATCCAGTATGTGGTGGTGTCCCCCTTCCAGCGATGCCTGCAGACCAGTGCGCCCATCGTGGCAGCGCTGGGGTTGCCCCCAGGCCGCTGGCTAGTAGATTGGGCATTGAGCGAGGTACGCCCTAAGGACAAAGCTGCTGGTCCTCTGAACCAGCCCAGCTCACCCCTTGCTTGCCTGGGCGGTGGCACCTGGGATGCAAGCACATGGTGTGCAGGCATTGTGGTGTTGAGCCTGATGATGCTATGCTGCGCTTACATTGCCCAGGTTGAACTGACATGCATGCTCCTAAGACAGATTCTCCTATGAACATTGTTTCCATGCTCCCATGATCACATGTGATGGCCAGGGCTGCAGACTGTGGTGGTCAGGTCTAGTGTGGCTGTTCCGGGCTGCTACTGTAGGTCTGTGAGCCGCGCCTGATGCTCGCCGGGCGCTCGGATGTTGCGGCCGCAGTGGGCTGCCGGCCCCTGCCCCTGTGGATGTGGGGGAGCCAGGACCTGGCCACGGCCATGGCCCAGTTTATGGCACAACAGCAGGAGCAGCAGCAGCTACAAGAGCAGCAGGGGCAGCAGCAGGAACAGGGGGAGCAGCAGGAGCAGCAGCAGAAACACGAAGGCCAGCAGGAGGGGCAACAAAAGCAGCAGGGACAGCAGCAGCAGCAGGAGGAGGAGCAGGGGCAGCAGCAGCAGCAGCAGCAGGGGATGCAAGATGAGCAGGGGCGGCAGGCTGACGGCAGTGAGCTGTCACCCGGGGTATGTGCCCACCCTGCAGCCCTCACCCTGGCCCCTGCACCCTGTGCAGTCGCCTCGCAGCCAGCCACCAACACAGCTACCTCCCAGCTTCCCCGCTCCATCAGCTCAGGCAGTGAAGGTGTTGACCTCGCATGCACATGTAAAGCCAGTGCTAGGGGGCCAGCAGCAGGGGCCAGGGTCAGTGAGGAAGGTGCAGTGGGGTCAGGGGGGTCAGTGGGTGGATCAGGTGTGGTGCTGGGTAGCGGGGGGTGGTTGGCAGGGCCAGTGGAGCTGCCCGGGCGCCCGCTGCCCGCCTGGCCAGAGAGGCGTGAGCAGGCGCTGCAGCGCTACCAGGCCGAGCTGCAGTGGCTGCAGTCCCTGAGTGCGCTGCAGGGCAACGTGCTGGTGGTCACCCATGGGGAGGTGCGGGCAGCAGCAGGGCCAGGGCCAGGGGGGCCAGGGGCTGGGTGGCAGGCCCAGGGTCTAAGGTGTGCAGGGTGGGTGCAGGATGGAGGCTGGGCAGGGTGCTGGGTAGCCTCCAAGGCCTGGGCAGCGGCCTTGCGAGGTTGGGTGGGTGTGCAAGGTGTGTGCTGTTGAGTAACGTTGTACGTGTGTGAGCTGTACCGTTGTACGTAGCTGGGCTGGACATGAGGGCCTGGGTAGGACAGGGGGGCCTGTAGCAGGCCTGCCACCAAGCCCAGGCCTGCCTGCATGGGCCTGCGCCGGGCAAGGTGTGGTATGGTGCGCTGCCTGAGACAGTGCCTGAGACGGTGCCTGTGTGGGGTGGGAACTGGAAAGGGTTAACCGGCTACAAGCCTGGGCCAAGCAGCTGTGGCTAGGCACCTATCCTGGCCCATGCGCTGGCCACCCAAGCTGCTCGCACCCTACCTGCAGCTCTGAGCCATAGTGGCCCCCACTTGCCACCCTCACCCCTGCTGACCCCTGCCACCCTCACCCCTGCTGACCCCTGCCACCCTCACCCCTGCTGACCCCTGCTGCCGCCTGGTCCCCTGCAGGCTGTGCGATGCGCCGTGAACGCGGCACTGCCGGATGTGACTGTGTACGAGGTGCAGCACTGCGGCTATGCCCTACTCACCTGCTGCTCTCTCCCACACCCAGAGCCACACCCCACCTCGCTGGACAGCCCTGGCACCCTCCCTGACACCTCCCTCCAACGCACGGTGTGGCCAGGTGGGGTGCAGCAGCAGGGGAGGGGGCAGCAGCAGCAGGGGAGGGGGCAGCAGCAGCAGGGGAGGGAGCAGCAGAAAATGGAGGAGGACGAGGAGGGGGAGGAGGAGGGGGTAGAGGAGGCGGTGAGGCATGAGGAGGTGGAGCCACTGCTGCGGCCAGGCAGCTGCAGCAAGGTAGCTGGTTGCGCATCAACCTGGCTGCTGGAGGGCGGATCAGGCGACACTGGGGTCAGCTGGATCAGCTGAGGCAGCTAACTCACCCTCGGCAGCAGCCACTTGGCTCCATGGCTCCATGGCCATGGGAACCAGCAGCAGCAGCAGCAGCAGGAGCAGCAGGAACAGCGGTCTAGGTTTGTTGGCCAGCGCTGTCCTGGAAGCTGCAGGAAGCTGGCAACAGGGCCAGGTCAGCAGGGGCACCTGCTGGCCCCCACCTAACCATTGGCAAGCGCTTTGCGCGTGTGCTTCATCATGTTGGCCATATTGCAGCAGGCAGGGACAAGCAGGGGTGCACAGGGGACCGCAGCCAGCAGCCTCAGAGCCAGGGCCCAGCACTCCTCCGCCAGCCAAGCGCAGCAAGCGCACCAAGGCTGTGCAGGCAGCTCAGCCCACCCAGCCCGTTTAGGGCAAAGGCCTGGGCAAGGCTGTCAAAGCCAAGCCAGCATCATAGCCTGGCAGGTGGCTGGACAGGGACTGCAATGCAGCGCTCAACATGCAGCGCATGGGGGAGAGCAGGTGGTGCCCGCTGGAGTTGTGCTGGTGGCCGGACCAGACAGCCCTGCAAGCCAAGGGCAGGGGGAACCCTGAGCTGGGCTACAAGCGGCTGCGAGACCGCCCACCCAAGGCCCAGCAGCAGCAGCAGCAGCAGTAGCAGCAGGAGGCCCTGTAGTGGTGCCCCTGTCCAGCTGTTATCGGCTTACAATCAGTGCATGCAGGTCACGCTAACTTTAGGCTGCAGCCCTGTCACAGGGGTCAGGCAATAGTGTAGGTGGAAGGCGCCTATGGCATGTGCATGGGAGCACAACTTCACACAAATTTAATACCACCCCTTGTAAGGGTCAAGGGGTACAAGGTTGCTTTGCAGTGTATTTCCTTCTTCCGCTGTCCTACGTGGCATGGCGTCCATACTGCTTTGTGGTCGAAACTTGGGGCATGGAGCATGGCAGCTGGTCGCATGGAAAAGCTGACGCCCAAGGAAGCTGCCCTGTCGTGTGGTGGGCTGCAGTAAAGGGACTGTGCAAAATTCCTCCCTGTGGGACATGCGTAAATGCACATGTTGAAGCTCAGCCCGAGTTCCAGCCACCTCGCAGGTGGTGGGGGGTGAGGGGCAGCTTGAGCAGCATGGTGCGGATGTGTCAGCTGGGGTGCAGTCAGGGTAGCAAATCAGACTCCGAACACGGAAACAGGTTGAAAAGGCGCGAGTTATGTAGAATTTGTGGATCAACATGTACAACGGCAACTTACAATGACGAGCAGGTTCCTGCCTACTGAAATCACGTGGACTCAGCTTCGACAGCTTGGGACAGCGTGGAATGAACTAAACACGTAGACAGTTACCCTGCGGGCCTGCAATGGGCCAGACCATGGCTAGACGCGTGCTAGATCACACCTCCCTCACCAGCTTGGCAGTCAAACAAAATCCATTCAACAAGGAACAACATGTCTGACTGTGGGTAATCTCACTCAGCTACACCCATCAAGTCGAAGCATCCTCGGTCGCACCCTTGATGACTACAAACCTCACACCGGTGGCACGTTCCCCATACACCACTGGGCAGCTTGGCAGCTTGGGATCAAAGATGTTGAGCTGCACTGGGGAAGGCAGCTGGGCTGGGGCGGCTGCAGTGCGAGGTGAGCTTTGTGTGGCAAAGGGGGGGTGAGCATAGGGAGGGCAGGCTGGGTACCAGGGGGGAGGGGGGCCTGGGCCTGGACCTATTGCTGGGAAGCCTTGAGAGGGCTGGCCTAGGAAGCACAGAGAGACACAGGGCTGCTGCCAGGACGCACTGCTTGCTGCCCATGGTCATGCGCTTGTTAACCTCCGCCACAACTGCGTCAGTCTGGGCTTGGCTGAGACCAGGCCGCGCTGCCTCCACCTGGCGCCATTACTTCCTGGACAGCCTGCCCCTGCCCCTCATCATCTTGCTGCCCACTGCCACTGGCAGCTGCAGACACGGGAAAGCACAGCACACGCACGGCAGGACTTGATGCACGGAGTCCCAGTGTCGCGTGGTGCACACTGCGTCGCGTCGTCAGTTAGCTTCGGGGCCTTCGTCGAGCTTTGCGGCTTACCAGCTGCGGAGGGTGCTGGGGAGACGGCGCGCTTGCGGTTCCTCTTCGGGCACATCACAGGGACTGAGCAACACCATCGGAGCGGAGTGGCCGTGCTGGGAGGTGCATCAAATCGCCGTCCAACCGGAGAGCCGGCAACCGGAGTCGGGCGGAAGTGAGGTCCATTACATACATTTTATTACACAGCCATCCACGCCTGAAACTTGAGGGTTTTGCAGTGGCTCAAACCTTTCGCGCTCACTCCGTCTAGGGGCACCAGTCTAGACTCACCAGCTTAGCAGACCATTGATACAACCCTGGCGCCAGTTTTCACGCTGGCAATATGCGAGGCCAATCCCAAGCCCTGGCTTCGTCCAAACCCGTGCTCCTTCCTATCACCCACGCCAGGCAAGCCTCTAGACGGCAACCCTCCAAACATCCGCACAACTCAGCATGTCAGCCGAACTGCATGCAGCACAACCATCAAAACAATCGCACATGCTTGCGTGGCACTGCCTCTAAACAAAACAGAGGTCCCATCCCATACTCCAAAGCATTGGCCTAGATGCTTTCCTGAAGTGTCATGTCTCAGCGCATGCCATATCATGCTGATGATGATGCTGACGGTGACGAGAGTGACGCTGATAACTGTGCCCTCCCTCATCAGACCACCAGGCAACAAGACCCATCGCACAGAAAGCATCAAGGGGAGTGAATTGTCCTAACTCTGCACAGCAAGCACACCTGGGGCACTGCACTTGATGAAGGGCATCGAGTCTGGTCCATCACCAGGACTGTGCCCACAAGCTGCCCGGGCGCCAACCCTCAAATCCAATTAATCTTAGACATGACACATACATGGCACGGCCGACCCTGGCCCAATCATGACACAACATGTGAGCCACCTGCTGCTGTTTGTATGGGCGGCTGTGGTGCTGCCACCTTGCTGCACCACACTGCTGCTGCTGTCATTGTGGGGGGCTGTGGTGCTGCCACCTTGGTGCACCACTTTGTCTCACCTGGGGGCGAACAGTGCTAGCATTGACCAAGCCAGACGCCAATACCTTTGAATCACAACTTGGACGTGTAGCCAGAGCCCTTGCACCGGGAGCACAGCAGCATGCCCACGCCCTTGCACACCCTGCACTCATTTGGCCTGCTGGCTCGGCCAAGTGGGTCACGGGGCCGAGGGGGTGCGCCTGGCTTGTCATACAGGTCATCCCGCTTAATCAGGGACATCTTGCCGTCCCCGGAGCAACCGAAGCAGCTGGCCCCGCCGGTGCCTTGACACAGCTCGCACACAGTGTCCTTGCGCAGCCCACTGACGATGCTGGCACTCACAACACCCAACACGGTCCCACCCACCAGAAGGTCCTGCATGGGGAATGCATGGGGAATGGTGTGTCTGCTGCCCCTGGAATGCTATGCTCCTGGGATGTACGAGCCTGAGCATGCTGTCGTGCAATGATGAGGAGTGTTCCTGTCCGCAAACAGCCACGACCCGGGGCACCTCACCTGCAGCGACTGGCCGGTCGCACTAGCATCCGCAACCGCATATATTACGTCGGAAGGAACTGCCCGTAGCTTAGAAAAGAGACGCGTGCGGAGCTGACGCGGTACAGATATGGGCCCAGTGGTTGAGTAGCGATGGCAACAAGAAGCCATAATCTCCTTGAGACTCGGCAGAGCCACAAAGGTCTAAGAACGTACTACTCGTGTCAGGCTTGCATGCATCATGCTTTACATGTTCATTACCTGACTGGGCTGCCCGCGGGGTAGGAGTGGGTGTACATGCCCAAATGGCCATGTTGTGCAAGTGGCAAAGTTGGTCAGCTACAGCCACAATCAGTGTTTAAGTACAATCCTAGATACATCAACAGGGATGTAGGGTGCAGAAGTGGACCTGCGACAACCATTGATTCCCTCCATGCATATTCCAAAAGATTCCCGTCAACTCCACGTCATTCTACATGGCCACAGACACAGCAACACCTCTGCCTTGATTAATGTGCATGCGTCCACTCAGTCTAGGGTTGGGCGCCTGTACAAGGGACAGAGCAGGGATGAATAGCGCACGCTCCACTCACAGCTTTAGTGCCCATGCAAGTTGCAACAGGTTGTCGTGCTAAGCAAGTGGGCATGGATGTTGCATCGCCTGGCATGGTGGGCAGCGGCCTTGTAACAGTCCCTATCTGCAACGTATCTGTGCATGCCATGTGATGATGATGGTGCCGGAGGTGATGATGACCATGACTGCGCTGGCCTCATGCCTGACAGACAGCTAGGGAAAGGGCCTGCTGGTGCAATGCAGGGACGCCGCTCAACCCTGCAGGTGCTGCAGCAACGGACGCACATTGGCGAATGCCATGTGATGATGAATGCCGGTGCATGTGCATCCCCACCGTCATTGCTGAGTGCTCAATACTCCTGCCTTGGCAACACGGTACGCTGCCTTTCCCACACTGCCTGCCCCTGCTCAACATTTCCTATCCTGCGGCGCTGCCTTGCAAGCCCTGGACCAGGCGGCAGTGGTGCAACTCCCCTAGCGCCCCTCCCCCGGCACCGGTGACTGAGGCTGTACCGTTGCTCCACCGCCCTCTACACTCACTCTGATAGTTGTGATGGTTCTGCCAGGCAGACTGACGGCTGACGGCCTGAGCGGTATCAACCCACCACCATTCTTAACAGTTGGGTTCTGGGGACGAGGCATGTGGTCAGCGCGTCGCTGACTCCTCCCCTGTGCCTGCCCCCTGACCTGCCACGCTGGACCTGGCCGTGCGGGGCAGAATGCTCCACTGCAGGCCCTGCAGCGCCGCCAGCACCGTGGCACAGGGCAGCACGCTGCTGGACGCCAGCAGGGGCATGGCCTGCAAAATGTCAGCCTCCCCGGGTGCCACCATGTTGGCGGTTGAGCAGGTAGTTTGAATCAGCTGCACCAACGCGCCTCGCGGAATGTGCCCCGTTCTGCTGGAGTCAAGCTGCGTCACCAGGCTCTGCAGGGCAACAAGTACACAGTGCAACATGCACATGTTGAAAGACATACAAGCATCTTTCATGATTCTTTGACTGAAAGCATTCTTGTTGCCATACTCTTGAGCAACATGCGCCCTAGCAAGAGAAGCATTCCAAACTTATCAGGACTGTGACCATGCCTGTACCTCAATGACAGGCGGCAGCGAGTCCGTGGTGATGGTGATGCCTTGTTGCACCTCCAAGGCTTTCTTCAACACAAACCCAACATCAACCGCGCAGGCCTGCGTACACCACAACACAAGCACACGACACTCACATCGCAAGGGAGTGAGGGCACACCCGGCAGCAGTCAGGCGGGCATGGCATTAAATCAGGGGCGGTGGGCTCTGAAGGAGCCACCGGATGTTCAACTGACTCCAGTGGCTCCCACTGTGGTCGAGGTCGTCTTGATGTGAGTGACCTGATTGTCAGACCTGACTCAGTCATAACGTGAGGTGCACAAGGTCCTAGGCCAACGATCACCCTGTGGGAGGCTCGCTTGACCCAGAGCTCGTCATGCACCATCTCCTCAAACACAACCGATCGTCTACACACAGTCCCAGCAGCAGCCTCTCAGCCTCATGCCTGCCATACCTAGGCTCAGTCAAACAACACTCATCCTACATGAAACGGCATGTTTGACTGTGGGTAACCTCACTCAGCTACTCCAATCAAGTTGAAGCATCCTCAGCCATCCTCAGTCACAGCGTCAGGGTAAAGGAGCAGCAGGTGTGATTGCATACATGTGTGCAGTGTGCAGGGCAGCCTAGCGCAGCACCCACGTCTTCTTGTAGCTCTCCAGCATCGCTCCCATTCTTCCTCTTTAGAGCCTCAGGCAGCTTCTGGATCAAGTAGGCTGCTGCACTGAGAACGCTGGCTGTGCTGTCTGCATGCTGGCTTTCTGGCGAGCGCTTGTCAGCCTCGTGGTCATCTAAGGGTTGTACAAAACCATAGCGACCCTCTTTGCCTGAGAGCTGGCGTGATACGCTCGTCTTGGATTTCATGCTGCTGTTCGCTGACTTCACCAGCTTCATGGAGCTGACATTGACATGAGCTGACACGGGTGCTGCTGCTGTTGCTGCTGTTGCTGGTGGTTGGTTGGGTGGCTGAGCAGTTGTGACTGTGGAGAGCAGGGAGGGGGTGGAGATGGTTGACTGTATACTGCTTGACCCCAACTTGCTGGCTATAATCTTCTGGGGTGCGGGGTGCACCTGGCAAGGGCATGTGAAGCACATGTCCAAATGTATCCAATTGGGGCACAGTTAAGCAGCGCACCTCGCTTGACGAGAATGGGCTGGCCCCGCATTGGCTGGGATGGACGCTGGCCCCGCATCCCATTCAGACTGGAGTGTGTGTCAGTGCCAATATCAAAACATGTACGTCTCGGCGGACCCAGACCAACGCCCCCGGCAGAACCAGTTATACCAGACGCGCGGATTGGACATGCGGACATGATCCATATTAAATCATATTAACAGTGCGTTTCCAATGCGTGGGAGTTGGGAGCTGGGAGCTGCATGGCACTTTTTTGCATGGAGGCGTGGGAGCGGGAGCTGGGAGCTGGGAGCTCGAGCCAAAAACGTTGCATGCGGTCTCCATGCGGCTCCTCCGCGCTCCCGTTTCCAATGCTTGGAGATGGGAGCTAGGCATGCAGCCCCCATGTTCAGGCGTTCCCAACTACCTGAAAACCACCCCCCTGTGATAGGAAGCCCGTATCTCCGCAGCCAACCAGTCAAAAATACATGTAAACAGTGCTTTAAACAGAGGAGACTCAAAGCTACGAGATGGCCGACGCAGCAAAAACTATCTCGCTCTCAGCGGTGCTCAGTGCCTGCCCAAAGATCGACATTTGATTTCATGCGATTTTGCCTCATGCGAGGCGCGCTACACTAGCACGCTTCGCCACACCGTTGTTGCTGGCACCTGCAACGCGCAGCAACAGTCGGAACATGATTTGCTTCTGGCATGTGGACGCGACGACGGCAGTCGTGACGACTGGATACCACTACTAGCATTTGGAGCTGCTGCTAGCGCAAGTGCATTACCGGCTGCTCTACTACGCTTAACAAGGTGCTAGGTGCAGTACGTGGTGTTGTCTCACCTTGCTTTGCTGCCCTCGACTTGTTAGCTGCAGGTGCCTCACGCTTACGTGACGTGCTTGCCGCTGCCAGCTGTTGCTGCTGCTGAGGGGGTGCACCAGCAGGCACAGCCAGCTCAGGGATGGTGCCTGCAGTTGTCAGCTGCTGCTGAGGGGGCGCAGCTGCGGCGAGCTTCCCACGGATGTGGGTGCACACGTGGCTCTGTAGCTTGGGTACCCTCCAGCTCGTGTGTCGGCAAGGGCATGGGCCGCTGCAAGCCGCTCTTGGCACCATGTACCTGCCACCACCATGCTTCAGCAGCTGCAACAAGGACTCCACTGGGGCATTGGAGATGGGGCTGGCAAGGTAGTACTGTTCGAGGTGAAGGCGCAATGCGGGGCGGCTGCTGCTGCTGCTGCTGCTGCTGCTGCTGCTGCTGCTGCTGCTGCTGCTGCTGCTGCTGCTGCTGCTGCTGCTGCTGCTGCTGCTGCTGCTGCTGCTGCTGCTGCTGCTGCTGCTGCTGCTGCTGCTGCTGCTGCTGCTGCTGCTGCTGCTGCTGCTGCTGCTGCTGCTGCTGCTGCTGCTGCTGCTGCTGCTGCTGCTGCTGCTGCTGCTGCTGCTGCTGCTGCTGCTGCTGCTGCTGCTGCTGCTGCTGCTGCTGCTGCTGCTGCTGCTGCTGCTGCTGCTGCTGCTGCTGCTGCTGCTGCTGCTGCTGCTGCTGCTGCTGCTGCTGCTGCTGCTGCTGCTGCTGCTGCTGCTGCTGCTGCTGCTGCTGCTGCTGCTGCTGCTGCTGCTGCTGCTGCTGCTGCTGCTGCTGCTGCATCTGATGCTGCTGCTGCTGCTGCTGCTGCCCATTGTTGGTGGTGGCCATGTGGCGGAGTGGTCAGCCAAGCTCAATCGGCTCCTCATGCACCTGTAGCCATCAGCATGTGTACCTTGTAAGGGGTCAATCTTTTCACATACAAACCCAATGATTGAGTTGCAAAGTGCCACGGACGCGTTGATGAGTATGCTACAAAAGATTCGTGTGAGGCCAGGCTGTTGTTCAATGGTTGAAAACATATAGCGGGTCATAGCTGGAGGGGGTGTCTAGTCCCTACTGTGCCGCCCACCATTACAGCGATACAGCGATGTCGCACACGAACTCGAGTTTCTTCACATCCTCGCCAAGCGGCCTGCACCATCAAGAAGCTCGCGCAGCCATGTTTGCCTGACTTCGGTGGTGTGCGCCACCAACATGTCGTGCATCGCTAACGGATAGCCAAGGACGTAGCTTACCAGTGTAGCTAACCACGGTCTGCGATTGGGACACATCCGGGGTCACATGTGGCTGCCCGCATCGAAAGACTCCGATGGCAATTCCAGTCGAACATTAAACGCGCAATATCGCATTGCAGCAGACGCAGCAAACGTTACATCAAATGATGGAGTAGATGGGCTGCAGTTGCATGAAGATCACCAACCCCATGTTGGGAACGCCTGACCCATGTCCTGCGCATGTTCTCCCAAAAGGGCCTCCTGGCTCCAATGGATCCCATGCTGGGAGCCCAATGGAGCCAGGCGCGGAGGACATGGGGCGCTTGGGAGCTGCATTTCAAATTTAATCTTCTTGCGAGCTCTGCTCTGCTCTGCGCGCGTGTGCCCCGTATCGGTCCACTGGCAACATCGCTGAGTAGACATCGGCACAAGGCCCTCCTCCGCAGTTCCATCGCAACCTCAACATTGCGGAGCAACCTTCAGCTTCTTCAGCTTAGCTGACCGCTAGTGTGCAGTCCTGCGTGCCTGCTGTGCTTTAGTGCCTGCAAAGTTGCTGCTTGCAGAATGTTTAGCTAGTTTAGCTAGTCGGCTTGTACAGCTGACTTTCTTCGCCCCGCTCACGCGGAGATTAGCTTAGCTTGCCGTGCACATCGACTACTTGCTACTCTGGTTGCTACGCTGCTTGCTACTTGCTACACTACTTGCTACTCTGCTTCATCCTCGCCACCACCCCAGCTAACGGCAGAAGAGCGAACTTGTTATCACCAAACCTGTAGTCCTGCAAACTGCAGCCACCTGCACCACAACGTGCAATAGGCGGCGATCATAGCCTTGCAAAGCACCAGCCCACCAAGAGTCGTGTTGCAAAACTTGTAAAAATGCAGCCAAAAGGGTCCATGCAGCTCCAAGCTCCCAGTTTTTGCGCGATGGAAACACCATTTCGGTGCATGGGCCCATGCGGCTCCGCTCCCAGCTCCCACCTCCCATGCAGCCTATTGGAAACGCACTGTAAATCATTACAGCCCTCATGCAACTCATGAGTTGTAATCAAATGTCAAACAGTGATGCGACTTTACAGAGTTACAAGTGTACTGACTTACTTACGCCGTGTAACTACGTAAATACGCTTGATATTACATGTAATCGACATGTACTCTGTCAAAAGAATGTGTCCAAAGACTGTGACAAAAGACTTGGCAATGCCAATTTGGCATGTCATTACATTGTGACAAAGTATCGTGCAATTACATTGGGTCACCCCCGCCATCTGCGCGGTCACGTGCACCCGCGGCTCCACAGCGGCATCACAATGTCGCAGGGGCTGACCGGCGCCAAGCTTGTTACCAGCAAGATGTTATCAAGATGCACCGAAAGCAGCTTTAGCCAAATTTGAATCCCTACAGCCCTCATGCAACTCATGAGTTGTAATCAAACACAGGCTGCGAGATCGTTGTTGTAAAGGCTACTGATAGTGTGCCTAGTGCCCACTTCAGCTCAGCCTTCGAGTGTGTGTGCCTCCAGGTCTACTACTAGCAAGAGCTCTACCCTACACAGTAAAGTGCCTAATTCTGGCCACCCCGTTCCTCGTGTTCTCTCGTTTCTTCGCTGAAAGCCCCCGTTTTTTTGCCGCGCATCGCATTGTTAGGTAGTTACAAGGGTGGTTGTCGGGTCGCGTTATGTTTGCGCATTGTGGGAGGAGAGATCCTAGCACTGCCGGGACCGCCGGTTTTACCCGCATCCGGAGTTAAGGCCCGGCCGCGACTACCAGGAGCGTTTCAGGAAGCTTCCTCAACGCTCCTAGATACCTTGGTGGGTAACAAAGATGGTGCAGTCGGTGCGCTGTTTCAAGTGTGCGACTGTCCGGCCGTAGCGCTTGCCATGTTGGGCGGTAATTTTTGCATGTACCAAAAAATGGTTTTTCTACTTGCAGAGCTCAGGCCCCGGCCCTTGCTCAGATAATCACCGCTTCTGCCACACGCGCTAGGAGGTCTAGCAAAGCTTCTAACGGGGCACGCCATAGGGCTAGCATTCTTGCAGCCGCCGCTCAGACCCTCTTCATGTACAAAAGGGGGGCTGCGCGCCCTTGTGGGCGTGCTGTGGCTAAACAGCATGGCGTCCCCCGCTCCACCCTCAGCGACTTTATCAACATGAGGGGTAGGGTTGCTACAAGGCGGAGACCGACAGCTTTGACTGAGTCAGAGGAGATGCAGTTGGTCAGCATTGTCAAGGGGGCCAAAGCGCAGGGTAGGGGTGTGACCAGATTAGACCTCCTTGGAGCAGTGCAGTGGGCCTGCGAGGTCCGTGTGAGCAAGGGCCTGCCACACGCCTTCCCTAATGCAAGCCCGAGCAGCAAATGAAGCCATTGAAAAAATGATGAATTTATTAGTATGAATTAATATCATAAAAAAACATACTAAACAAAGCCATTGAAGCGTGCGTTTGCCAAGACCCCATCAACAAGGCCTATACCCCCCCAACAAGTAGCAGCTGCTGGCAGCAGCAAAAGCCTCCATCCAAGGTGGCAAGAGCATGGTGACTCTAGCACCATGGAAATGCCTAAATGTGACCAACGATATGATGGATGCAGCTGTTAGTTGCTCAATGGAGGAGCAACCTCCGCTGTATTTCCGGGCAGTAGACCAGTTCTACAACAGGCAGGAGCTGGAAGAGCAGGTTTCCATCAGGGCAGCTAAGTATGGCGGAGGGGCTCGCGTGTAGGGGGGGGGGCACATCGTGATGCTTTAACTTTCAATTCACAACACAGCTTCCTTTAACTATTCCTGTTGCATTTGGTGATCAACCCCATGGTGAATACATGCCTTGAAATGCAGGGTAGGGTTTAAGTCAAAGTTGGGAGTATTGCAAGTGGCCAGATTTAGGTAGAGTTAGTTTTGAAACACCCTATTTTGGGGGTATGTCAGAGTTTTGGCCGTGTTGTTTCAAGCCTGTGGAGCCCAGACATGAGCTTGCTACTGCTGAGCAGCAGGTTTCAAGCCCTACTCAGTGATATAAAGTTCATTCACTTTGGAGCAGTGGTGGAGAAGTTATGACGGTTTTGGCAAAGAAATGGCCGGAATTAGGCACTTTACTGTGTACTCTATAGCCCTTACTCACACACATCCCCTTTGTGAGGGGTTTGGTATCTTGTTTTCTTGGGTTGTATTGCTGTAGCTGGCTATTGCCGTTGCCACTTGCGCCGCCACTTGCGCAACAGGGCCTTGTCAGGCAGGTAAACCCACTCCTGGCCTGGCCTGCCTGGCTTTGGCATGGCTGGGCGGCCATCCCAGTAGCACAGCTCAGTGGGGCGTGGGCCTGGGCCGACTGCACAGCGGCGGATGTTTAGCGCGGCTGACACGTCCCGGTCATAGAACCTGCCCATGGTGTGGGAGTTGCATGAAGTCAAGTCATGTGCCATGTCATGTGTCATTTCATGTGGGATATGTTGCAGCCATGCACATGTGCAGTGTCTGGTCAGTGCTTACCTGATGTTGTGGCTTGTTGAGCTCATCAAGCCCCTGACTTGGGAGCGCTTCGCCTTGCTGTACACTGGCCGCAGCCACCTGCATGGACACATGGGGCAATGCACATTTGTAAGATTCATTCCTTACCTTCCCAATCTTGACCCTACCCAGCCGCCTTGACTCCACCACCTCCCAGCACTACCCTGACCCTCCCCCACTGACCATCACCCACTGACCCTCTCACCTGAAGGACTCTGGCGGCTGTCCAGGGAGGGCCTCACTGGGGCTGCTGTAGGCTGAGCTGACCCGGCTGGTGCGGAACTCCTCCACCAGCACCACACGCCCTGCCCCGAACTGCTTCACTGCCTCCTTCCGCATCTGGCTGACTGGGACACACCTGCAGCCAACGCTGCCGCTGCCGCTGAAGCTAGCTGCCCCATAGGCCAGGGCCAGGATGCGGTCCGGCCACCGCTTCTGTGCCTGCTTCTTGACCTGAATCCACACATGGTACAACACACAATGGCACACATGTGTAAGGTCAGGTAGCAGCAGTAACAGAGGCATTAACAGCAGCAACTGGCCAGGTGAGCTGACTGTGGTTGGCTGCCGCCTAGCTCGTGGCTAGCTGCTACTGGGCCTTACCTTGGCCCAGAACGAAGCCACCACGCGCATCTTGCCACAGTACAGCCTGAACTTGGCGTTGGCCCAGCGTTGCTGTGAGACCTCTGCCCACATGGCGCCGTACGTCGCCAGGACGGTGTCGGCGAGCTGCCGGTACGAGGCCAGCGAGCTGGGCTTGCTGCTGACCCGCGACAGGGCTGTGAGCTGCGGCTTCACCTTGGCCAGCCATGTCTTGGTCGCCTGGGTCTGCCGCGTAATGCCGCTGTCCCGGTAGTACTGACCGGCTATAAGCTTCCAGTGCCGCACGGACACCACTGTGCCGGCAGCGCTGCGCTCCTCGTGCGCCACAGTGGCCATATTGGTTTTGCCTGGGTCCACGCCAAGCCACTCCGCTTGAAGATGGGCCAATGGGTTGACTGCGCCCAAGCCCTTGCCCATCCGCGGCAGCTCCGCGGGTGGAGCTGCAAGCTTGGCCGCAGGAACATCACGCTGATGGCGACTCCATCGGTGTGCACGATTTGCGCGAAGGTGTGCTTGGGGCTAGTGAGCTTCTGGCGGCGAGGGTCAGGCAGCAATGCATCCCATCGGTTGGCCACCTGTAGCCACCATATGCACATACCAAGGCACTTCATTAGCTTGTGTGGGCTCACAAGGCAGGCACAAGGCAGCTGACTGCAGGCTCACAAGGCAGGTGACAGCACACATGGCAGCTGACGGAGCACCCGAGGACTGGCTAGCACCTGACTGCAAGGAGCACACACATGGCTGTCTTTGGGCCCTGCAATGAAGTTGCCCGGCCTCGCTGGGTCAGGTAGGGCACCGTTCCTGAACTTCTTCAAGGAGGTGACCCCCTCCTCCGTCAGCACCCCCAGCATGCCGGCGTCATGCATCATGGGCTGGGCTGGGCTGGGCTGGGCTGGGCTGGGCTGGGCTGGGCTGTATCCTAACAACACACAACACAACACAACAACGTCCAGCTCCAGACTGCGCGCTCCAGGCTGCCCGCTCCAAGCTCCAGCGTGTCTCGTGGGATGGGGGGGAGGGGAGGGGGGGAAGTAGGTGGGTAGAAGACTCGGAAGTGGTGGTGGGACGGGGTAGGGAAGGGAGAAGGGGGCAAGGGACAGGAGTGTGAACATCAAGCCTGCAGCCAGCAAGAGGCATCCTTGTAATTAGGCTGGGCATTGGGGGCCACTCATGTCCAGGGGCTGGCCACTCACAGTTTTGCTCCGTGTCATGCCTTGCTGACTCCTTGCTACCTCCTTGTTGGCTGCTGCTCTACGCCGTTGCTGCCTTGCTTGCAACCACCAAGCCATGCTACACCTGTCATGCTCCAGCTGTCTGTATTATCAGTCAGCTAAGGCTTAGCAAGCAGATGAACAAGATTAACACCCCAGCTGCATGTGCACTCACCGGAAGTCCAAGCTGACGCTCCAAGCGCCTCCTACCTGCTGCTCTTGGCTACTGCTCTTGCGATGACGACCAGCTTATTCATCGAGCTGATTCGAATAACTGGCGATGATTGGCGCGCGTAGTGAAGCCTTTGACCTGGTTCTACACCTGCACGACAGTGCTTTCCTTCCCTCCAAGGTTTGCGTGGTGGTATGGGCAAACTTGGGCAGACCATCCGACCCTAGCGCATTGGGGTCATCGGGGCTAGGCGCAGCTATTGCGCTGGTCGGCGGTGGAAGCAGATGCAAGATTCGAGGACCTATAAAAGCTATAAAAGTGCTCAAGCCATATAAAACTATAAATATAATTATAGTCGGGCCGGTCGCTCCCTAACAGCAGCCCGAGTGAGGCGCTCCTTGAAGCGCCGCTTGAGTCCCAGGGCACATCCAGCTGAGCTGGGCAGATAGGATGGCCGCCGGGTAGGCCAACAGGTCACCCCCGCCATTGGCCCCGCAAATGTGAGACGGTCTGGGGCGCGAATCTCCGTGTTGGTGTGGAATCTCGGTGTGGGGAGGGAGGAGGGGGGCGTTGCCTCTGGTGCATTCTGACGCAATCTCTATGGGCCAGGGGGGCAAGCCCTGCACGTTGGCATGCATCTACCACGCAACCCTTTAGCACGCTAGCGTGGCCAAAGACAATCTGGTAGCTGCCGTGGCACGCATCCTCCCCGACTCTGTCAACCATCACAAACCCATTCCTACTCTTGGCTGCACACGTGAGTCCACAAACAGCACACAGTCTAGCATCGGGCTCATCCCTGACTGTTGGACTGTTGAGATAAGGGTGGTAGTATGTCGACGGCATCTTGCGCATAGAAACACATAAACATGTTTGCTCAACATATGGTCACCCCCGCCATTGGCTGCACCCCTGATAACTATCCGACTGATCTTAAAGAATTTTTCAGCGATTCTTGCGCAGGGCGGTGCAGCGCACCAGCGCGAGGCTAGCGGGCTGCTCGGGCTGATGTGCACCTGTGCCGGGGCGGGCGGGGGTGTTGAGAATATTGGTCGCGCTGTGCCGGGATTGGCCTGCTTAATGGGGCTGTGATCAGCGAACAGCTATCGCGCTCAGCGGCCCAGCTTTTCAAAACTTTGAATTTCTTGTCGGGCGCAGGACCCCCCCTGACATGCTAGTGCTAGTGCTGATGACATGTTCAAGATTACTGGTGTGGCTTGGGCTTTCCTTGTACCCGAACAGCGTGCAACTCGTGTCACGTCACCCCAAGTCAAATTTCCATAAATTGGCACTTTTTCCGGCCGCCATAACTGTCCAACCAGGACGTCGAATGATGAACTGCCAGCTATGCGCGGCTCCTTATGTGGGCTTCTAACGTGTAATCAGGACAGAAACGCATTGCCTTCATGTGTGGGCCGTTTCATGTGTGGGCGGTCAACATTTCTCCCAGCTCAGTTTCTACATGTTTTTGACCAATTCTTGCTGCGCGTGGTTGCTCGGAAGTCACAGGCATCAATGATCAGAGCATCCTGCAACCTGCAATTTCGCAACTTGGCAGCAACTTGCACATGGCACAGCAATCCGCCGTCGCGGTCACGCCTCCAGCTTGGGAGATGGTATCGATGCGTGCTGGGACGCAGCAGCACTATCGCGTGCTGGCCTGAAAATTTGAATTGTCCGTCGCGGGTTGGGGCCAGCCACCCGGCAAATCGCTGGGGCTGGCTGCACTCTATTCAGGCCATAAGCAGCTCATCGCACCAATCGGCGGCCTCATCCGTGCAGAAATGAGTAAGAAAGTTATCTCTTGAGCCACGGGGGTGCAGCCAATGGCGGGGGCGACCATATTGAGGCATAGCGTCGTTCATAATAAGAGATGAAAGTCGGGCAGGTGACTGTTGTGTGCTACCCTCACCAGTTCATGCCTGTCATGCATTGCGCAAGTGTGCGCGTGAACATCAAACTGACCTAGACAAGGTGAGTGTAACGGCGTAGCCGCTGCCTTTAATCTTACAGTGTGAGCGGCATGTCCACTTAGAAATGTCCAACGCAGTCTCTACTATCCACACTCTCGCACAGCAACTGAGCCCAGGTTTAGAACGGGACCCTCGGGAGTCGAACCCGAATGGTGAGCTGGTAGCAGCCCACCATTGACCTCCTCAGTCACTCTGCTAAAGTGTGGTTTACGGATACGCATAAGCGCACCGTCACATTCCTCCCCCTCTTAAGAGATCCGTTCCGCCAAGGTACCTGGGATAACCCAGAGCACCGAGACTCGCAGTCTATAGAGACCACTGACAATAAGGCTGACCCATAAGGGTACCAGCCACCCACAGAAACACATGCATCACCATAAGGTGCCGCATGGGGACCATGGTCATAGGACCAGGCCAGGTGACATAGGTCACTGAGACGTTTACACATCAAGGCAGGTTATGCACAGCCTTGTACCTAGACAAGATCTGGGGAGCACCAGCCAGCATAGCCTCTGGCTCCCAGGTGTTGTAGGTGTCATCGTAGCCTGTCCACTTGACCAGGTACTCCATGCGCTTCTTGAAACGTACCTGCCTGTGGCTCAACAAGCTATGCACTTCATAGTGAGGCGCATCTTCCAGCCACTCCATCACAGGAGGGGGGTGAAACCCCTGGCTGCCAGTGTACTTCTTAAGAAGTGACACATGGAACACAGGATGTAACCTGCTCATGGTGGGAGGTAACTCCAACCGGTAGGCAGCCTCACCTAGCTTGCCTGTGACCTTGAAAGGTCCTACATACCTAGGCAAGAACTTACGTGCTCTGCCAGGTGCATTGCGCAGGTTCTTAGTGCTCAGCAGGACGCTGTCACCTACGCTGAACGTGACATCACGCCTACGCTTATACGCATACCTTTGTTGGCGGTCCTGAGCCACCCTCATGCACTCCTGAGCATGCTTTACCTCATGCTCCCACTTCTTGGCGAAGCTCTCAGCGGAGGGAGATAGGCACGGCCTGGGCAGCTTATGCAGCACAGGTGTAATGGGTGACTGTCCATAGTTCACCAGGAATGGTGTGGACTGAATAGACTCTTGCCATGAATTATTAATAGCAAACTCGGCAAAGGCTAAATGCCTAGGCCAATCTTCTTGAGTAGGTAGGATATAATGTCTAAGCATTTCTTCCACAATCTGGTTTGTACGCTCAGTCTGACCATCTGATTGAGGATGATACGCGGTGCTGAAAGCAGGGTCTACACCTATCAGCTTTCTGACCTCAATCCAGAACTGGTTGTTAAAGGTCGCACCACGATCAGAGATGGTTACTTTAGACAGGCCATGGTATTTAAATACATGGTCAATGTATAATTCAGCAAATTCTTTAGCATCCATGGCTTCAATGCATGGGATTAGGTGAACCATCTTTGATAGACGATCCACGACCACACAGATAGAATCATAGCCATGCACACCGACTGGAAGTTTAACCACCAAATCCATGGTGACAGATTCCCAGCGGTACCCCGGTATAGACAGGGGATTAAGCAGCCCACCAGGTACCTGGCGTGACGCTTTGTTTCGTTGGCATGCATCACAGTTAGTCACATAGTGTCTAACGTCAGCACGCATGGTTTTCCACCAGAACACCCTACGCACACGTTCAAGGGTTTTGGTGATGCCCACATGGCCAGCATACTTAGCATCATGCATTTCGTGCAAGATATGCTCTCGTAGCTGGATATCATTAGGAACTATGATAGTACCTTTATCAAGGTGTCGCCACAGACCCTCCTGGGTCATTTCCCACTCCTCATGAGGCTCAGCAAAGGCAGGATCAGTGCTATAGGCACTAATTAGCCAATCTGTAACCTGAGAAGGGTGACCAGGACACTCAGGGACCTGTGCCTCACAGTCATTAGAGACCGGGTCAGCCCACCTTAACCGCTTAGGCTCTGATGGCTTTAGAGCATCATCAGAGTCAGCATCATGGTCAGGGTCTGATCCAGCGGTAGGCTGCTGTTCGCTGCCCCCGCTGCCGCTGCCCAACGGTGTACCCGCACCGACGTCCTCCCCCTCCTGTAATCTCCGCTTCTGCTGCCTGGTCGTCACCAGGATTTTGTCAGTATCAGTCTTAGCCGTCGCTGAAGTTACTGGAATACGTGACAGTGGATCGGCAGGATTAGTGTTGCCAGGTAGGTATTTAATGGTGTAATTAAATCGGGATAAGAACTCCAACCAGCGGCTCTGCCTACGGGACAGTGTAGACTGCGTAGGTAGGGCCTCTAGAGGGCGGTGATCAGTAAACAGGGTGAATGGCACTCCTTCAAGGTAGCACCGCCACTGTGTACACGCAGCAATAATGGCCAAAGTTTCCTGTTCCCCAGTGGTATAATTCATTTCAGCTTTTGACAGCTTTCGTGAGTAATATGCCAGGGGATAACCAGCCTGCGTCAATACTGCGCCAACACCCAAGAGTGAGGCGTCACAGTAGACTTCAAAGGGCTTGGTTATATCAGGTAACCGGAGCATAGGCACCTTAATAATAGCCTGCTTTAGAGCGTTGAAAGCATCTAACTGGGGTTTAGGCCATTGCGGCCAGTTGAATGTTTTGCCTTCAGGGCCAGTTAAATTAGTAAATGGAACAGCAATGGAACTAAAATTACGCACAAATTTACGTACATAATTAGCCATGCCAAGGAATGACTGCAGAGCTGTCAAGTTCGTAGGAACAGGCCAGTCTTTGATTGCAGTCACCTTGCTGGGGTCTACAGCTACACCATCTTTAGAGATGATGTGCCCCAGGAAAGGTAGAGACTCTTTCATGAATTCACATTTGGATAATTTAGCAAAATATTTATGTTGTCTCAGCAAACTGAATATTTCGCGAAGGTGTGACAGGTGCTCCTGGATAGACTTGGACATGATTAAAATGTCATCAAGATATACCAGAGCACACCGGTCAATCACCGTGGCAAATGCCTGGTTCATTGCCCGTTGAAATGTAGGGGGAGCATTGGTTAAACCAAAGCATAACACTTTATACTGATAGTGTCCCATGGGCGTCCTAAACGCAGTTTTAGGAATATCCTCATCAGGTATTCTGATTTGATGATAGCCAGCCTGGAGATCCAAGGAGGAAAATACAGTCATACCCGACAATTTATCAAATAAATCATCAATTCTGGGGAGAGGGTACTGATCACGTATAGTGAGCTTGTTAAGCTGGCGGTAGTCTACGCACATGCGTAGCTCACCGGACTTCTTCTTTACAAAAAGAACTGGTGCTGCAAATGGGGAGGAGCTAGGCTCTATCAGCCCTTTGGACAACATGTCAGTGACCTGTTTTTTAACTTCTTCCTGTTCTGGCTGGCTCATCCTATAACTGGGCCTGGCAGGAGGTTTAGCACCATCCTGCAGGGGTATAGAGTGCCCTACATCACGTGCAGGAGGCAACCCAGTGATAGGCTCAAACACATCAGAGAACTCCATAAGGAGGCTCTTTAACTGTGCCGCCTGCTCAGGGGGAACACCAGGTGGGTCTTGCAGGTTCTCATAAGAGACCAGTGCTACCACACCTGTGCCTCCATCTTTGAGCCACTTAGCAGCCGTCTTGGCAGACAGAGGGGTATAAACCACCTCAGGGCCGGACACTAGGAAACCAGGAGGAATAGCATAGGCTTCTTTTACAGGTTTTACAGTTCGTAGAGACTCAACTGTACAGTTAACTGACCCCTTCTTGCTTACCGCTGAAGGTAGTAAGGTAGGCTGGCCCTTAGGGGTCCGCAGGGTGAGAGACTTGTCGACATAGTCAAGCAAGGCCCCCTGCACAGTCAGCCAGTCAGCACCAAGCAGAATGTCATACTCATGTACAAGCTCTGGCATTAAAGTCAAGGTGCAGAAGCAGCTAAACTGTTGGATGGACAAGTGCACTTTGACATATTGTGTACAGTACACTGATTGATTATTAGCTACCTCATAACGAAGTGCCACAGGGTAATCATGCAGTCTCAACTTGTGTGTAGACACAAATGCTTCACTGATGAAGGAGTCATCAGCGCCACCATCAGCAAGGCAGAAGCATGCATGCTGACGGTCAAGGGTGCCAGCAAATCTGAATCTCACCTTGCCATCACGTCCCACCATACCCAGCACATGTGCCTGTTGATGCTGAGCCACAGGGGGAACAGCAGTCTTACATGGCACATCATTCAAAGCAGGACTACACAGTCTTGCTGACAGGGCAGGCAGGGGCTCTACAGGGCAGGCAGGCAAAGAAGCTGTTGTTGAGTTGGCCTTGGGCACACTCACATCATCATCAGCTCCTACAACAGCAGCATCATGCAACAGTTGTTCAGATTGAACCACAGCACAGTCCTGGCTGGCTGGCTGGGCAACACCCTAACGGTTGGTGGCAATACGGGCCCGGCTGACGCCACGGCGCATGCCCTGATCCCTAGGCTTAGCAGCCTTAGGTGGGGGCTGGGGCTCTGGCTCCTGGTCTGACTCAGAAGCACCAGACTCTGAAGGGGGCTTGGACTTGGCTTGGCCAGGCTTCTTGGCACCCTCAGGTGGGTGAGGATACCCAGACCTGCGCCGGGCCTCAATAGCCGTGAAGTGGCGGAAGGGGCATGGGTGGTTGGTCAGGTGGCCGGGATGGTTGCACTTGAAGCAGTATTGCCCAGGCAACAGGGGTTTCTTGGACCACAGCTCATCGTGTCTGGGCCTCTTGCCAGCACCACCAGAAACAGGGGGCTTAGAGCCACGCCTGCCGGGGTGGGCCTCACCTCCCAGGGCACTTGACGCCTGCACAGCATGAACACCGGAAGAACCAGCACCCTTAGCAGGTGTGGTGGTGGACAGCATGACCACGTTGCGCTGAGCCTGCTTGGCAGCCTCCATAGCCTGAGACAGTGTGGGGTCTTTAAAGTGAGCCAGGTCCTTAAGCACAGCAGGCTGTAGAGCTGAGCTGAGGCCCCTAGTGAACACCATGGCCAGCAGAGGCTGACACATGCTGTCGTTCCCTGCAAACAGCAGGTTATTCCTGAACTCGGTAATGTATTGACCCAGGAGCATTCCTGCGGTCATCTTGATGGCACCATCAAGCAGCTTAGTTCGGGCGACGTTACAGTCATCCCGCAGGTCATCTCCTGTATACTCGCAGAATGCAGTACGCAGGTAAGACCAGTCGGGGACGTCAGCATACAAGGCAGCATAAGACTCCTTGATGGATGGATACCAGGTGTTGCGAGCAGCGCCAGTCAGGAAAGCAGGCAGTGTTGATGCAACATCAAGGCGGCAGCGTTCACAGTGACGCTCAAGGTCGTCGCAGAACGCTAAGGCTCTGCGATGGGTGTTGCTGCACGCATCAGTCCTGTTGTCTGGACCAGGTATAGACCTTGAACCCAAAGACAAGGGAAGAGGCAAGGCCAGAGGCGAGGGACCCGTAGGGGCGGCTCGTCCTGGGCCTGCAGCACCTGCACCAGGCTGTCTAGTCGACGCAGGAGCAGCTGCCCTGCCTGCTAGATCTGGCCTGCGAGGTGGAAGAGTAGGCGACTTCACCTGAGACGTAATTGTCGACAGGGCTTGACGCAGGGCTTCATTCTCAGCCTGAATTTGCAGCTGTTGTGCCTCCAGCTCAAGGATGTAGTCCTCGTCTCCTCCGACGTAGCGAGGTCGTTGCTCGTCCATCTCGCCTTCTTCCATATCACCACCAGGGGTATCCTCTGGGTTATCGCCGGAAGGATGGTCATCAGGGGCTTTAGAGCCACCTGAGAAAGTCTCAACCACGGCGTTGAACTTCGCACGCAGCTGCGGATTAGTCCGAGCAGCCTCCAGGAGCTTATCTAGCATATCCGGCTCTGAAGGAGTATTAGCAGGTGGTTCGGCTCCGGCGGGTGGCCCGCCATTGCCTGGATTGTCTGTCATGTTGCTGTACCGACGTCGGTCGGAAACCATTTGTAACGGCGTAGCCGCTGCCTTTAATCTTACAGTGTGAGCGGCATGTCCACTTAGAAATGTCCAACGCAGTCTCTACTATCCACACTCTCGCACAGCAACTGAGCCCAGGTTTAGAACGGGACCCTCGGGAGTCGAACCCGAATGGTGAGCTGGTAGCAGCCCACCATTGACCTCCTCAGTCACTCTGCTAAAGTGTGGTTTACGGATACGCATAAGCGCACCGTCACAGTGAGGTAAATTACAACCTTACTCACCTCTTGCTCACTGTTTTCAAGAGCTGATTCCCTTGCTGCACTCCTGCTTGGAAGAGCCTTGGGCTGGTGTGGGTTTGATGCTGATCCTCACAACAGCCAAGCACCTGTGGAGGTCAGCAGATTTGGTTGCATGTGTTGACATTGTATGCAAAACGCACTAAGAAACAGCACCCCGTGCTTACCTGAGATGTATTCGCGAGTTGCCCAGTCCAACGGCAGCAAAGGCTGCTCGGCACGAAAATGCCTCCGGCCACCAATCCACCTCTCCTGTTGCGACACGCATAAAAACAGATGGAGAATGACATTGCGAAGCTAATCAAGTCATCGACACAATGCAGTACAATCGGCCAAAGAGGGCCTAACCTGCTAGCGACACCGTTGTGAGATGTAGAGGCTAACGGTGAAAGAATTACATGGAACGGATCAAAGACGGTGTCAAAAAGTGAATTGCGGGGCCAATGGCGGGGGTGACCAACAATACATATTCAACAAGGACTTTTCATACCTAAGCCGGGCAGGCCAACAAAACCTGATTCAACATGGATCAACTTGTTTGACTGTGGGTAACCTCACTCAGCTACTACAAACAAGTTGTAGCATCCTTGGTCGCACCCCTTGATGACTACAAACCCCACACCGGTGGCACTCTTTCCTGGGGCTAATCCCCCATGACCATTGGGCACCTCATCAAAACAAACAGCTTAATGCTTTGTAAGACTGACAGCCTGTGTAAACTACCAGGGCCTATGCATTGTTGCGGGCCCGGCCATCAATACCACGCCGGTACTCTGCAGCCCGGTGTAACCTCTGCCTGACCTTGGGCAGCCGGTCATTTACTAGCTTGTAGCGCTGCTGGTACTCCTTGCCAACGGTGGGTAGAGCCTCTAGGTCATCCCATTGGCACAGCTCCAGGGGGCGCTGCTTGCTCTCCCCAATGCGCTGGAAGTTGAGGCAGGGGTTGGTGTCCCGGTCCAGCCACCTGCCCCATGGGGGGGCCTGGGGTCGTGGGGCTGGGCCAGGTGGGGCCTGGGCAGGGGGCTGGTCCTGGGGATCCCAGATGTCCAGCTGCATTGGGGGGGGCAGCTGGGATGGGGCGGCTGTTGTGCGGGGGGAGCTGTGTGTGGCAAGGCGGGGGTGGGCATAGAGAGGGCAGGCTGGGTCAGGTGGGGGAGGGGCCTGGGGCTAGACCTGCTGCTGGGAAGTGCTGCCGCTGCTGGGTTGGACTAGGCTGTCCTAGGAAGGACTGGAGCAACAGAGTGAGACTCAGGACAGCCGTTAGGCAGCATTGCTTGCTGCCCATGGTCATGCGCTTGTGAACCTCAGCCACAACAGCGTCGACTTGAGCTGGGCCACGCAGGCCAGCCTTGACGACCTGGCGACGCTGTCCAATCACTACCTTGGCAGCCTGCCCCTGCCCCTGGACTTGCTGCCTACTGCCACTAGCACCTGCAGACACGGGAAAGCACAGCACACGCACGGCAGGACTTGATGCACGGAGTCCCAGTGTCGCGTGGGGCACACTGTGTCGCGTCGTCAGTTAGCTTCGGGGCCTTCGTCGAGCTTTGCGGCTTACCAGCTGCGGAGGGTGCTGGGGAGACGGCGCGCTTGCGGTTCCTCTTCGCTGACATCACAGGGACTGAGCAACACCATCGGAGCGGAGTGGCCGTGCTGGGAGGTGCATCAAATCGCCGTCCAACCGGAGAGCCGGCAACCGGAGTGAGCCGGAGGTGAGATCCATTACATATAAATTACATGGTGTTTATGCCAGGCAACAGGCACCTCACAGCCGTACCAGGCAGGCAGTGAAGGCGTAGCTGAGACTTTCAGACACCTAACCTGACGCCTTCAGATCAGGATGTCCCAACATGGGGTTGGTAATCTTCATGCAAGTACTCGCAACAAAGTGCACCGGTTGCGATAGCGTTTGTTGCATTGGCACCTGCGAATTACTCCGCATCTACTGGCAAGCGGCGCGTTAATCCTTGCATCAGAGTCCATGCCGGCGCAAGCGAGCGCGGACACACCTCAGCTGCTCACAACCGATTGTTCAAGTGGTGAGTAGTGGCACCAATGAGGGAACTCCGCCTGGCATCGAGCCTGAAGTACAATCTATGTTTAGCCCGCCAGGCTCACTCCGCAAGCCTTTTGTTGGTGCAGGCGGTGTTGGAGGGCCATCGCTGGGCCTGTGATGTATCGACATTGCTGCAAATGCGGGAAATGTGCGTCTCTCTCTCGCTAGTCACACAGGAAAAGGGACCCTCATCCACAAAATGGCTGTTGTGAGCTGACCACTGTGACTTTCCAGTTTTTCGATACATAACTCTGTTCCTTACTCAACGCCACAACTGCTGGAGAAGAAAGCATGGCAATTAGTTGATCAGGCTCGTGGGAACATACTTTGGCGTGACCTAACTTTGCCTTGCAGTGCTGACTAGCCCAACCGGACCACCCCCTGGCAGCCCCACCCCCCCCCTCAGGAATGCCCCCCGCAGGAATGCCCCCCCCCTCCCACCCCCTCCCAGCCCCCCCTCACTGCCCTCCCACCCCCGCCACCCCCTCCCAACCTCAGCCCCGCACTCCACCCCCCCTCCCACCCCCTCCCAGCCCCCTCACTGCCCTCCCACCCCTGCTACCCCCTCCCAATCCCACCCCCCCCCTCCACCCATCTCCCCCTCCCTCCTTGTCCCGGCCCTAGCAACTCCAGCCCACCCCAATGGGGCGCAGCCGGCGGGATGCCCACCTTCAGGCTCTGAATAATTCACCAAGAGCTGGTTATCTGCACTGCCCTAACGGCCTAAAAGATGAGCTGGGGGTAGCAGCAGGTGCCGGTGCTGGTGCCGCCCCTGACCTGCCCCCCCCTCCTGCTGCACCCCCCTGACAGCAGCAGGCAGCTGGTGCTGGTGCCGCCCCTGACCTGCCCCCCCCTCCTGCTGCACCCCCCTGGCAGCAGCAGGCAGCTGGTGCTGGTGCTTCCCCTGGGCTGCCCACCCCTCCAGCTGAGCAGCAGGGGGTCAGGGCGGAGTTGGACACAAGCTCGACACGCAAGCGGAGGGCGGGCGGGAGGGATCGGACCCAACATATCGAGCAAGGTAACGTAGCAATGGTCCTACACACCTTGAGTGGCCTTACCGAGTGGCCAGGTAGTAGGTACTACTCACGAAGCGGTCAAGCAATGCAGCAGCCTCGTATACTTCCGAGCATGGGTGGAGGGGCGTCGTTACATCGGTTTGGCGTGCCATGTGCATTGTTTTGACTGCGGCGACTGTCCCTGACTGTTTGCAGAGGCTACTGGGCCACGTCGGTCGCGGCGGTCGGTCGCGGCGAGGCCCGCATGAGCAAAACTGGCATGAATTTGAATGTCAAGATTTGAGCCGCCATAGCACTCAGCACACTGCACAATATTTAATGTTACAAGCTGCACCGCACAGCTGACAGAGTCCTCTATCCAGGGATGTTCGAAACATAAGTAGAAACCACGTGGCTGAGACGCGGCGTCGTTTTGATTACCAGGGGTCGGTTTCCTATCATTTCCTGCCATTTTTTGTTAGTTGGGGTCGCCTGACTTCAGACCTAACCTGCCTAAGCCGGGCAGGCCAGGCCAAGAGTGCGTGTACGTGCCTGGCTGGGCTCTATTGCACAAGAGGCGGCGCAAGTGGCCAGTGGCCAGGTACAGCAAGTCAACCCCACCACGAACCACGCAACCCCTCACAACTAGATGTGTGTGAACAAGAGCCTTTGTAAGCCATTACAGTTATGAACTCGCAACTTGTCTATGAAATCAACTTACGTATAGATTAGCGAGAGGGCTGTAGGTGCAGGTTCTGCCAGCTCGCTTGTGTGTAAGCGTTGTGTGCAGTTGCGGGGTGAGTCCGAGGGGGAAACCTGCCCGTCCGCCCGCCCATCATTTGCCCATCAAGACCACTTCGTTACGCCGGGTTGTCGCGTCGATGCACGCGTTGCCAGTTTGGCAACGCAACTTCCGCGCGCGCGCTGGTGACTGCGGGAGTGACCCACACCCTGTCAAGCTGGTGAAAAGTGGACGGACACGCGTTTTAGTAGTACGGAACTCAGCACATCTCAGTCAGAGCAGCGCACACGAACGGCAGCTTGTACCAGGCTCCAGTACCAGCCCAGTTTACCAAGCAGCGACAAGAGCACAATGGCTGACGAGGGATACAAGGCTCTTATCCTCGTCGGTGGCTACGGCACGCGCTTGAGGCCATTGACTTTGAGCTGCCCCAAGCCGCTTGTGGAGTTTGCCAACATCCCGATGATTGTGCACCAGATACAGGTGGGTCCAGTGCCATTGCACGGCTGTCCCCAAGATGCGACGGACCTGGCACCAACAGCTTTCGAGCGGGATGCGGGCCTGTAGGCTCTAAAGATTGCTGGAGTTAATGAGGTGGTGCTGGCCATCAACTATCGCCCAGAGGTGGGCGCCCAGGCTTAAACAATAACAAGCTGTCACGGGACATGCGACACGGGACAGCGCCGCGCGATGCGTGCAGGTGATGTACAATTTCATCAATGAATGGCAGGACAAGCTGGGCGTGAAGATCGTGTGCTCCCAGGTACAGCTGGCGAGCAGCTGGTGCAGCACTAGCCACTATTGGACAGCATCTTGGTCTTAGCAGCGGTTATGGCTATTGCAGCACAGCATGCTCCTGCCTTCCAATAGATGGGCTGTTTGTGTATGGTCCCACCCTGAGCTTGCAGGAGAAAGAGCCCATGGGCACTGCTGGTCCTCTTGCTTTGGCTCGTCACCTTCTTGATGATGGCACTGGCAAGCCCTTCTTTGTGTTGAACAGGTCAGTCACAGCGCCTGTGTACCCTCGGCAACGCTGAATGCACTGGCTTCAAGTAGTGCCACACAGCAGCCTGGCCCACTGTCAGTGGCGTTATGTGTCCTGATTTCCCCGCAGTGATGTGATCTGTGACTACCCCATGAAGGAAATGCTCGATTTCCACAAAGCCCGCAATGCCGAGGCAACTATCCTCGTCACCAAGGTGGGTGCCTGGTGATGCACAGTTTCTCAGCCTGATGCCTCTGATGCACAAAGCATGAGCTAGGGCATGATGTCCTGGCGCATGTGGCATGCAGATTGACGACCCTACCAAGTATGGCGTGGTAGTCATGGACGAGTATGGTCTTGTGCAGCGTTTTGTGGAGAAGCCCAAGGTACTGCCCACAGCTAGCCTACCTGCATGCAGCATTGAGTGGCCTATGGCTTGGGAGCGAGACCTGCCACTGTGGCTCAGCATCTCTGTTCATGGCCTGCAGGAGTTTGTAGGTGACAAGATCAATGCTGGTATCTACGTGTGTTCCTCAACAGTGCTCAACCGCATCGAGTTGCGCCCCACCTCCATTGAGCGGGAGGTGAGCTGTGCCAGCTGGCAAACACAGCAGCCGTGCTTCAGGGGCTGCACTGACAGCCCCTGCTTGGCAAGCAGCTGCAGGCCATGGAGGCGCATGATGGACAGCAGCAGTGTGGTTGCAGCCTGCAATGCCCCCTGGGTTAACCGTCTTGACTTGTCCTGAGGGGCGCAGGTGTTCCCTCACATTGCTGCTGACAGCCAGCTGTACGCCTACACCCTCAGTGGCTACTGGATGGACATTGGACAGCCCAAGGACTACCTGAAGGGTGTGTGTGGCATGGTGTACTGCAAACAGCTGCTTACCCAGTCTGACCACTGTTGGTCTGTCTTTCAGCTTGCGCTCCATGCATTCTGAATGGCAGTCGTAGCCACTGCCAAGTGCATCAGCACCAGGTGCCATGCCTGGCAGGAGACGCAAGTGGTCTTGCCCTTGTTGCTGTGCCTGGCAGGTTTGCACCTGCACCTGGACAGCCTGCGCATCCACAAGAGCTTTGCGCTGACCAAAGGCCCTGATTTCAAGGGCAATGTGCTGATTGACCCTACCGCCAAGATTGGCAGCGGTTGCAGCATCGGCCCTGACGTGTCCATTGGGGCGGGCTGCAAGATCGGCAATGGCGTGCGCCTCAGCCACTGTGTCATCATGCGTGGCGTGTCCATCAAAGACCACTCCAAGGCAAGGCCACAGGGTGAAGGGCAGTGGCACCTAGCACCCCCTGCCACACCTGCCTGCTGGCCCACTGGCAGCACAGTGCTCGCAGGCCAAGTACTGAGGTGTACCCCACCTCTGCGCTGCCAGCCCTGCAATGTTCTGCAAGGCTGATGCTATGCCCTGTTAGGGGACTTGATGGAAGTTTGGGACCCTCCACATAGGGCATACATCGGTCTTCGTAGTGACTGGCATAGTTGCAGCACGGGCCAAAAGATGGTGATATCCAGAACATCATCAGCCTGAGACCAGGCCAGGCCCACAGCGTGTACCAGTGCTGGCTGCGCAGGTGGAGCGCTCCATCATCGGATGGGAGGGTCGCATTGGTGCCTGGACACGCATGGAGAACTGCTGCGTGCTGGGCGAGGATGTGGAGGTAAGCAGGCACGCAGCTGAGGTGCTTGCAGTTGCAGCTGGGTGCCAGTGTCCGTCCTGGCCTCTGGGGTGGGATGAGCTGCAGTGCTGCCGCTTGCACCTGTTGTGGTCATGCATGTTTCCTGCGCCGTATTGCAGGTCAAGGACGAGCTGTACTTGAATGGCGCAGTCATTCTGCCCCACAAAGAGATTAAGGAGAGTGTGCCTACGCCAGCCATCATCCTGTAAACCCAGGAGCTGGGCGCCGCCATGGCACCTCTCCCGCCCCTTGCCCCTTGGCAACACCCGCCCTTGACATTCCATATGTGACCTTTGACTAGTTAAATTCAGGCTTGCATGGACTGGCATCCAAGGGCCCGCCAACCGCCCATCCAGCTTGGGCATTGCCTTCCCAGGACATACACAGGAGGCTGGGCCCAGACGCATGCACTTGACAGGGTTACGGCAACAGCTAGGTTGTTGAGTGAGCTGCATGACTTGGACAGATGGGTAGACAGCTCGGTATGTGTAGCTGTAGGTGTTGTAGGTCGTCTAGTTGATACATCATGACTGCTGTAAGGATGGGGTCGACGACGGGTGTCTCCTAGCGCGCCACATCGCCATGCGAGCTAGCCGGTCCGAGCTTCAGGCCCCCTCACTCGGCCCGTCATGTACACAATGGTATGCTGTTGCTTCTAGGGCGGTTCCCCCCCAGAGGTTATATTAGCTCATATTAGTTCCCGATTTGTTCAGATTAGCTCATACTAGCTCATATCAGCTCCCGGTTACCTCAGATCAGCTCCCGATAGATCATATCAGCTCATATCAGCTCAAATCAGCTCATATTAGCTCCCGGTACTAGCTCCCGCCTCTTCAACTAGCGCTAATAATGCGCCACTTTTGGCTCGGAACTAATATTAGCGGACACGCCCTATAGAGCATGACCCGGTTTGTTAAACAATGTTTACTTAGTAGATAATGGTGTCGCGGGTCGTTTTAGGCGGTTTAAAAAGGCGAGGTCGAGGCCCTGGCGCGGGGCAGCTCGAGACCGAAGCCAGCGGACACGGAGCGTAGCGACGTGGCCGCTGGCTGAGGTCGAGAGCTGTCCCGCGCCAGGGCCGAGACCGAGCCTTTTTAAACCACCTGAAACGACCCTAGCGACTCCATTATCTAGTGTAATTGAGTTTTACGTAGGCGAAGCTCTATAGGCGCGGCGAAGCCGCGCAATGTGATGCTTCTTGTCACCTGCGATGGTGTTGGCCGGCTGTTACGTGTTCGTTGGCAACCACTTTTGTTAATACACCAGGTCGCTGCAGTTAACGATTCTTAAAACGAGGTCTATTAACGATTACAATCGAGTAAAACTCCATTACCAAAGTTTAACAAAGGGAGAATGTTTAACAAATGTTTAACACGACCGCCAGGTGGCGCTCCGCAGTCGCGATGGAAGGCGAAGCAACCGCGACCCCAATGTTCGAACCAATGCACACACGCAGCCTTCCCGCGAACCAAAGCTACACGCAGAGCTACAGTGCTCGGGTGATGTTTCACCATGATATAACTGTGCTTGTAGCAGGCCATGGCTGGTCGGCTGTAGCTTTTGGGGTTGGCTGTAGCTCTGGGGGCGATCTTTTTAAATGGTGACGAACAAGGAGGCTATTGTCCCGTTAGCTGGGGTGGTGGCAGGCATGATGGCGTCAAGCATCGCAAGCGCAAATGCACAAAGTGCGCCGTGCAAGTCAGGCGTGCAAGTCAGTGCAGTCGTGCAAGTCAGGCTGCGGGGCTTATCAGGCTAACTAGCCAAGCACTCTCCGCACTAGCGGGACTAGCTAAGTATACTCCGGGGGGCTACATCTCTCTATGGCGCCACGGGAGGCACATTACAACTTCAGCATTAAACAAGGTCAACAAGCTAGTCAAGCTTGTGTGCTTGTTATGCTAGGCGCAACCAGCCGTGTCGAAATTCGTTGCAACAAAAGGACCACAATGACTGCGCGGCTAACTCAGCGGCTTGCTTAGCCGCTCGGAGGCAAAGCCACTCAATGAAACCTATTGCCTGGCTCTTTAGATGTCGGGAGCGTACTGTGTTGCATATTCGTGCATACTATGTGCCAGAAGACCTCAATCAAACCCCCATCGCACTCCGGGTCGTCAGGGTGTTAGGCTCAAGGCGTTAACGTTACGTTAAACATTTTTTAAACCACGTTAACAGGCCCAAACATCAGGATGTTAACGTTAACAGTCGTGCCCTAACGCCCTAGTTGCTTCATGCCATCTCACAAGGCCACATGCTGACCGCATGCAGCCGTAGTACACAGCAGCACACAACAATCCATCGAACATAGAACAACATCAGTCACATTCATCGCAATTGGGGCTGTGCTGTGCTGCCACCAGCGGGAACATTCTAGAGACACGCGATAAGAAAGAAAGGCGTCATACTTTCGTTCGCGAGCAGAAGCAATCGTTTGACAACGCACGAGGAGCGAGGCACGAAGAGCGTGTGTAATAGTAAAGCAAATGGCAGACTCTGCAAAGGCGGGGCGGGCATTCCTTGCGCACATGTACAATGAGCGGGCATGGCTTACGCACATGACACTAAGGCCAACGGACTGCGCTGCATGCACAGGGCGTGTATAGCTACGATTACTTCGCAGCTGGCACCTGCTCTTCCCAGCCAGCCCCACCCCCAAAAGTGAGCTACAGAGCAGTGTCTGAGGAAAGGAGCACATGGGATGCTGCTGTCCCACCTCTCCTGTGCCTCCTGCTAGCCCCCTCCATCCATGCACTGCAGATATTGACTGAGGAGGAGATTGCCGCCCAGAAACAGCTGGAGCAGCAGCGTCAAGCAGAGGGCACGAGCACATGGAATTCAGCTGGCACGGTAGGGAGCAGGTCACTGTCCTCCACCATGCAAGTGCTGCCACCGCAAGCAGAGCCCAGTGCCGCGACCGCTACCAGTGCAGCCACAACCAGTGCTGCTACCATTGCTGCCACCGCAAGCAGTGCCCCTGGCCCTGTGCTTCACGTGGTGTTGTGTAAGCCTTAGCCTTAGCCTCAGCCTCGACACACAGCACCATCCTCCTTCTTATGGCTAGTGGGGCAGCGCTGGCAGTCTCCCTGCTCTATAGGCTCTCCTTATCCCATGGGCAGCCTTGCCAGCTCCCAGCTCCCGAGTGATGGCGCGATTCTAAACCACTGGATCACCCGTAAGGCTTGCTGAATGAAGGCTCAGTCAAGACGTGGCATGTTGGCATGTTGGCAGGTGCAGCCGAGACATGCCACTCCGCACCTAAGAATGTGGGGCACTACCCTTCCATGCAGTCCAGACACGTTACATCCCATCTGTGGGTGCCATATCCTATACCCCATGTTCCACATACATATCCAATCAAGAGGGCGAGCAAGTACACCGCCTTTCTACTGCTGGTCTGGTCTGCAGCGCTTCTCCCATCAGCCCAGCGGGCAGCAAGCACCAACGCAATGGCAGAATGATGAGACCCTCACTAGGGGTGTCAGTGTGTCAGTGTAGGGTACACCCCCTCGCACACATATGGCATGGGCGTCTTCCGCCTATACTATTGCCTGACCCCTGTGTCAGGGCTACAGCCTGGTCCTGGCATGACCAGCATGCACTTGTGTGAGCTTATGACAGCTCAAAGCAAGGCAACGCTACTGTACCCCAGCCTGCTGCTGTCGGGCCTTGGGTGAGCGGTCTCACAGCTGCTTGCAGCCAAGTCCTGGGTACTCCCTGCCCTTGGCTGGCAGCTCATGCAGCCAGGGTCTCCAGCACTAATTCAGCGGGCGCCACTTGCTCTCCTCAATGCACTGCATGTGCAATGCTGGAGTTCAGTCCCTGTCTACCCACCTGCCTGGCTGTGGTGCTGGTTTGGCTTAGACAGCCTTGCCCAGGCCTTTGCCCTTGGTGGGCTGGGTGGACTCAGCTGCCTGCTCAGCCTTGGTGCGCTTGGCTGGCCGGGGATCCCTGTGGCTGCTTGCTGTGTGGCTGCCTGCCTATGTTGGAGCTTTGGCGCTTGGAGCTATGTTGGAGCTTACGTATTGGAGCTATGTTGGAGCTTATGGCAGGGGGTCACTGCAGGGCACCACATCAGGCCCTGGACAGGCTGGTCATGCTGCTGGCTCCATGCTTGGTGCAGTAGGCAGTGGTGCACCTGTACTACTGGGAGCTTCCAACCCACAGGCCTGGTGCGCTGCTCATGGTCATATCTGCTCTTCACAGGGCTGCTGGTCATTCACTGCTGCACTGACCCGAGTTGTACTGCTGAGCTGCTGAGTGGATTCATCCCGCAGCGACACCTTTGCCTGGCTGCTGGTCGGCACCCCTGGGCCTGCGCACTGCCTAGCAGCACACCACCTGCTGAGCTCGGGAGGCCACCCTCCAGGTCCAGTCACCATCGTCATCATTGACATTCATCCACTGTCGCCGCGACAACCCCTTGTAATAATTGGAGTTTTCCTCAGGAGTCTTGGTGATGCGATGCCCCTCCACCTGTCTACATGTGCTGCCTTTCTGTTATGGCTGGGACGAGGATGGCCCAGGAACTGCCTAACTGGGCATGGGCACGTTGGCTGGCTGGGCTGCATGACGCACTTCATGGTGCTGAGGTCACAACCCTGACCCTGGGGACCCTGAACCCGTGAAAGCCCTCAAACCCTGGAAACTCTACACACCTTCATATGGGCTGTCTGTCTGACTAACCTGTCACAGCTGCAAGGCCGGCTACGGTCTTGTGTGTAGGGGTCTTGCGCTATTGGTATCTACAGCTGCATGCCATCATTCAACTTCATATCCAACACTGTTCCTCACTGGCCTCAATGGCCATGCTGGTGCCTGAGACAAACAAAACTCATTCAACAAGGAACAACATGTTTGACTGTGGGTAATCTCACTCAATTACTACGACAATTACTACGACCTCTGCGGAGCTTGTTTGCGTTGTTTGGACGTCGCAGCTGGGAGAAGCTTACAGTGCGGTGCAGCTTACAGCGGGCTCATGGAGGTTTGGAGGATGCTGGTGCCTCATACCGTCCCTGTCTTGCACCTTTTGTGCAGTTTGAGGAGAGGAGTTGGTTTGAGTGGGCCAAGGAGCGGCTGTGTGGCATGCTTGCTGGCAAGTACTGTGGCCAGTCCGTCACCATCACAGCAGTCACAGATGTCAGCGGCCATGCGAATGCCTGGATAGTGCGGGGAAAGAAGAGGCATGGCTTCGACCTGGAGTTCACAGTGGCATGGAGCTGGGCAGGCGCTGCAACTGTGAAGGGCACATGCAGGTGAGCAGCATGGTCTGCATGAGGTCCGTAGGGCTGAGGTGAGGCCCTGCCTCGTCAGCAAGCCCAATGTGAAGTCCATTGCAGGCAGCATCATGGCATGGCCATTGCAGGCAGCATCATGGCATGGCCATTGCAGGCAGCATCATGGCATGGCCATTGCAGGCAGCATCATGGCATGGCCATTGCAGGCAGCATCATGGCATGGCCATTGCAGGCAGCATCATGGCATGGCCATGCAGCAAACTGCCGCTAACAATGCTGAGTCAGCCGCTGGCTGCGACATGGCTGCGTGTCCATGTAAGGTCATCAGAGCCGTCCTGTCATGCCATGCAGCATACTGGCAGGCAACCTGGTGCTGATGATGATGGCTTGGTGTTTGCTGTAGGGTCCCCAGCATTGCCAGTGACGAGCTTGACGAGCTGCGTGTGGAGTCGCCAGAAGTCACCACGAAGCTGCCCAGCCATGCGGCTCATGAGAGTGCAGCATGCAAAGCTGCTGCCGCCTCTCTGCCGCCCGCCCTCCAAAACTCCCTGGCTGACTTGTTGGTCGAGTTGCGCCAAAAATGAATCATTTGAGTGATCGTGAAGAGTGCTGAGGGACAGGCACTGACGGCTATGCTGGTCTAGCATCCATGCTGCTCAGGCATCTGTGCGGCATCCATAGAAAAAAATGTGTGGGCCTATGCGCTTGCCACACCTCCACCCACCTGGTTGTGGCTGGGTGTGCATTGAACATGGGGTGTGAAGGGTCAGGCAGGCAGCTGCGGAGGGGTGCATGCTAGAAATGAGAAACCAGACTTGGATGCCCCATGCATCAACCGCCTACTGTTGCCCACTGGTTGCCCACTGGTAATGTCCCAGCATGGCGTTGTGGGAGGGATGTGAGGAGGGTTGTGGTATGAGAGCCAGCAGGCCAGGCAGCGCCCCCTGGCACGGTACTGCTGCGACAGGTTGATGTGTGTCTGGCTGCCATGCCCGTGCAGCTAACTGAAGCGACCAGGTGGGTCAGGCAGCAGCTCAGGACACAGGCAACCCCATGCCTGACCCAAGCCTGACTGAACGGCTCCTGCAGTGGACCATGGGGCTTGGCTAGGCACCATGTGTCAGTATTAGGTTAGGCACCCTGCTTAGTGTGGTTGTATGCCAACCTGATGCACTGCTATAGGACGTGGGAAGCATGCGTGCATGCACTCATGAGCCAAGAAACTTGGCAGCCATGAGCACGACTGTGCAAAAGGCGTGGTGTAGTCGGTTGTCAGCTGCAAGCTGTTGCATGCTAGTGACCATGCTATCACGTGACAGGATGTTGACGATCTTGTGCTATTACACGCATGTTAGCTCACTGGTACTAGTGGTGGTAGCGTCGTGAGTTGACGACTACATGGCTGCGACAGGGAACAGGGGCAATGTTCCCTTTTTGTAACCACGCATGGAGGACAGGCACATAGACCTGGACAGGCTCTCACAGCTCAGTTTTTTAAAGGAAGCTACTGACCAATGCAACGGGGGACCACCATCACGGGTTAAGCTGAATGCCGTGGCCCTCCTGCTCCTCTAGATACACTTCTATACCTGCGCCTTGAATATGCACACATTATTGATGGCTTCCTGTTTTTATTTAGTTCCTGTATAATGCACCTTGCACATAGCAGCCATCAGATGGATGGGACGGCTTGGTGGGGTGCTCTCGGACAGACATTGAGTGCCCTTTCCCCTAATGCCAGGGCCGGCCAGAGCGCCCACCCGGCGCCGAGCAGCTGGCTCAGGGCGCAGGGCTGCAACCAGCAGCGCTCAATCGTCCAGCTCCGCGTCATCGTCATCGCTGCTAGCAATGCGCGCTCGCCGCCGGCAGGCAGCGACAGCCCTGCTGGCAGCTGCCTTGCTTGCCATGCCGGGCAGCTCGTCTTCCTGCTGCTGCACCGCCAGGGCGGCTGCCTTGCCCCCAGCCACCGCCTCCTCTGCCTCCTCCTCTTCCTCCCCGTACCGCCCTTCAGGGGCGACACACGCCTCATCCCCTCCAGCTCCTGCCCCGCCTGCCGGGTTCTGCCCTACACCCTCACCCGTGGCCTCGTCATGCTCGTCGGCACTTGCCAATGCAAGCGCTGCTTCATCACTCTTATGGATGACACTGGCTGCCGTCACCGCTTTGCTGGCAGCTGCGGCCCTGAGAGCTGCTGCCTGGCTGTGCGCTGTCACAGCGCACGCCTCCATGGCTGCTGCCACGGCAGCAGGACCGCCATGCAGTCCAGCAAGGTCGACCCAGCGCACAGCGGCCTGACTAGCACCCCCATGACCTGCCAGCAGGTCACGGGTCTCACACTCCGTGTTCAATGAAAGCGTGAATAGCCGGCGGAGTTCCTCTTGTGTGAAGTGGCGACCGGCTGCTGGACCGTCACCGCTGGCAATGGTAGCGCTGGCGAGGTCACCCTTCATGATCTGTAAGTGCATGGGCCAGCCATGCCAGCAGCAGCAACATGCAGCCATCGCGTCAGTCACGCAGGGTAAGGAGGACACAGGCCAGGGCTGCAAGGGTCAGTGTTGCTGTGTGTTGCTGTGTGTTGCTGTGTACACAGTGCATTGGCGGAGGTGTGCCATGCCATTCAAAGGCTTAAGCAGCAGCGACCAGTAGCCACAGCACCCTGTAGAGGGCGGTCAGTAGAGGGCGGTCACCCTGGGATGGTCACCCTGGGACCCAGCATGCAACTGCATCTGCTTTTGGGTTGTGCACAGCATCTCGTCTGTCTGTCTGCCTGCTCAACGAACAGTCCCATTGCTAAAGCCCAACAACAGGCACGGTAGCCTGTATGCAGGCATAGTCCTGCTGCCTGGCCAGGGTTCCACTTGCCTGCCTCTGGAAGATCTTTTCCTCTAGAGTGCCTGTAGTCAGCAGGCGCCACACACTGCACGGCCGCTTCTGACCGTCTCGGTAGATGCGCGCCATGGCTGCGCTCAGCAGCACAGCAAGGCACCACATTGGTGTGTCCCTACCCTCCCTGCCCCGCTCACCCTATATTTAGCAAGCCTACATGACTGGTCGAGTGTAATATCTTGCAGCAACGCAGGTGGTATGCCTTGTGGTGTGCCATGGCAGTCAATGGCGGTGCTGGCAGCTGGTTGTGCTGCAATTGCCTGGTAGCATGCAGCATAATACATAATGAAGGTTATGATTATGATGTAGTCGGCTAAGGGATGTATACTGGGGATGTATACTGAGCGCTGTGGCTGGATGGGCGCTGGGCTAGCTGACCTGTGCTGATGTCCTGCACTGGGCACACCACACCAACAGGACTCCAGCTGACACCAGACTGCAGTGCACCGGGCAGGCTCACCTTGTAGGTCGGCTGCTGGGTTCCAATCTGAGTCATACAGCACAAGGTGGTTGGCGCCGATCAGGTTCAAGCCGGCTCCACCCGCCCGCGTGGAGAGGAAGAACACTTGGCCAATGCCGAGGTTGTTGAAGCTGTCCACGATGGCCTGTCGCTCCCCTACCCCTGTGTTGCCATCAATGCGTACGGTGCGCAACCTTCGCTTCACAGCAGCAGCCAGCAGCAGCCAGAGCTTTAGCAAGCAGAAGGCAGCAAGGGTGGTAAGGCAGCATGGGTCTGCCAGGGGCAGCCGCCGCAGCATGCCCAGCTCTGCCAGCCAGTGTGCTTCTCTTGAGCTGTCGCTCTGCTGTCGTGCAGCCAGGTTGATGCGCAGGATATGGCAGGCAGGACATGGCAGGCAGAGCAGCTTGTGACATCTTGAGACATCACTCACCCCCGGGGTGTGGCCAGCAGGTTGTCGATGAGGTCCAGGGCTGAGGTGGAGGTGGACACCACCACCACCCGCTCTCCGGCTGCCGCAATGGCCTCCAGCAGGCTGCCCAGCACCACGAGCTTGCCTGGACAGCAGCAAGCAGCAGGGGCCACGGTGCAAACGCACGGGTGCAAGGTCATGGCGCAAGCACACAGGGACAGAGGCAGGCTGCTCCTACAGGTCAATCCTCCTCTTCGCCCCTGGCAGCAGGTGCTGCTGGTAGCCCATATCGACCCAACCTCCCACTGCTCAGCTTACCACAGCTTTCCAACCACATGTGCTGGTGCATGGCTTACATAGGCATGCCATCCTCATGACAGCTTGCCTGCCATAACATGGCCCTCAGCATAGCACGCGCACCAGCAGCTGTTGGGTCCTGCTTGGCCAGGTCCAACCCAGCAGGCACCCAGGACTTGGCAATGCCAGCGCCCTCCCCTGTTTGGGCCTGCCGCACAGCGGCCTTGGCGGCAGCATTGGCAGCCGCCTTGCTGCGTGGGGCTGCAGGGCCACCCTGCTTGTCCTGTGTGGCGCTGCCAGCCTCGTCACCGGTCAGCAGTCCAGGGTGGTTGCACAGCTTCTTCAAGGCTGCACGGGGCAGGGGCAGGGCTTGCATGGAGCCCTGATGCCATGCAACAGTTTCAGGAGCTTGTGCCAAGCACGGTGTGGTAGTGGCGTGTGGTGTGGGTGATGGAAGCTGTGGCAAGAGGTGCAGGTGCAAGGTGGCAGTGGAGTGTCCCTGGGCAGCAGCAGGGAGTGACATTGGGCTCCAGGGGACTCTGGGAAGCCCCCTGGCTGGACCCGAGAATACCTTTGATCTTCAGGCTTTGCTGCCCTGGAGCCCTGCCTTCCTCCTGCCCTCCTGCCCTCCTGCTGCCCTGCCCTCCTGCTGCCCTGCCCTCCTGCTGCCCTGCCCTCCTGCTGCCCTGCCCTCCTGCTGCCCTGCCCTCCTGCTGCCCTGCCCTCCTGCTGCCCTGCCCTCCTGCTGCCCTGCCCCAGCACCCCTGCTGACCTGCCCCCACCCCCCTGTCTGACCGGGTCCCTACACCTCTGCTGCATTGCCATTGGATGACCTTTGTGCCCATGTTGCCCTGCTGCCCTGGCCCTTACCCCCCTGCCGCTCTGCCGCTCTGCCCAGCCTGACCTGTGAGGGCACCCAGGGTTTCGTCAGCCATCCCGCTGCTGCTGGCCATCAGGGACAGCACCTTGCGCAACACATGCTGGTACACAGTGACCTGCAGCAGCAGCAGCAGCAGCAGCAGCAGCTTGAGCAGCAGCAGCAGCAGCAGGAGCACCTATAGCAGTTGTAACGAGCGGAGCAGGGCAAGTGCTGGTGCAGCAGCAGGGGGCCATTGCAGCAGGGGCAGAAGATGGCTTTCAGCCCAGATGTGCACAAGCCACAGAGTTCACCCTCAACAGCTGCGGTGAGGGCACAAGCTGGGCCACCATGGCATCTGCTGGTGCCAAGTTTGGGTTCAGGCTTCTGGTTGTGACACCAGGCAAGGAGGCCTGACTGGGCCCTAGGAGTGATGCAAGCAAGAGCAACTGCTGCTGGCCACCTTTGTCAAGCAAGCCTGGAAGCAGCCTGGTCGAGTCTGTAATTTTGCAGCACTGCAGGTGGTAGGCCTTGTGGTGATGGGGCAACTGCTCCTGGCCACCTCCATGCAGCTACGCTCTTTCCTTGAGCATGCCTGACTACATAGGAAGCCTGCTTAGTGGCCGGCTGCCCCTGCTGCTGCTCCCTGCTTGTGTGCCTTGTGAAGTCTGGTGGAGTCGGTAACCTTGCCTGAAGGTCAGTTGGCTTGCAGTACAGCACAAAGGTGGTGAGGGGAGGCAGGTGCTTGGTGAGGATGACCTGGGTCCGGCGCAGGACCACCTCTGCCACCTTGCGGTTCAACTCCCTGGAGACAGTCAGTCAGTCAGTCGGTCAGTCGGTCAGTCAGTCGGTCGGTGGGTCGGTGGGTCGGTCGGTGGGTCGGTCGGTCGGTCGGTCGGTCGGTCGGTCGGTCAGTCAATCAGCCATGCAGGCAGTCATGCAGGCAGTCAGACAGGCAGTTGGCAACCAGACGCAAGGTCACACGCCAGGGAAGACACACGAGGTAAGACACACCAGGGGAGATGCAGGGTTAGCCAGACAGCCGATGTGACAAACAGGCAGCCAGGTCATCAAGGCACGCAGGCAGGCTGCAGGACACAGCACAGGAGCTGCAGAAGAGGAGGACTGTGACGCACAGTGACCAGGCATGGGCTCTTCACACTCACGCTGCCCGGCTTGCGCCCAGCTCTTTGTCATCTTGGGTGGCTGCATCAGGCAAGCCGGCATCCATAGCATCCACTCAGAAGCTCACAGTGGCTTGCAGCAGGTGAGGTGCTTAGTGGGAACAGGCACACACAGCAGTTGCATGCCATTCTTATACACTGGCCATGGCCAGGAAGGTGGTGGTGTGAGGAGGGTGAGTGGCCACTGGGTGCCTCGACGAAGACCAACACTGGTTCTACATGCCGCCATCAGTCTGACAGTCACACACTTGAAGCCATGGCAGGCCGCTGTCTTGCCAGCTGGCCAGGGGCCATGATGAAGGCATGGCGGGCGTGCAAGGGGCTGGCACCCACAAGGCACCCCACAGGTTGCCCCACAAAATCACAACTGTGTGCTGCAGCTGCACAGTTCATGTCAGTGCGAATTAGTGGGCAGCATGTGCAGGCTCTACCAGCTGGCCGCATCCATTGGCCGACCACCCCCATTCATGTGACCCCCTTCCATCTCACAACCTTTCAATTGTAGGAGTCACCCTTTACCAGCTGAGCCACACACTTGACGACGGGGGCGGATCCCCCCTTCCCTATGAGCCTCCGGCTTATCAACTCAGTGATCATAGTCAGCTACAGAGCAGCAGAGCACGGCCGGCAAGGCGCAGTGCCCGCCTGGCTAGCTGGTAGTGTCTCAAGGCAGGGCGGCAGCGCACTCACCATCACGCTCCTGGGCCCGGGCAATGGGTGTGGCATACACACACTTGAAGGCAGCGGCTGTGCCCAGCAGGTCAGGGGCCACAAAGGACAGCAGAGCATAGAACTCCTGTGCAGCAGCAGCGCAGCCAAGAGGGGAGGGGTGGGGTGGGGTGGGGGGGGGTGGGGGTGGGGTGGGGTGGGGTGGGGGGGTGGGGGGGTGGGGGGGGGGTGGGGGGGTGGGGTGGGGTGGGGGGGTGGGGGGGGGGGGGTGGGGGGGGGGGGGTGGGGGGGGGGCGGGGGGGGGGGCGGGGGAGCAGGTTGTGTCTGGGTATCTGTTGAGAAGCCAGGGGGTGGGAGTAGGGCTTGCCAGTGGCACAGCAGGAGGGATGTCTAAGGCCACACACTGTGCTGTCTGCAAGACATGGATGTATGACACGGATAAGACATGTCTGTATAAGAGCGTCACGGATGTCTGTGCGACACGGAGCGTCATGACAGGCATAGATGTGCTTTAAATGGGTGTGACAAGCATGGTGTGACTGACCTGTAGGTTGTTCTGGATCGGCGTGCCGGTCAGCAGCACCCGCCTGGGGCAGCGCAGTTGCATCAGGGCATCAATGGTCTTGTTGCCGCCTATGGCCTTCAGCCTGCGTACACCAGGAGCAGCCAGCATCACCACAGCGTTGGCCCAGCCCCTGCCTGTGCTCCCCCTCAGCCCCCGCCCGCCCCTATCAGCCCCTGCCCTTCCTCAGCCTCTGCCCTGCCTCTGCTCTGCTATGGCTACCCATCACTGGTATTGCCTGTGTCCAGCCTGCTGAGCCAATGCAGACCCAGGCATGAGGCAGGGAGCAGCAGCCAAGCCTGCTGGCCCGGCCCCAGCCCCCTCACCTGTGACCCTCATCACACACCAGCAGGTCAAAGGTTCCCTCCAGGTCTGCAGCGTGCTTGCGCAGTGTCTCATAGCTGGTGATGCACAGCTTGGTCACGCTGCCGTGTTTGAACTGCATGACTGCGTCCTTAGTGTCGCCCGGGGCCACCAGCATGAACACCTGGCAGGGGCAGGCAGGTGTGGGCAGGGGCAGGCAGGGGTGGGCAGGAAGGTGGACAGTGACGAGGGGAAGGCAGCCGGGGCAGCAGCAGATCCCCAGGGCCTGCAGCCGACATGTGGCCGTATGCATGCACTGGTCGGGAGGCCGCCAGAGGCCGCCACACAGCAGCTCACTTGCAGCCGTTCCATGCCGAGCCAGCGTTTGACTTCCTTGGCCCAGTTGTGGCACAGTGTGGCCGGTGTGACCACCATCACCTGCAGCGTACAGGGTACAGCTCAGGCACACTGGGTTGTGAGGGGCTCAGCATACCCCTTGCCGGCACAACTGCTGTGTGGTGCGGTGGATAACACCCCCTTGGCACCCCTTCCCTGGTAGCCCCAGCCCTAGCCCTGGCTCTAGCCTTGGCTCTGACCCTGGCCCTGGCCCTGGCCCTGGCCCCAACTTTGACATGACTGTCCAGCACTGCCCTGAGACACACCTTGACTGAGCACTGAAGCCAAGAGGGTGTAGAGCCTAGTGATCGGCTTGTGCCACAAGCCCTAGTATAGCTGCTGAGCTGCCAAGCTGCCAAGCTGCCAAGGGGAATCACCTGCCTTGCTAGCGACTGGCTTCCCTTCAGGGCCTTGCTTCAGCAGCGTCCATGCAAGTGTGATGACCTGCAGGCACGTCACATCACCAAGCACCCATGTGGCCACCCACTGTGGCACGGCACCTTGTCCTCACCCTCACCCTGCAGCCATCGTGCTCCTCCCCTCTGCCGGCTGCAGCCAGTGCAGAGCCTTGCTGCAAGCTCTCACCTGCAGCGTCTTGCCCAGCCCCATCTCATCTGCCAGCACACAACCAGTGAAGGCTGGGCTGCGCAGCCCCATCACGCAGTCGTACATGAACTGCACTCCCTCCACCTGCAAGGTGTGTGAGGTGAATGAGGTGTGTGAGGCGTGTGAGGCGTGTGAGGCGTGTGAGGTGTGTGAGGCGTGTGAGGTGTGGGCATGTGGCGCAAGGCACAGCAGGGCAGGCTAGCAGCTGGTGGCGGTATAGGCCAAGGCATCACAGGGGGCTGGGCGTGGCAGGGCAAGCAAGGGTACGGCATGGCAGGCATGAGCTAGGCAAGCAGGCCTGGGTGCCAAGACTGTGATGGTGGCGGAGGCATTGGCCTTTGGCCTGAGGCAAGGCAGCAGTGATGGGTGCGGGGCAGCGGCGCACGGAGGGTCACAGCTGGCACTGTCAGCTCAAGGTGTGGTGGAGGGCGGGCTGTGGGCGGCTGGCTGCGCTGACCTGGTGAGGCCGCAAGTGGCGTCCCAGGTAGGGGTCAATCACGACTGGCGCCAGCTTGCCAGCCCCCTGCTGCCCGGCATTGAGCAGGACCGCTCCAGGCTGCTGCAGGTCATACAACGGCCTAAATGTGGCTTGGTTTGGAGCGCCTCCTGCAGCGGTGGCGATGACTGTCTTGGGCTTGCAGCGCTTGAAGCCAGCAGTGGCAGCAGCAGCGCCTGGGAGGGCCGCGGCCCCCACTTGGCCTGTGGCACCATACTGCACTGGCGCTGCAAAGCACGCCCCGCTCCTATGGGAAGCAACACACACAGGCTTGGTGCACACCGCGTATGTTGGTGCTGCAGGGGCATGCAAGCTGGCCGCAGTCACCTGCACAGTGCGGCGTGGTGCTGCTGCACCTGCTCACTTGAAAGACGCTGCGTCAAGCTCCTTCTCCACCTCCACCACAAGACTGCCCAGCAGGTAGCGCACAACACCCTCATCCTCCTCATCCTGGCTGCCATCATCACTGTCTCCAGATGCGCCCTTCTTTTTCTTCTTGCTGGGTTTGTTGGACCCAGCAGGCATGATCTCCCGCAGGCTTGCACGCCGAGCACGACCCTGGGTCACCACCTTGCCATTGTCCTGCAAGTCCTCAGCAGGCAGCAGCAGCTACAGCAAGCTCCAAGGTTCCCCTAAGCCATGGTGGTGCAGCCATGTCGGCCCATTAGACAACACATCAGCTGTGCAGGGTTTAGCACTACTATGATGCCTGGCATGCTGGCGCACCAAGCTGTAAAGCGTGGCTGCATTGCCTTCACTCAACACCAGGATGCCATCTGTGTAGGCTTTGGCCACTTTCTTCTGCACTACACCACAGACGTGGCAGCCTCCAGGGTTGACTTCTTCAGTGGCTGCATGCCGTGTCAAGCGGTCTCAGCACCTTGATGAAATTGTCCTTCTTCAGGTACAACACCACAAAATGCTGATCGTCGGGCTTCGAATCAAGCTGGCTGTTGGTGGCTGATGAAGCCCCTTTCTTTACTGCCCGAGGCTGATTGAGCGCAACCTTGGCACTCGCGCTGTTGGCGATGGCAAGCGGTTTACGAAAGGTTGAAGCTGGTCGGACAGCTACAATAGGAGCTGCAGCCTCGGCGCGCTCTGCTGCGGCAGGCTGGGGCTCGGGCGCACTCTCCGGCACCTCTTTGGTCTTAGGCTGAGTATCCGAGGCTGTAGACCTTGGCACGTTGAATGCAGGCCGCTTGAAAGGCCGCATCGTGCGATATGATGAATTCTTCTGCGCGGTCACGTGCACTCCGTCTTTTCTGCGCCAAGCTTGTTACCAGCAAGATGTTATCAAGATGCACCGAAAGCAGCTTTAGCCAAATTTGAATCCCTACAGCCCTCATGCAACTCATGAGTTGTAATCAAACACAGGCTGCGAGATCGCTGTTGTAAAGGCTACTGATAGTGTGCCTAGTGCCCACTTCAGCTCAGCCTTCTGGTGTGTGTGCCTCCAGGTCTACTACTAGCAAGAGCTCTACCCTACTCTATAGCTCTTACTCACACACATCCCCTTTGTGAGGGGTTTGGTATCTTGTTTTCTTGGGTTGTATTGCTGTAGCTGGCTATTGCCGCCACTTGCGCCGCCACTTGCGCAACAGGGCCTTGTCAGGCAGGTACACCCACTCTTGGCCTGGCCTGCCTCGCTTTGGCATGGCTGGGCGGCCATCCCAGTAGCACAGCTCAGTGGGGCGTGGGCCTGGGCCGACTGCACAGCGGCGGATGGTTAGCGCGGCTGACACGTCCCGGTCATAGAACCTGCACATGGTGTGGGAGTTGCATGAAGTCAAGTCATGTGCCATGTCATGTGTCATTTCATGTGGGATATGTTGCAGCCATGCACATGTGCAGTGTCTGGTCAGTGCTTACCTGATGTTGTGGCTTGTTGAGCTCATCAAGCCCCTGACTTGGGAGCGCTTCGCCTTGCTGTACACTGGCCGCAGCCACCTGCATGGACACATGGGGCAATGCACATTTGTAAGATTCATTCCTTACCTTCCCAATCTTGACCCTACCCAGCCGCCTTGACTCCACCACCTCCCAGCACTACCCTGACCCTCCCCCACTGACCATCACCCACTGACCCTCTCACCTGAAGGACTCTGGCGGCTGTCCAGGGAGGGCCTCACTGGGGCTGCTGTAGGCTGAGCTGACCCGGCTGGTGCGGAACTCCTCCACCAGCACCACACGCCCTGCCCCGAACTGCTTCACTGCCTCCTTCCGCATCTGGCTGACTGGGACACCCCTGCAGCCAACGCTGCCGCTGCCGCTGAAGCTAGCTGCCCCATAGGCCAGGGCCAGGATGCGGTCCGGCCACGGCCTCTACACTAACTCCTGATAGTTGTGATGGTTCTGCCAGGCAGACTGACGGCTGACGGCCTGAGCGGTATCAACCCACCACCATTCTTAACAGTCGGGTCCTGGGGACGATCCATGTGATCAGCCCCCAGCAAGGTGACAATTCAATGGCCTTGCACAATGGTCAGGGCATGTGGAAAGAGTGATTAGAGATAAGCTGTACGAGTCGGTGGCATTCGGTTTCCAGGAGAAGGACATCTGTTGGCTGGGACCGTTTGAGCTGGAGTGGATCCCAGGCATAGCAGCAATGGAGTGGGCACTAGACATATGGACTCGCATCCTGCGTTGATCACAACTCTTGCTTTATCTGGCGTAGCAAGAGGATTGCAAGTCAAAGACAATGAGACACCCACAACGACCGTATCTAACAGTTGTACAATACTCAATGAAACAAGGGTCGCCTTGAAACAACATCATCGTAAGCATGAAACATGTGCACCGGCCAGATAACTAGGCACACGCCCCCTGCGTTGGCTTGTCCTAGCCTGATTGTGACGACCACACCGGTCGCAGCATGCATAGGTGTGTATGTGTAGGTACTCTGGGTTTGGCAGATGCAAAGTGCATGTAGGCGGTACCTCGAGGCACCAAGTAAACGAAAGCACTGGGAGGCATGCAAACCTTACGAAAAAACCTCTAGCACATGCCAAGGACAGGGTCGGTTGTCATTGGACAGCAGCAACAACAACATTGGCAGGTGCACAGCGGGGCCAAAGGCACTACACTGGCCCCTGGCATCAGGCACTCGAACTAGACTACGCACTAGCCGGCAAGGGCATGAGTCAGCGCCGCCTCAATGCATGGTGTGCCGCCATCTGCACAGCTGGGATGCTGCCTGCAAGGAGGACCCCACTGGCTGCAGAAAGGCATTGGCTGCAGGGCTGCCAGATGGCGAGGGACCCCTGGCCACTGCCATGGGCTGTTGAACCTGCTCTCCCTCCTCACTGCCCGCACCCAGGGCAGCGGTGGAGCTGGGCTGAGCGATGTGCAGGGGCAGTGCACAGCCCGCCTCACCCTGACCCCTGTGAGCCATGTGATCACACAGCGGCTCAAGGCTGTTGCCTGTTGTGGCGGTGCTTTCCTCACTGCTGCTGCGGTCGCTGTCACTGCTGGTCTGATGATGCAGGCAGGCTACAGTCTCTTGGGCAGTCTGGGTGCATGATGCCTCATCATTGTCATCAGCATCATCAGCAGCAGCATGAGGTTGGTCCTCACAGCTGCCATGGCTGACAAGGGTCCCACTGCTGCTGCTCGCTCGTCCCACGCTCCCCTGCTCCTCCGCCCCCCCCCCTACAACCTCCCCCTCCCAAGCCTCCCCCTCCTCCCACGTGCTCTCATCCCGCAGAGCCATGAGGCCATGCTGCAGGCTGCTGGCCATGTCGTCCACCACGCTTTGCATGTCCTGCAGGCTGGGCTGCCTGGCCCGTGTGGGGTCAAATGACATCGAACGCCGCAGCGCTTGCGCCTCCGCCATAGCTGTGACATTAGGGATCAGGCGAGCAGCCGCTTGCCTGGACCGGGCCAGGGTGGTGAGGGCAGACACCTGCATCTGCAGCAGCAGGCACTGCTGCAGGGCGGCGCTGGGCTGGCCGGCCACGCGTGGCACTGGTGGGACTGGTGGGCCGGCTGTCGCCAGGAGGGGCTGGCTGCTGGGGAGGGGAGGCGCCCGGCTAGGTGCACCTGCCCTGTGTGTTTCCTGCTCTGGCTGGCTGTCCACTGACCCCTGCCCCTGCTGCCCGCCCCTGCCTCCTCCCTGCCAAGCTCCCAGCCGTGCCAGCTTTGGGGGAGAAGAGGTGGCTGGTGGCTGCGGGGCGGCAACGTGGTTGATTGGGTGCCTCAACCGCCCCAGGAGCTGGTGCAGCATCCGGGCTGTGGGACGGCGGCTGGCATGGTCAGGTGCCAATGCCGTTGATGCACTGGGGGCTGCAGGCAGGGTCTGTACCAGGGACGCACTCCTAGCAGGGGGTGGAACAGCTGGCGGGCGCATGCGGTCGTGCGTCTGTGCATGCCTGACTAGCTGCGGTGCAGCTGGGTGTAGGGTGGCCTCCTGGACTGCTGGCTGTGTGCTGAGTGCTTGGCTGGCCACAGCGGCTTGGTAGGCGGTTTGGGTGGAAGTGGCTGTGGCGAGCGGCAGCATCGCCACGTTGTGCATCGTGGGCACGGCAGCCACAGGTGGACGCCTATCCCACTCTGACCTGGTGCTCTGCAGGGGGCAAGCAAGAGCAGGGCATGCTGCTGACGTCCTGCAGCTGCATAGCGTCTGCTCCATGGGCCATGGTGCAGCTGCCCTGCTGCTATGAATGCAGGTAAAATGCTATGAATGCTGTGAAGCAGGCCCCGTGAGGTGACCCCATCGCCACAAAGTGGGATAGCATGTTGGGGCAAGTGAAACATGCCAGTGGATTGCAGAATGTGAGATGCAGTCGGGTTCTTTGAGCTCATCAACACGTATGAGACCACTCCACCTAAGCATCCACAAGCAGGCAAGCAGAAGCCTGTGTCAGGATCAGACGGAACGCCACACTCACTTGGATGCTGGCAGCTGAGACGGTTGCGCTGGGACTGGCAGGTGGTGGAGGATCTGGTGGGAGTGAGTGTGGCAGGGAAGCGAGGGGGCGGCTGGGTGCTGCATTGCCATGCTGTGCAGAAATGGTGGCTGAGCCGCTGCTTGAGGCTGTGGGAAGAGCAGGGGGACATGGTGCGGAGGTGGGTAGGGCCGCCCCCTGGCCCTGATCCCCCTGGCCCAGTTGCCCCTGCAGCTGCAACTGCAGGCGGTGCTGCCTCAGGTGCAGCAGCATGAGGGACACTGGCGCGCGGTGGGGGCACAGCATGCAGGGCACCAGCCGCTGCTTGCAGGCGGTGGCAAGGTGGTGCAGCAGCTTGGCATGCTCCACCCACTCCTGGCACTGGCTGCACTGCGTGCGCCCCACAGGGCAGAAGGGGACATGAGCCTGCAGGTGGCCGCATGCATGCATGCATGCGCTTGGGAAGCAGGCAGGACACATTGAAAGATTGGGGAGGAGCAGGCCGGCACACTGAGGTTTGGTAGCTCGTGCTTTGCTCTAGGTAACAGGCAGGCCCAGTGCCAGTTTGAACCACGTTCAGGGCCTGGTTTTTGAAGCACCCACTCACCACTAGCTGGGAGCGTGTAGCGGTGTGTGTGCAGCCCTGGTAGGGGCAGGGCAGCACAGCCTGGGGGCAGTCGTGCTTGTAGTGCTGCAGCAGGTCATGTTGAGAACTGAATGTCATGCCGCATGGGCGGCAGTAGCCCTTCATTTGCAAGGCTGACATGACGTCCATAATGTTGAAGTTCAGGGTGTAGCTGTTGCTGCATGTCAGAGCAGCTGCAGGGACACGGGTGGTCCGGCAGATCAAGCAGCTGGCATTCCCTGACTTGTGAGCAAAGCGCATGGGACCTGCACGTCCAGGGTCATACAGGGACTGGTGGTGACAGATGACCCAGTGTTTCCTTGTATAGTAGTGATGCTGCTACCATGACAAACAGCGGGCCTAGCCTGGCAAAAGGAACCATGACCATGAAGATTACCAACCCCATGTTGGGAACACCTGACTTCAAGGCCAGTGTCTCAGGGGAAGGCATTCGCTAGGGAATATGCATTCGCAGTCATGATGCAGCGTCACCACCACACCTGGCTTATCTAGCTCCAATGCCTTGTTCGCACAGTGCTGGCAAAGCAGAGACCTGAGACATGACCCTGCAGTGTGCACGACAATGCTAGCCGCATGGCTTGGTTGCGGGATGGGCTGTCAGTGATGCTAGGCGCACCTCCTGCGCATCTGAAAGCAGTTAGGTTGCAAGGCAACTGCGCGACGTCCAGACAGATGCAGCAGGTGAAAGCTGTGCGAATATCATCCTCCGAGGCGCTCTCAACCACAATCTCGACGCTGTGCCGACTCATGTCAAGGCAAGACTAGGGAGCCTCGACTACATGTCGAGAGGGATAAGGTTTTCGAAGGGTTGTCGGTTACCAAGTTACGGATTGCCAGCGGCATGAGTGGGCTAGCTGGAGGTACTAATGCCGCACACAATTCGCTAATCATACATGCCTGATGTAAGGAGAAGTCCAGCTTGTCCGCTTTATACAGTTTTCTAACTTCTCTCTAACTCAGCCAATCGCATCATCACAACCACACACACACTACTTGTCATAGGCAGTCCCAGTACAATACTTGTTCAGTGGTGTCTAGGACCATTCCATAGTCAAGTGCTTTCACAGGTTTTGGACGGCCCGACACCCATGCTCACTCCCCCTTGAAACTGACGCGCAGTGACCGCGGCTGCACCCAACGAAACGCACGCATTCACGATGCCACGCCGACAGGAAGATAGAGGGCGCGATGTGACTTGGCGGTGACCACCTCCTCGCACCGCTCCTGTGTGGTTCATGTGTCCGCGGCACCCCTGGGACCCTCTGAGCTCCGCTCTGCTATATTGCGCTTGCGGAATACAATTTGATGCAGCCAAGACAGCTCCTCGGCTTGCTCCTCCTCGTCGCTACTGCGCGTTACTGGGGTGCAGTGCGCTGCGCGCCAGTGCCTGAACGCTGGCTGCACCTGGAGGGCGAGGCCCGAGGCATCACGCCCCCAGCCGAGCCGGGAGTCGTTGTGCAGCAAAGCTCGACGCCTACCACGCTGACTCTTGTGTATCAGCTGCCCGCCTCAATGCCCGGAGCCATCGCAGAAGCCCAATGGGAACTGACAGCGTCTGCCACGGGAGCGGCATGGACAGTGACAGCTTCGGTGCCGTTGGAGCAGCCAGCAACCTCCGCCCAGCTGGAGCCCCTGTCCTTGTTGCAGCTGCAGCAGCTGAACTCCAGCCAGGTGTCAGCAAACCGCAGCACAGATGCTGTGCAGGCAGAAGGCTGGCTGAACATCACCCTCAAAGCGCAGGTGCCCAGCACTTCCCAGTGCAGCCGCAGCGTGCTGCTGCTGCTGTCCTCCTCAGCAGCCCTGCGGGACATAGGTCGCTGGCCCCTGCACCTGCACGCCGTGCACTTGAGGCTGGGCTGCCCAGCTGCGTGTGACCGCCCGGTTCAGGGCAAAGCCAGCCCATGGGCCTGCGGCGCGCAGGTGGCAGCAAGGGGTGGCGGCGAGGCTGGGGTGAGTCAAGGCCGGCATGCATGCATGCATGCATGCATGCATTCATGCTGCATGAGAAAACAATGCCGTTGCCATGCTCAACGCTCGACATCCACAAGCCCAGCCAAACGCACTTGCATGTCTTGTGTGGCAGTCGTGGTGCCCATTGTCGGGAATACAGTGGCCAGGCAGAGCATCTTGGCAAGCAGGGGTGAGTGGGGCTGCAGTGGCTGCGGGTGTGCCTGACATGCAGGCGCCGGCTGCCCCTTCCCGCTCAGCCTTGGCCCAGGAGCCGGGCGGGGGTCCCTCCACTGTGCTGCCAGAGGGAGGGCCAGCCATCCCACAGGTGGGTGCTGGGCTGCTGGGTAAGCAGGACATGGTGGTTGGTGAAGGGCAGCAAGGGAGGCAGTGAGCAGAGGGGGCAGTGGAGGTGGAGGGGGCAGTGGGGCTTGAGGGGGCAGTGGAGGGGGAGGGGGCAGTGGAGGTGGAGGGATTACCTGAAGCCATGCGTCCATGTCCCTGCAGTGACGCCTCCTGCCACCCTCTGCCTTTAGCCCACTCCTGCCTCAATGTGCCTGCTGCCCCGTGCCTTCTGTGCAGCCGGGGCACCGCTCCACTACTGCCCCGAGTCATGGAGGCAGCAGCGGAGCTGTTAGCGGCGGTGGTGACAGCGGCAGCAGTGGCAGGCTGTCAGTCAGCTTGATCGCCACCTTGGCAGCGGGAGGGAGTGCGCTGCTGATGGTCATGGCGCTGGTGCTCAGTCTGAAGGCGGGCGTGCTCAATGTGGTGCGATGGCCTGCCAGGTGCTGTCATGGCGGCTCAACTAAGCATGATGGCGGGGCTGGAGAGGATGCCAGCGACACGGAACTGGGGCTGATCAAGGGCAGGGGCAGTGGGGGAGGTGCCACTCCGGCAGGGCCAGGGTCGGGTGGTGCTCCAGGGACCAGCCTGGCTGACAACTCGTGGCACAGCGGCAAGCCACGGCCTGACACCATCCCCGAGTGTGATGAATCCAGATTGTGAGTCAGGGTGGGGGTGCTGACATCAACAGGCAAAACCCTTTGATGCTGCGGGATGCGCTTTAGAAGAGTGTGACTAACAACATGGACAAGCATGCATGCAAAGCATGACAGTTATGTCACAGCTGCTCCCGATGCCTGACTGGCATCATAGGCGCTTGCCATGATTGTGGGCAAGACACCTGGGTCTGTGCACACTTGGTACCACTCCCATTTCACGGTGGCAGCTACATTTCCACAAATATAAAGTTCTTACAAGTATACACATGTAATTGCACCAAGCAAGTCTTCACTTCCTGGTCTGCAGGGACACGGACTCCACCTCCCTGACCATCACCGTCCAGCCACCCCCTTGCGGCAGCCCCTCCCCGCCCTCCACGACCAGCTTGGCACCCAGCCCCCTGAAGCCCCCTCCCCTGCTTACCTCCAATGCTGTGTATGAGGCCAGCCGCCAAGGCCTGTGGGGCCCAGTGGCCTCGGGGGTCGGGCGCAGCAGCAGCGGGCGCAGCAGCCGCCGCAAGGGGCGAACAATCGTCTCGGTAAGTGGGCCGCAAGGCCCTGGGGCTTGCCTCCAGCTTTGCCCTGTATCAGAATGTCAGGCTGCTGCAGCCCTGTCACATTCCTGCAAGCCAGCGCCGGTGCGGGAGCTGGGTTTGTGTGGTGGGGCTGGGTGAAGAAGAGTGGGGGTCACCAGGAGCCTCAACCTGGTGTCGAGGTAGGCCCATGGTAGACATCATAGGTGTCACACTGAGGAGGCATGGCAGCACATGGGAAGGTGGGCGGAAGCTCGGCGGAAGCTGAATAGAAGCTGGATGGAAAGACAGGAAGGGGAGGAGAAGGACTGGAAAACCTAGGACACTAAGCTGCTTGCCCCTCCTAAGCCTGCTTCATGGGAGTGGCTGCTGCTCGTCCCATGCTTGCAGGCCTACCCATCCTTGCCCCTCATTCAAGGCAGTGGACCGCTGGCGAACACAGCACTCAGTAGCCAGGCCGCAGAGCTCGCCTCAAACTCATTCAGCAGCCAGGGGGGCAGCAGCTGCACCTGTGGCTCCAGCGGGTGCTCTTTAGGTGCTAGCCACTCTGGTGATGGCGTGGATAAGCGACTGCCTGCAGCCTATCCGCTGGGCGCCAGCCGGTACATACCAGGCTTGGAGCCATACCCCCTGCCGGTGCCGCCGGTAGTGCCGGGGATGCCAGTGGGGCCGGTGGTGCCGCTCACCGCCACGGCGGTGCTTCCTCAACAGCGACCGGCGGCGAACGACTTCTCGCGTGTCACGCCTATTCCCGGTGCCCGGCCCCTGGCGTTCACTGCGTCAAGTGCTGCTGTGATGGACTGGAGTGGGCGCGTCGCACAGCAACAGCGCGACATTCTGGACGGTGGCAGCAACTACATCGACGAAGTTGATGAGTGGGAGGAAGAGTGGGAGTGTGACAGCCATATTCAAATCACTAGGAACGCGCGCGCCTGCCCTGGCGCTGTGGGCTTGAAGGACGACAACACAGCTGCTGACATGGCACGCGTCACAACATGGCCGGGTATGGTACCGGGAGTTGAACACCCAAGCCGGTGCTCAGGTCCCGGGTCGACTCCGGACGGAGCGCAGCTCGAGCGAGGGTCGTGGACAGCTCTAAATGACCCGAAGCGTAGCAGCCGCGACAGTTCGCCCTGGCTTCAGATTAATCAACAGCAGCGGCGACCCCACTCGCCCAGTACCCCGCAAGCGCACGCGTCTCCTCCTCGCCGGCTTCGCATCATCCGAAAGGTTGCACAGGGCGGGTTCGGTGCCGTGTTCGAGGGCAGCTGGGAGGGCCTGCGGGTGGCTATCAAGGTCTTGACATTCAATGAGATGCCCATCATCACCCCTCAATCTCCCCGCGGCCCACCCCCAACCTCAGGGGCTCCTAACACGACGCCACGACCAGGCAGCCGCCCCTCCTCCGCCTCCCGTAAACAGGCCGGCGAGCCAGGCACCCTGCCGCCATCAGCCCCATCTGCGCAGTGTGGTATGGAGCCCAAGCCTAAGGGTCAGCCCGGCGCCCCTTCTGTTGACACAGGGACGCACCTCTTTGCAGACTGCACCCCTGGCCCTAAGGGGGCACGCATGGGGCAAACAGCAGCTGCTGGGGTGCCTTGCCCCGGGCTTGGAGGCCCGCCTGCAGCAGGGGGTGCTGCCGGCAACAAGATGGCACGCATGGCGGTCATGGAGCTGGCGGTGGCTGGGCTTGCGGTGCACCCCAACCTAGTGCCCACCTACAAATGCCAGGTGGGATGCAAGCAGGGGCGGGCTGCCTGCAGACGTCCCTGGCCGGAATAGCAAGCTTGCGAGCCCCAGACTAGCTGACACAAAAAAGCAGACTTCAAGCTGAACCTCAGTTCCTCCCCTAGCCTGACCACCAAACTCTGTCCGGGTTGGGCACATCACCTAGCCTGGTCTCCTGCCCTGGGTGCTGTCCATCACCAAGCCCAACACTGCAGGCTGTGCCCTTCGGCCCATGCTGGTCTGCAGGTGCGGGCCGTGCCCCTAGCGCCCCTCAGCAACACCCAGGGCCCGCAGAACCAGGCCAGGGCCCAGGCCCCCACCGCCTGGTATGACGTGGCTGGGCAGGACCATGAGCTGCCACCTGCGCTGCACCGCCACATTGGGGCGCAGAGGGGCAGCAGCAAGGTCGTGCAGCCGGTGGTGTGGGAGGTTCGTATGGTAAGCTGCCCCTGCCCCTGCCCCTGCCCCTGCCCCTGCCCCTGCCCCTGCCCCTGCCCCTGCCCCTGCCCCTGCCCCTGCCCCTGCCCCTGCCCCTGCCCCTGCCCCTGCCCCTGCCCCTGCCCCTGCCCCTGCCCCTGCCCCTGCCCCTGCCCCTGCCCCTGCCCCTGCCCCTGCCCCTGCCCCTGCCCCTGCCCCTGCCCCTGCCCCTGCCCCTGCCCCTGCCCCTGCCCCTGCCCCTGCCCCTGCCCCTGCCCCTGCCCCTGCCCCTGCCCCTGCCCCTGCCCCTGCCCCTGCCCCTGCCCCTGCCCCTGCCCCTGCCCCTGCCCCTGCCCCTGCCCCTGCCCCTGCCCCTGCCCCTGCCCCTGCCCCTGCCCCTGCCCCTGCCCCTGCCCCTGCCCCTGCCCCTGCCCCTGCCCCTGCCCCTGCCCCTGCCCCTGCCCCTGCCCCTGCCCCTGCCCCTGCCCCTGCCCCTGCCCCTGCCCCTGCCCCTGCCCCTGCCCCTGCCCCTGCCCCTGCCCCTGCCCCTGCCCCTGCCCCTGCCCCTGCCCCTGCCCCTGCCCCTGCCCCTGCCCCTGCCCCTGCCCCTGCCCCTGCCCCTGCCCCTGCCCCTGCCCCTGCCCCTGCCCCTGCCCCTGCCCCTGCCCCTGCCCCTGCCCCTGCCCCTGCCCCTGCCCCTGCCCCTGCCCCTGCCCCTGCCCCTGCCCCTGCCCCTGCCCCTGCCCCTGCCCCTGCCCCTGCCCCTGCCCCTGCCCCTGCCCCTGCCCCTGCCCCTGCCTACTGCCTACTGCATAGCTCGCTCACACATGTACAGCCAGGTTATGGCTCATTGCTTACTTGCTTTGTCTCACGCTACCTATCCTGATGTCAATCGATGCAGCCCAAGACTATGCCATTGCTACCACACTCTCATTGTCCCTCTCTGCCAGGATCTCTGCTGCACGACCCTCCCCCATCCCATGAGCACTTTCCCATGTGAAGCGGCTTGCACGGTGCCACAGGTGATGGCTTGGTGTGACCAAGGCAACCTGCGCATGCTGCTGAACCAGAGCGCCTTCATCACCACACCGCACCACAGCCCCCACCCCACCTTGCCCCAGAGCTCACCCGACCTGCTGGCCTTGGAGCGGGAGCATTTTGAAAAGTCAGCAGTCAGCTTGCAAGACCAGCCTGACAGGGAGCCCAGCCCACAGAAGGACAGAGACCTGACCCCACCACCACCCATGCCTCAAGGTTGCCCACGGCCTCCCATTCCATCCCAGCTGGCAGGCGGACTTGCAGGTTTGGGGCCCACCACACAGCTTAAGAAAAGTGTGTCGGTGGATTCAGTCCTCAGCTGCATGGACGCCCCTGGCTATGGCTCAGCCGACGATCAGAGCACCGCAACCTCCATCGCACACAGCTGCTCGCTGGCCAGCACCGCCCCTAGCAGCTCAGTGGACCTTCATGCGCTGGCCTGGCGCGCCAGCAACTGCTCCGCCCCCTCCTGCCATGGCTGTGGAGCAGTTTTGCTGCGACACTCCGCGTCTGGTCCCGTACAGCAGGGCCGCTTACACGCCGAACAGCGGCTGCACACCCGGGACGACAACGGGTTGCTGTGGCACGCGGGTCGCGTGGGCCACGTGGGCCGCCTGTGCACCGGGTGTCAAGTGGGGCGGCGGTTGCAGATCAGCAGCTACGCCGACTCGCTTGGCAGCGCATCGCGCCGCACCAGCCAGCAAGACAAGGGGCCTCGAGGCTCCGCAAGCAGCGAGGGCGGTCTGATGGCAGCCGTCGGCGCTGAGCCGGACATGCTTGCGGTGCTCCTTACAGCATTAGACATCGCACGCGGCGTGAATGCGCTGCACATGCACAACATCGTACACACAGAGTGAGTAGCGGATAGCGACCACCTCTTCCTCGTGGAAATTGCCTCGCATGAACGCCAGCTGCCTCAACCTGCATTGCACCGTTTGGGATGTCAAGCCTTGCACGACTGCTGGCCTGGCTTGCACAGCTCCCGACCCTACCACACATCTGACGACGCTTTCCTTGTCCTGCGTGTAGCCATGTGATGCCCTGCCGTGCTCCAACACCGTCTGCGCTGCGCCTGCTGTGCCTCCGCGCGCAGCCTGAAGCCTCACAACATTTTTATCTGCAGCAATGCCGCCGACCCACGTGGCTGGTATGCGCGCGTCGGCGACTACGGCCTGGCGGTGCGCTTGCCATCCGGCTGTTCCTTCGTCAGCGGCGTATATCACGTGGGTGTGTGCGCTGGGCATGGCGGAGGGCAAAGCCTTGTGCCAAATGCCTACCAAGGCCTGGCAAATTCCCCATTCTTGTAACCATGTCACCCCCTTTCCCCAGTACAACCAGTCAATGGAAATACCCCATATGGAAGGGTTAGAAGCAATAATTCAATGAAAAAGCCAAGCAAGTACCAGGAAACATCTGGGTCTCTGCACACTGGGATGGCGCAGTGCAGTGCTGGGCTGTGCGCACTGTGCACCTTGGCCTGATGTGCGATGAGGTGGCCAGGTTGGCTAGTTTGTCCTCACAGTTGGCCTGACCAGCTGCTCCCTGTGATGTTGGGTGAGCAGGGCACCCCGGTGTACCAGGCACCTGAGGTGCGCTCCCATGGCAAGGTGTTCAAGTCCAGCGACGCCTACTCCTTTGGCATCCTACTGTGGGAGCTGGTCAGCAGCAGGTGGGGAGCCAGGCAGCAGCAGGTGGGGGGCCAGGCAGCCTCAGGTGGCTTCCCTGACTTATGGCTGATATGGCTGTGGTGGTGTTTGCTCAGCCTTCACTTCGCCATGTGCCCATGCAGTGCTTCCTAGTTGATGGGATTGCTGTAAGGTTTTGGCTAGGCTGAGCGGTAACAGGGGTGGGCACCAGTGCTGGTTTTGTTAGCTTGCCGCATGGCCGCTATACATGAAACTGCAGATTAACATTTGATTTTCATTGCGTGATTGAATGGCAATTTGAAAACCGCTTGCGAGCGCTAGCAGCAGCAGCGTGTGACTGTCACTCCCTACCATGCAGGTGCCTGGCCGATGAGCTCCAGCACCGTGGCTTCGTATCGGACGCTGACATGGGCAAATTTCCACACGCTCGCCTGGGCTGCAGCAGTGGCGCGTCAGGGTCTGGGGCCCCTCGCAAGCCAGGCTTCATCGGGGGGCTGGCCCAGCAGGATCCGGAATGTAACCGCACCAACCGCTTCTCCCTATGCATCCCAGAGGTGAGGCAGGGGCTGGAGCCAGGGCTAGGGCCGGAGCCGGGGCCGGGATCAGAGAGCAGAGCTGGGGCCTTCGCTGATCCGAGTCTAACCTTGGATGGGTCTGTTGCATCGCTGGTTTGCTGTTGTGGTGGCTTTGCAGAACGAGCTGGAGGGCCACAGCAGCGCCAGCGCATCGCTCCTGCGCCGACCCAGCAAAGCCAACAAGCTGGAGCGCAGCCTGCGCAACAAGCCGTGGAGCTGCAACTTCCCAGCTACAGGTGAGGAAGGAGCAGGGGCAGCAGGGGCAGCAGGGGCAGCAGGGGCAGCAGGGCCCAATTTAGAGGTGTGCAGAATACTGAAGCTGTGCGGTGGAGCTGAGTGGTCCACCCACCCGCCTACCTGGCCGCCCGCTCGCCCGCCCACCTGCCCTCGCCAGCCACATCTGGCCTGCCTGGCATCCTGCTGCCCTCCTGTTGCTTCGCCGCCTGCGTCCCCTTTGTTTGCACCCCCCTGGCCCTCTGTCCTGCTTGGCTTGGTCCTCCGTGGCTTGTTCCATTATGTGTCAGCCTGGCCTTGCTGAGCCCGACTGGCTGCAGGAGTACCTCAAGAATACGTAACCCTGGTGCGCTCCTGCATGGGCGGCAACCCCTTCACACGCCCCACCTTCCAGGACATCGTCGCACAGCTCAGCGCCATGCTGCAGCAGTGCAGCCAGCGGTCAGGCTGAGCAGGCTAAGGGCATGAGCATGGCTGGAGCCGTGATGATGTCAATGATGATCATGATGATGGCGGTAGTGATTTGATCACCAGCTTTACAGTGTAGTGTTTGGCTGCCCCCTTATAAGGGGCTCAGGGGTGAGGCTGGAGTTGTAGGTTGGCAGGGTTGGGTTAGCCGGCAGGGCAGCCGGCGGTCAGGCTGAGCAGGTGCGGTAGGTGTGGGTTGTTGGTGGTGTGGGTGTGGGTGTGGGTGTGTGGGGAGGGGTGGAGGGGCAGGTATGGACGGGGCTGGGAGTTGGGGTGGGAGTTGGGAGTTGGGTGGGGGAGCATTGTAGGGTAGGCTAGGGTAGGGTAGATGTGCCTGTTTTGCACTTGCTTTCCCTGTCTTTTGCCACCTATGGCTTTGCCACCTCTTCCTCTTGACCACACGTCAGGGAGACCTGCCTCTCATGACGAGCATGTCCTGCACCTGACCTCTCAGGAAATGATGGAGCTCAGCAACTAGGCAAACGCTTGCTGAGCGAGCAATCAGAAGGCACTGCTGTGGGAGGAAGCCTGTATTGTGGGGGTGAGGGTGGGTCCAGGGTGCATCAGGTTGTCTAGCAAATGACTTGAGCACTCTGACTCTGGCACACTGCAAACTTACTTCCCTGCAGCATGTTCATGCTATCAGTGCGTGTGAGTGAAAATCGGATACTTGGCAACACATGGACGCAGTGGTAGTAGTCTTGGCGTTGCCAGTACCCTGAGCAATGTGGCAAGTCAGGCATGGAACTTGATGCTGAAAGCAGGCGCGCGCTATCGACAAGCACCGGCCAATACACTGAGCACCAGTGTATGAAATGCTATGTTTCAAAGCTCGTTCTGCGCCAGGTCGAGCAATAGATTGGAGTTACGTGGCTGCCACCGCTTTAGCCGTCAGCCATTCGGCTGCTTGGCCGCCCCCCACCCCTCTAGGGGTTCGGGACTTTCTGTAACGCACTTCAAAGCAAGGTGCACAAACAAAGGTGCACATGGGCTGAACATGAAGTCATGCAAGTTCTCATTATAGTTATGGAAAGTCATGGCAAACTCCGCCTGCTGCCTGATGAAACTCGTGGCAGTGCTCTCAAAGATGAAATGCATGGCGTCATCCACTACCCCCTCTGTGCATCTTGTGCATGTGCGATCAATGAAAGTAACCCCCTCAAACCGAGCCTTCTCCACCCCCAAACCGCTGATAGATTCGAGGGGATGGAATTGCGCACCCCCTCTCACTCCAGCATATCCTGTGGACAGGCATCAACACATGTGCAGCAGGCATGGGTCCAGGGGCGGCGACATGGGCCAGCTAAGGGGCCCGCGTCAGCCGAGGTGCCGCTGCAACCAGTCTGGCGCCCGCTGCTGCGCCATCACACGCTGGACTGCCTTTCATGCTCTGTCCAATCCTTTCGCGCAGCTTTGATCTCTGCGTCGGCGGCATAAATAGCCATTGATGGGCATGGGTGGCCGTTAAGGCGCGACCGTGGTCGGTTAATATTAACATAACTTTCTTAACAAGAGAAAACCTTAACAAAAACCTTAACACACGCGGCCCGACTGCGTTCTGCACTCGTTGTCACCGTGATGAATGGCGAAGCAGCCCCTGATTGGGATGCTGACCCCGACTGGGCCAAAAAGAAGAGGCAGCCATATCGCAAAGGAAACCCCTTCGTGGCAGACTTGTACGCCAAGCTGCAGCTCTCTACGGCGCTACGGAAGGAACACTACAACATCATCATCAATACCGCCGACAAGCTTGTGAAGCTCTTGTGCTTGCTGTGCTTGGCACAGCTTGCAGTGTCGAACATTACCCAACAGCAAAAAGACCACAGCGGCTGTGCCGCTTGCTTGGCGGCTCAGCGCCTGAGAGGCTTGCATGCCGCCCCACTACCACCACCTCCCAACTCATACCAGCCCACGGTACCCCCCAGTGTTCTCAATGATGTCAAGCAGGAGCTGGCGTGATTCTTCTACACGTCCGGTACAGCCCTGGCGCGTGCGGACAATCCTCACATGAAGAGAGCTCTCCAGTTGTTGGGTGTTAACAGCCCAAGTGCAAGGCAACTGCGTACGACGTTCCTCAACAACACCCACACAGCTCTACAGAGGAGGGTAGCCATCATGATGGAGACCCTCTTAATGGTATGTATGATTGGCATGTATGATCGCAATGTATATGGTTGTGCATATGAATGTGCATATCACTATATGCCATGCACATCAATCTATGCCATGCATGTGCCATGCTTGATCTTAAGGGCTTGGGCCTGATGATGTGCACGGACGGGTGGCGTCACAAGCGAGCTGCCAAGGGCCAGCCCCTCGTGAACCTGGTATTGTTGAAGGCGGAGGGTGGTGCTTTCTTCCACAGTGTATGCCAACTGAACAAGAGTGACAGAAAGGACGCTCAGTTCTACGTTGATCTCCACAATGACCTGGCTAACAAGGTTTGGCTTCTTGACCCCCACCCTCACCCTCACCCTCACCCTCACCCTCACCCTCACCCTCACCCTCACCCTCACCCTCACCCTCACCCTCACCCTCACCCTCACCCTCACCCTCACCCTCACCCTCACCCTCACCCTCACCCTCACCCTCACCCTCACCCTCACCCTCACCCTCACCCTCACCCTCACCCTCACCCTCACCCTCACCCTCACCCCTGACCCCTGACCCCTGACCCTGACCCTGACCTGACCCTGACCTATGCATCCTCAGGTCACGGGTGGCAGGCCTCACTTGCTGTTAGGAGTGATCATGGACAGTCCCGCCACTAATCGCCGAGCCCTTGAGCTTCTAGAGGCGCAGCACCAGACCTGGATCTGCATGATGTGCTGTGTGCACGCCCTCAACCTTCTGTGCAAAGATCTTGCCAACGCCAGCAAGCAATCTCAGAGGCACACGCTTGTGGGCGAAGTACTGAAACACCACCCGACCCCACCCGACCCCACCCGACCTGACCTGACCTGACCTGACCTGACCTGACCTGACCTGACCTGACCTGACCTGACCTGACCTGACCTGACCTGACCTGACCTGACCTGACCTGACCTGACCTGACCTGACCTGACCTGACCTGACCCTGACCTGACCTGACATGTGTGCCATGTTTATAGTTCAATGGTGGAAGAAGTTGGAGGCTGTCGTTCGCTTAATGCAACCGATAAGCAATGCCATCCGCCAATTGGAGGCCGACCGTCCCTTGCTAAGCCAGGCAAGTGCTCAATGCTTTAATGTATCAATGCTCGCTACCACCACCAACCTCTATTGTACATTCCCTAATGCACTTGCTTCTCCACTCCCCCACATCAAATGTGTAGGTGATGAAGATCTGGAGGGACTTGAGCACATGGGCAGAGCAATGGGCTGACGCGCACGGTGACCCAATTGGTGTAAACGGCGTGGACCCGCATTTTGTGCTTGGCGTACCAAGACTCTTCAACGACCGCGCAAAGAAGCACTACCAGCCCGTGATGGCGGCTGCAAGGTATGTAATGTGGTGGTGTGTACGACATGTGTCTTCAACCACATTGTTGATGCCTTGTAATGCACAACGGCTTATTAATGCTATCCTTGCCATGCAGGGTGTTGGACCCTGTCAACTTCCTACCTACCCGCCCTAGAGCCCAGCCCCTCCCTCCCATGAAGGACCTGACACCAGAGGAGCAAGAGGACGTGGTGCACGTTGTTGCCCGCCTTGCTGAGGTCTCAGAGGCAGAAGCGCGCCGTGAGCTGAGGCGCTTTGAGTCAGGAACATGGCACCCGGAGATGACCAGAGTCGCCAATGACATCATGAGTATGGCTGAGGCTGGTGAGCGAGATGGGCGAGCTGTCACTATCATTGCTCCTGCATCCCAACGGCTGACTTGGTGGCAACTGCTAGCCCAGCCCCACTTCCCAGCCCTCGCCAAAGCAGCTCTCCGGCTCCTGTCAGTTCATGTCTCAACATGCGCGGCTGAACGCAACTGGTCTGCGTGGGGCCGGCTCTTCGCTGACGCTCTACGAAGCAGCATGGACATGGCGACAGCGGAGAAGCTCGTGTTCATCCAAACCAATGACGAGCTGGCAACGAACAGCGACAACTTTGACAAGTACAACGGTCAGAATGTAGCAATCCAGCTCTTCTAGGTGGCTGCTTCATTGCAAGGTTGATGATGCTCTCCATAACAATCTTGTGGCAGTGTAAATGGCTGCTTCCCTACATGAAACAGGGGTCTCTATTGTTGTCTCAACATTCATCATCACCGACCGTTTACGAGTTGCGCATTGGGAGTGTTAAAAGGTCACTGGCTGCCTCTCCTGAGCTAGGCCCCCAAACCTAGACCAGGGAGCGCTCTTTGTCGTAGTACCGTGTACCAACTATTTATCTCGAGACCTCCACCAAACCCCCATTGCACACCGGGTCGCCAGGGTAGAGGCTAAAGTTGTTAAGGATGTGTTAAGGTTGTGTTAAGGATCCGTTAAGGTCGAAAACCGCAGGTGTTAATATTAACGGTCGCGCCCTAGTGGCCGTACAACTTGTACGGTGCAAGTTACCGGCACAGCTCGCATGGCCGGTAACCCAGCCGGCAGACACCATATCAGAAATGACAGACAGTGACGGGGAGCACCGGTGACGACGCGGCAGACTGTACGGTATTGCTTGTCTTGGTCCTCCATGGCTTGCTCCATTGATGCGTCAGCCTGCCCTTGCTGAGCCCGACTGGCTGCAGGAGTACCTTAAGCGTACGTGACTAGGGCGTGCCCGATATTAATATCTGCCTGATGTTTTGTGTAGTAGTGGTATTAATACCGGTACTAGAGGTATTAATACCTGGAAGTGGCACTTATGCGAGAGGTCCCTAGATCGAATCCTGCCGGGGTTGGGTATTTTCACCTTCGGAGTGATAGAAAGAAGGAATAGGCATAGGATCGTAACGTGACCCTGGTGCGCTCCTGCATGGGCGGCAACCCCTCCATGTAATATATGTGTAATGGACCCCAATTCCGCTCCGCTCCGGTTGCCGGCACTCCGGTAAGATGGCGACCTGATGCGCCCTCCAGCACGGCCACTCCGCTCTGATGATGTTGCTGAGTCCCTGAGATGCCGCCGAAAAGGAAACGCAAGCGCCCCGTCTCCCCCGCACAGAGTGCAGCCGGTAAGCCACTAAGCTCGACGAAAGGCTAGGCCCCTCCGAAGCTAACTGACGACGCGACGCAGTGTGCACCACGCGACACTGCGACTCAAGTCCTGCCGTGCGTGTTTACAGGCGCCAGTGGCAGTGGGCAGCAAGATCAGGAGCAGGGGCAGGGGCAGGCTGTGAAGGAAGTAATTGGAGAGAGGCGCCAGGTTATCAAGGCCGCCTTTCGTGGCCTTGTGGATGCAGCCCGGCCTGATCTCAGCCCAGCTGAAGTTGACGCTGTTGTGGCAGAGGCCTCCTACAAATTAATCCCTGCGTCCGTCCCTGCGTGTTGACCGACCTTGTCCGATCGGGCTGAAATTTTGATAGATGGTAGTTTGCAGAATATTAAACATATTTTTCAGCAAAAGTATTTTAAAAAAATCAAAGGCGGCTGCGCTGTGGCCCTGTGGCTAGAGTGCAGGGATGAGTGCAGGGATAGGTTGCGGGCCACAGCGCAACAGCTGTTGATTTTTTCATAATATTTTCTTGCAAAATATGTTTTATTTTTTGCAAACTACCATCTATTAAAATTTCAGCCCGATCGGACAAGGTTGGTAAACACGCAGGGACGGACGCAGGGATTAGTTTGTAGGAGTGGGTCAACAAACGCACGACCACCGGCAGCAAGCCGTGCGTCCTGGCAGCAGTCCTGTGTCTCTCTGTGCTGCTCCTGTCCTTCCTCCAGGCCAGCCCACTCCAGGGTTCCCAGCAGGAGGTCCAGCCCCAGGCCCCCCTCCCCCACCTGACCCAGCCTGCCCTCCCTACGCTCACCCCCGCCTTCCCACACGCCGCTCACCCCGACCCTTAACCCTCCTCCACCTCCCCCAGCCCAGGCCTAGCCCCCTACCCCTGCTCAAGACCACCCCCCTCCCTCTGACCAGGCCCAGCCCCCTGCCCCTGCCCAGGACCAGCCACCTCCCCCTGCCCAGGACCAGCCACCTGCCCAGCCCCCACCTGGCCCAGTACTAGTGCAACGACCCCAGGCCCCCCCATGGGGCAGGTGGCTGGACCGGGACACCAACGGGTGCCTGAACCTGCAGCGCATTGGGGAGAGCAAGCAGCGCCCCCTGGAGCTATGCCAATGGGATGACCTGGAGGCTCTGCCCCCCGTCAGCAGGGTTATAACCCTACAAATTAATCCCTGCGTCCGTCCCTGCGTGTTGACCGACCTTGTCCGATCGGGCTGAAATTTTGATAGATGGTAGTTTGCAGAAAATAAAACATATTTTTCAGAATAAATATTTTGAAAAACTCAAAGGCGGCTGCGCTGTGGCCCTGTGGCTAGAGTGCAGGGATGAGTGCAGGGTTAGGTTGCGGGCCACAGCGCAGCAGCTGTTGATTTTTTCAAAATGTTTTTCTTGCAAAATATGTTTTATGTTTTGCAAACTACCATCTATTAAAATTTCAGCCCGATCGGACAAGGCTGGTAAACACGCAGGGACGGACGCAGGGATTAATTTGTAGGAGTGTAGGGGGGAATCAACCGGGTTAGGACCCGAAGCCAGTAGCACCCCATGCAGCAGGTGTGGTTCCATCGTCTAATTAGGGTTATAACCTCCCTCTTCTTGCGAGAGGACGGGGGATCGACACCCGGAAGGGCAGTGCCCGCCATCGTGCGGAGTGGGAGTTGGAGTGGAGTATGCTAATTCCCTATGAAGCTCAGGAGGGTAGACACGTCTCCATGCCGGGGCGTGTCGTGCTGTGAGAGCGCCCTTTAGGCATACGTCAGCCCGCGGGGGCCCTCCCCATGGTGTGAAAGGCCAGAAGCGACGCGCGGGTACTTAGTGCATGCCCCCCGAAGCTTCGGGGGGAGTAGATTTCTTTCTTTTCTAGCAAGCTTCTAGCCTGGCAACACAGCAGGGTGGTGATCAACCAGGATTGGGGGAACCTTGCCTTGCTGCCGTTGTAATGTGGACCGTTGTTACATGCATAATTGACGATGAGCCTGTTAACGTGGGGTAATTGAGTTTTACTCGATTGTAATCGTTAATAGACCTCGTTTTAAGAATCGTTAACTGCAGCGACCTGGTGTATTAACAAAAGTGGTTGCCAACGAACACGTAACAGCCGGCCAACACCATCGCAGGTGACAAGAAGCATCACATTTCGCGGCTTCGCCGCGCCTATAGAGCTTCGCCTACGTACAACTCAATTACACTAGATAATGGAGTCGCTAGGGTCGTTTCAGGTGGTTGAAAAAGGCTCGGTCTCGGCCCTGGCGCGGGACAGCTCTCGACCTCAGCCAGCGGCCACGTCGCTACGCTCCGTGTCCGCTGGCTTCGGTCTCGAGCTGCCCCGCGCCAGGGCCTCCACCTCGCCTTTTACAACGCCTAAAACGACCCGCGACACCATTATCTACTACTTTGTTGCAGCGATTTTCGACACGGCTCGTTGCGCCTAGCATAGCAAGCACACAAGCTCGATTAGCTTGTTGACGTTGGTTAATGCTGATGTTGTAATGTGCCTCCCGTCGCGCCATAGAGAGCTGTAGCCCCCCGGAGTATAGTTAGCTAGTCCTGCTAGTGCGGAGAGTGCTTGACTAGTTAGCCTGATGAGCCCCGAAGCCTTGCACGACTGACTTGCACGGCGCACTTTGTGCATTTGCGCTTGCGATGCTTGACGCCATCATCCTTGCCACCACCCCAGCTAACGGGACAACAGCGTCCTTGTTCGTCACCATATAAAAAAATCGCCCCCAAAGCTACTGCCAACCCCGACCAGCCAACTGGCTTGCTCCAAGCAGAGTTACATCATAGTGAAACACCAGCCGAGCACTGTAGCTCTGGGTAGCACTGATGCCGCGGAAAGGCTGCGTGTGTGAATTGGGTCGAACATTGGGGTCGCGGTTGTTTCGCTTTCCATCGCGACTGCGGAGCGCGACCTGGGCGGTCGTGTTAACAATTTGTTAACTTTTCTCCCTTTGTTAACCTTTGTTAGCTTAACAAACCGGGTCATGCTCTAGCTGACACAACAGAACATGTGCATCTCTTATGTTTTCACCCCGCACTAGCTCTGGTGGCCGGCCCCGTACAGCTGCACCCTGAGCAGCCTCATCTTCAGCCCAGCCCAGCCCAGCCCAGTGTTGTGAATCTTCAGATTTCAGATTTTCAATTTTCGGATTTTCATTGAAAATGAAAGTGTTTCATTGAAAAACTGAAAGAGTTTCATCGTCAGTGAAACTGAGCGGATGCCGCTGGTTCTCAGCCTATCCTTTCAAACGTGACTTGGTTGTAGGCCTGCACTGTTTGAAATGCAGAAATACTTAGGTTGCCAAAGGTCAGACATGCAAGCCATTTTAAAAGATGCAAGCCGTCCATGCTGTCCGTGGATCCGCCATCTGTGGCGTTATCTGGCTTGCGCTTCTTCCGCTGTGGCTGTAGCGCGCTGGCGCCAACCAAGTCAATCACAGCACAGCCAATCACTCTGCAACACCCGATCTGCGATCTGACCGGGGGCAGCACCCGGCACTTTCAGATTTTCAGTGAAGACGTTCAGATTTTCAGATGAAAATTTTCATGAAAATCTGAATGAAAATCTAAAAATTTCTGACCCTCCCCTCCCCTCCCCTCCCCTCCCCTCCCCTCCCCTCCCCTCCCCTCCCCTCCCCTCCCCTCCCCTCCCCTCCCCCTCCCCTCCCCTCCCCTCCCCTCCCCTCCCCTCCCCTCCCCTCCCCTCCCCTCCCCTCCCCTCCCCTCCCTCCCCTCCCCTCCCCTCCCCTCCCCTCCCCTCCCCTCCCCTCCCCTCCCCTCCCCTCCCCTCCCCTCCCCTCCCCTCCCCTCCCCTCCCCTCCCCTCCCCTCCCCTCCCCTCCCCTCCCCTCCCCTCCCCTCCCCTCCCCTCCCCTCCCCTCCCCTCCCCTCCCCTCCCCTCCCCTCCCCTCCCCTCCCCTCCCCTCCCCTCCCCTCCCCTCCCCTCCCCTCCCCTCCCCTCCCCTCCCCTCCCCTCCCCTCCCCTCCCCTCCCCTCCCCTCCCCTCCCCTCCCCTCCCCTCCCAGCCCAGCCGCAGCTGCCCAGCCCAGCCCAGCCCAGCCCAGGTGCCAGCCCTACAGCAGCTGCCCTGTCCAGCCCAGCCCAGCCCAGCCCAGGTGCCAGCCCTACAGCAGCTGCCCTGGCCAGCCCAGCCCAGGTGCCAGCCCAGCCCAGCCCAGGATGGCAGGTACAGCCGCAATAACAGCGGCTGCAGCAGCTTGTGAAGCATGGTGAACTGGGGCTGCAGGCCAGACTGCAGACGGCACTGGCTGCTCTTGTTGCAGTTGCTGCATCACCATCTTGCGTCGCAGCAAGGTTCCCATGGCGAAATGCGTCTTGCCAGCGCAGGCCGAATAAGTTTTGACAATGAGCTCCGCGAAGAGCCGTCAGACCACGGGACCACCACGCGATTGCAGGTTGTTCCCTCCTCATCTTCCTCCTGCTGTTGTGAGCCCAGCAAAGCCCCAAAGAGGTCGGACTCCATTTCCGACCCCGAGCTCCGAAGGGGGGGGGGGGGGGGCTCGGAGCTCTGGGGGCCTTAAGAGTCGGTCCGGAGTCGACTCCGTAGCTCCACGGACTCCGTCATTGGAAATGCTCGGGGCGGAGTCGTCGGTTGGGCTGGCGGTTAGTGCTGCAGAGGACTCCGCCGCGGACTCTAACTCCGGACTCCGACTCCAACTCCGTCATTGGAAAGGGGCCCTTACTCTAACAGACCTGCCATGCCCAGCCGACAGCCTTGACTTCAAAGGGCAGCAGCGGCAGGCCCTCTGGTCCTCCTCTCAAATCTACCACAGCAGCTGGCCAAGCCTCTATGGCAGCAGCAAGAGCGACAGTAGCAGCAGCTATTTTAGCAGGAAAGGGGGCAGCGGGAGGGGCCAGACCGCCAACAGTGGTTGCACCGACAGCAAGAGCAGCAGCAAGGGCAGGAGTGAAAGCAGCAGCCAGCTCAGTGTGCCTGTCCCTCCCACAGCTAACAGAACCCCAAGCAGCACTCCATCGCCCAGCAGGACCGCTTCTGCCCACTGGCCTGCCCTGGAGGCAGCTCCCCGCCGCCCAGTCCTCAATCCTCGTGTCAGGGTGGAGCAGGTGCAGTGCTGCCTGGTCAGTCAGCCCCCCTGCCTCCTTGCTGGTGGCTGGGGTGCGGGGGGCGGTCACCCACACGCAAGGAACCCACTGTAACAGTGGCTCCCAGTTCTTCTCAGTTCCTTCCTGCTGCGGCGCAGTGTCCAGCAACCAACAGCCATTCAGCAGCCTTCGCAGCGGTGTCGATGGCATGGCAGCAGGCAGCGGCGAAGCATACAGCCATGGCATAAACTTCAAGGAAGCCACCTCCCTGACTGACCTGCAGCGGCTGTTGGATCGCGTGGAGCCGGTGATGACCCCTAGGGACTATGGCGGGGCCCTGCACCGCCTAACCACCCTCATTAATAACTACCTGGCTCGGCCCAGGCTGCTTGGGCCACTGGGCGCAGCTCAGCACCCTGGCTTGCACAAGCAGCAGGAGCAGCAGCCGCTGGGCACTGGCCTGCCCACCCACACTCCTCTTTCACTCTCGTCTGGGACACAGCTAGCCGCCCTCCACCCCTTAATGCAAGCTCAAAGAGCACGTCGTGGCAACGTGGGGCCAGCAGCAGCAGTCATGCCAGAGCCAGGGTCCCTGGTGCCTCAGCCTGAGCCTGCAATGCCGGTCCATGCCTCCACCACACCCCAGCCTGTGGGTGTATCCCAACACATACCTAAATCAATGCAAGCGGTGCTGCTGGTCAGTACTACCCTGGCTGTGCGGCTGCTGCGGGGCTGGCGGCACTGCTTGCCCAGCGCGCAGCTGGCACCAGAAAAGCTGCCTCCACTGCTGGGCCAGGCAATCATCCTGTCAAGCCGGCTCGTGGTGGCTCTTGCAAAAAGCAGCGCCGTGTTAGGGACAGACACAGTGAGAATGCAGCTACAGACTGCTGCTTCTGCCCTTCATGCAAGCACGCAGCAAGGAGGACATGTTCAGTCATCCGTGCTGGGGCAGTCCACACCCGCGTTGACACGCTTCGGTTCCAGCCAGCAAGTGATACAGGCCAGCCGTCGAGCCGTCGTGACCCAGGCGTCAGAACTGCTGCAGGCGCTGGAGCCAGTCTGGCAGTCCTCTGGCTGGCCACGCTGGCTAGACGAGGTGGCGAAAAGGGAACCGCCGAAGGTGGTCGGGCTGCTCACCGCCCTGCACCACTTGCCGGTGGACAGGCCTTGGTCCGTCCCCTTGTACAAGTCAGCGCTGCAGCACCTGGCAACAGCTGTGACGGTGGGTGCTGCTGTGCTGGGCTGCTTTCCCCGAAACATGTATGTTTGTGACTGTGGAGTCGGTGCGCGCAGGTGAAGACCTCATACACATCCTGTGCCCACCCAGACGAGATAAACGCGATTTACGCGCACATAGCGCGATACAACATCCCAGACGGTTGGCAAGACATGGAGCGTGTGACCCTGGCTTCGTTGCAAGCCGCCCCAGTGACCGCCTGGGCTCATATACAAGTCAGCCTGCTGACCGCGTGGTTGGACACAGGGGCCAGCCAGTCAAACTCCTCAGGCTGGAATGATGTCAGACGGGCAGTCCAGGATGCCTTCGCTGCTCCCCAAGGCGCCTGGAGCAGCAATGACCCGAGCGATTCAGCCATGTCAGCCCCCAGCCCGCCGCCCCAGGCCGACCTTGCAAAGCCTGCTACCTCCGCAAGGGGTCAGTGGGTGCAGCCAAGGAAGGGTGGTGGAGCTGGGCCCCCTCCTCTGGCTCGGCCACTGAAGCTGCATGACAGCTTCCTCCAATTCCAGGCAGAAGCTTCAGCCATGCCATCCACTAGCAACACAGTCTTGGACCAGCTGTCAATGTGGCTGGCAAAGCAGATCCTGCAGACAGAGCCGCTCCCCATCAGCACCATCTCAGCCGGGACCCTCCCTGCCGGCAAGGCTGGTGAAGAGACAGCTGACAGGCAGGGCCTGAGCCAGGGCAGGTTTGCAGCAGGGCGAATGGCAGAGCTGGGCAACGGCCTGCTGGTCAGCACTGGCGCAGCGTTGGCAACGCCACAGCCATCCTCCACCACCGGCCAGCTGCCGCAGCCCAGCAGCCAGGCAGCCACGCCCAACATGCATCTGGCTCAGGCCCGGCTGTTGCTGGCTTACCGTGCGCTGCTGCGCTGGGAAGCTGTGCCTGACGAGCGTTTTGACCACGCCCTGTTGCTGCAGCGTCTGCAGCGCCTGCTGACTGTGAGCGAGCTGCTGCTGCCACACCTCAGCCCAGTGGTGCCCTGTTGCCAGGACCTTGTGGAGCAGTCCGGCCTGACAGGCAGAGTAGCAAGGGCAGCCGCTGCTGCTCCCAGCCCTGCTGCTGTGCAGCCGCCCCAGACCCCCTCCGGTCTGGCCCAGTCAGCAGGCCCCCTCCCTCCCCGGTTGCACCCCTTCCTCCCCTTGGCTGGCCTCAGGGTATGGCTGGAAGCAGAGAAGACGATGTGGCGGGGGCTGGGGCACCCGGGCTGCTCCTGGGCGTTCTGTGCCGCTGCTCTGCAGGTGATTGCTGCCGGAGGGCTGGTGCAGCAGCCTAGCCTGCTACGCCAGTGGGGCAAGGCAGCGGGCAGGCAGCTGGAGGGGCGGCTTAGTAGGCTGCTCAGCAGCCTGTCGGCAGAGCCGCTCCAGACTAATACATCATCATCATCAGCAGCAGCTGCCATTGCCTCCCCTCCTCCACCTCCTTCGCCTCCACCTCCACCTCTTCCTATCTCCCCTCCTCCTCCATCTTGCCCTCCTACACCTTCAAGTACCCTCTTACAGCACACCAGCCACACAACCCCTCGCTGGCAGCCAGGCAGCAGCCACTCTGTCCACCGCCCCAGGGACAGCGGCCCTGCAGCAGGCGCAGCATCAGCCCGCCTGGCCGCTATTGATGGTGACAGCACTAACCCTGGCCTGCAGCAGTCTGTGCTCACCTCCTGCGAGACCCTGCTCACCCTGCTGGGTGGCTTTAGTGCTGCCACTGTCGACACCTACACCGAAGTGTTTGCCAGGGCGGCGCTGCTGCTGTGTGGCCCCACACTGCAGGCGGCCAGCTTTGACCTGCAGCTCAGCCTAGCCTGCGCCTGCAGCCTGGCTCAGCAGAGGCAGGCGATGGGCGCCTCCTGGCCTGGCTGCGGGGAAGAGGCACTGCTTGAGCTGTTGGGGTTGGGCGGGGCAGGGCAGCCACCTCCAGCTACCTGGCAACCAGGGGAGAGGTGGGGTGCAGCAATGGTCACAGGGGGACGGCAGGGGCAGCAGCAGGTGGAGGGGGGGCAGCAGCAGGAGAAGGGGGGGCAGCAGCAGGAGAAGGGGGGGCAGCAGCAGGAGCAAGGGGGGCAGCAGGAGGAGAAGGGGGGGCAGCAGCAGGAGAAGGAGCAAGGGGGCAAGGGGTGGCAGCCCGGCAGGTTGTCCCAGGCCAGCCAGGAGTTAGAGGCACCCAAAGCTGGGGCACAAGGGCAGGGGCCTGTCCAGGCCCCTCCTGCTGCTGAGGCTGGGGCAGGAGGAGGGCCCGGGCTCAGAGGGCATCCGGCTGTAGGGCTCATGAGAGCTTGCCTGCAGCAGGCCTGTCAGGCCAGGATGGTGGCGGTGATGCGCCAGCTGCACCAGCAGCTGCTCCTGCGGCCCAGGGAGGTGGATCAGCGGGACCGTAGGCTGCTCAAGAACATCGCTCGCACACTGCACGCCCTGCAGGGCAGCAGGGGACGCAAGGGACGCAGGGGCCGCAAGGGCCGCAAGGGCGGCAGGGGCAGCAGGGGCAGCAGGGGCAGAAAGCGCAGAAGGGCAGCAGGGGCAGCAGGGGCAGCAGGGGCAGCAGGGCAGCAGGGGCAGCAGGGGCAGCAGCAAGGGCAGCAGGGGCAGCAGCAGGGGCAGCAGCAGGGGCAGGAGCAGGGTCAGCAGCAGGGGCAGCAGGGGAAGCAGGGAAAGCAGGGGAAGCAGGGGAAGCAGGGGCAGCAGCAGGGGCAGCAGCAGGGTCAGGAGCAGGGTCAGCAGCAGGGGCAGCAGGGGCAGCAGGGGAAGCAGGGGCAGCAGCAAGGGCAGCAGGGGCAGCAGCAGGGGCAGCAGCAGGGTCAGGAGCAGGGTCAGCAGCAGGGGAAGCAGGGGAAGCAGGGGCAGCAGCAAGGGCAGCAGGGGCAGCAGCAGGGGCAGCAGCAGGGGCAGGAGCAGGGTCAGCAGCAGGGGCAGCAGGGGAAGCAGGGAAAGCAGGGGAAGCAGGGGAAGCAGGGGCAGCAGCAAGGGCAGCAGGGGCAGCAGCAGGGTCAGCAGCAGGGGCAGGAGCAGGGTCAGCAGCAGGGGCAGCAGGGGAAGCAGGGGATGCAGGGGAAGCAGGGGAAGCAGCAGGGGAAGCAGCAGGGGAAGCAGCAGGGGCAGCAGCAGGGGCAGCAGGGGCAGCAGGGGCAGCAGGGGCAGCAGCAGTGAAGCGGTAGTCATCAGCGGGTGACAACCCAGCATCAGCCCCCAGTGTGAGGTGTGAGATGTTAGGTGTGAGGTGTGGGCTAGGGGTGCTATCCTGTCAGCCAGCTGCACCTCTCAGGCTGTAGGTCGCAGGGCTTGTGCTTGTGGGCTTGTGGCTCGCAGGCTGCCACCGCTAGGGCCAGGACTGCAGCTGCAGGGGCAGCAGCTCACACTCCACCTGTCAGGAGCTGACCCGTGAGCCACAGCCAAACCCTAAAGCCTGACCCTGACTCTGACCCTGACCCTGACCCATAGTCGACTGCAGCAGCATAAAGTTGACCTGCCAAGAGGTGACTCGTGAGGACAGCAGCCTGGCTGCTGTGGGCCAGTTAATGAGGAGTGCGTGGCAGCTGCGCTCCCACAGCGGCCTGCCAACAGTCTGTAGGCTTCTAGGCGGGTAGGCAGGCGGGTGGGCGGCCAGGGAGCCAGGCTGGGGGCAACAAGGTCCTAGCAGACGCGCTGTGCGCATCCCTCCTCCTCATCATCATCAACATCATCTTTGTAACGTGGCATAACGTGGCCCAGGGCTGTGGGGCCAGAGGATAGGGAAGCAGCTAAGAGAGTCACAGGGTGCTAGCCAGCGTATGTCTGAGACCCAGGAGCAGTGGTGGGTGGGTGTGAGCGCATGCGCAGGGTCCCGTCATCCATTGTGAACGAGGCAGACCTGCTATGACTGCTGGCTGTGGGCTAGGGACCCTTTAGCCAGGGATTCCTAGGCAGTGGCACCTCAGGCACCCTCAGGCTGCCTTGGGTGAACAGATGTTGACAGTGGAGGGGAAAGCAACCACTGGCTGAACCCTGCGTGCGAACTCTTGGCAACATTCTGCCGGGAAATGGCTGTGAGCAGTAATGTGAGGGTAATACGTGTATCGATACAGGCGATACAGGCGATACCAGAAAATACGGAAAAACGTGTATTTTTCGTATTGATACAGCAATACAGAGGCGACATGTCATGCAGGAAAGGAGCAGCTAGGAGCAGCGCAGCCAGTCCTTGATGGCTGGGCAGGACGGCGACGGCGGAAAGCCTACCAGCCCCGAGTGACAATATGGCACACATGTCACATGTTTTTGAATGCCCCAGCCCAATTTGAACTTATACTAGCCCCGCTAGTGCCACAAGAGCGCAGCGTGCCCCATTGGTACAAAACAGCTTCTTGTGAAGGCATCCACGCAACTTGCCGGCCGGCATTGTATTCTTTTGATACGATACCTGTATTTTTGTATCGGTCACCCCCGCCATTGGCTGCACCCCTGATAAAATCTTTCTGGTCTTTAAGAGTTTTACAGCGATTCGAGCGCAGGGCGGTGCAGCTCATCGAAGCGAAGCTAGCGGGCTGCTCGGGCTGATGTGCACCTGTGCCGGGGCGGGCGGGGGTGCTGAGAGATTAGGTCGCGTTGTGTTAGGAATAGCCTACTTAGTGGGGCTGTGATCAGAGAACAGCTATCGCGCTCAGCGGCCCAGCTTTTCAAATGTTTGAATTTTCGTCGGGCGCAGTACCCCCCCTGACATGTGTTCTAGTGCTAGTGCTAGTGCTGATGACATGTCTGAGGGTGTTTGTATGGCGTGTGGCCTTCCCTGCACCCGAACAGCGTGCAACTCGTGTCTTCGACATGGGCACTTTTTCCGGCCGGAATTATTGTCCAAACAGGACGTCAAATGATGAACTGCCAGTTCTGTGCGGCTCCTTGTGTGGGTTCCTAACGTGTCATGAGAACAGAAACGCGTTGTCCTGATGTGTGAGCCGTTTCATGTGTGGGCGGTAACACAAATTTCTGCTCAAGTTCTGCATCTTTTTGACTAATTCTAGCTGCGTTGGGCTGCGCAGGGGCCACAGGCATTAATGGTGAGACCACCTTGACATTGCTGTCACATGTGGACCGAACCCGTGAAGAATGCGATTTATAGCGCTGTTGCATGCTTGTTTGAAAAATAGTTTGGGTGCGCCGTTCACGCCGCGCTGGGTCCAAGCTGCCTACAGCGGTTGCTTAGAGTGTTTGCGTGGCGCCAGAACACGTCGCGTGTTGGGGGCCAGCCACCCGGCAAAGCGCTGGGCCTAGCCGCACTCTAGTTAGGCCATAAGCAACTCATCGCACGAATCGGCGGTCTCATCCGTGCAGAAACGAGAAAGATTTTATCTCTTGAGCCATGGGGGTGCAGCCAATGGCGGGGGTGACCTATCGTAAAAGAAATACGTATCGGTATCGATACACGTATCTCGTACTACCCATCACTGGCTGTGAGTCGGGCGGCGCTAACTAACTGACAGGAAATCGACCCCTGGTAGTATTCACAATGTAGGCAACCCGGCCAGCTACCTTTCACCCATTTAGAACAAATGTGCAGTCAGTAGGCCGTGCACAGCAAAGCATCAAAGTCAGTGATTCAAATTTGAGCCGTTGCGGGGTATGCAGTCATCGCTGCGACCGCCCGCGTCGCTTGGGCTGCTCTTCATGAGCATCCGCGTCGGCAGCAGCAGTCGGATCGAAAAACGGTTGCGGCAATGTGGCAATGAGCCCACGTCCCCCCCATACCTAGAGGGCAATGCCACAGCTCGATCGTTTGGACTTACAACATGCTACTTAGTAGGTTAAGGTCCTCTAAGACAATGTTACAAACGCTCATACTCAGACAAGCCAAAAACTCACTTGGGTCGGCGACCCCCATTGGATGTCCCAACAGGGTTGGATCAGGATGTCCCAACATGGGGTTGGTAATCTTCATGCAAGTACTCGCTACATCGTGCACCGATTTCGGTAGCGTTTGTTGCACTGGCACCTGCGAATTACTCCGCATCTACTGGCAAGCGGCGAGTTAATCCTTGCATCAGAGCCCATGCCGGCGCAAGCGAGCGCGGACACACCTCAGCTGCTCACTATCCAATCAGGTCTCCCGGTAAAAAGTACCCAAATAGTACCTTTTTTGTTGTCAGGGAAAGGGGTACATTTGCCCAACCGCCAACCGCCCACTCCGCCCTGCCTGCCCGCTCTGCCCGTCCTCCGTCGAGGATTGTTGCTGCACTAAACAGGGCATCAGCAAGATGTTTGCAGCGCTATTAGAAGCGACCCAGCTGCAGCGCCATTAGTAGCGACCCAGCTGCAGGGCCTTTTAATGCGACCCAGCAAGGGCTTAAGAAACGCACCTAAACGGCGTGGTTAACACCCACCAGCTCGTAAAGCAGAGCCTCGGGCTAACCAGGACAATGCCCCAGAGCCACCCGCATAAACGAATGTAAGCTCGTGGCTGTGTAGTTCAGTTCAATGTACAGTTCCGAGCTCGCATTTTCGAGTCCAGGCATTTCCAAGTATACACGACGAGCGACGAACGCAACAAGACGCACTCAACGGTTAGGAATTACATAATTGGTTGGATAGCATTACATGACCACCATGTTACAAGGGATTACAAGGGTGACACACGTGCCCCTGCCCTCCTAGCTCATGTGCATGCCCTCAGCCTTGATTAGCTGACCTGACTCAGCCTCACCATGCGGCTCAGGCTCACCGCATGCCTCCTTGCACACAACATTCATGTGCCGCAGCCAGACAAGCAGCCGGCCATGCTCCATAAGCAGCAGAGCTTGCTGCTAGGTGCACCTATCCCTGTCGCTCCAAGCTGGTATGCCAAAGGCTGCTGGGTGGGGTAGGGAAGGGGCTGCAGCGTGTGCCGTGGGGTGAGGGTGAGGGGAGGGGGGGAAGTAGGTGACTTGCTGCCCCTGCCTCATGTCCCTAAACTGGGTTGGTTGCTACTACTAGGCTGCTCAGCAGCTCAAGCAGCATCAGCATCAGCAACAACAACAGCAGCAACACTAGCAGGAGCACCATCACCACTGGCAGCACCACCCGCTCCATGCTGCCCGCTCAATGCTGTCTGCTCTATGCTACCCGCTCCAGGCTGCTACTCCAAGGGCTGCTGTGGGATGGGGAGGAAGGTAGGTGGGTGGCAGACTCGAAAGTGGTGGTGGTGGGATGGGGGAGGGTACGCCGCTCTACGCCGTTGGTTGCTGCTTTACGCTGCTACCGCCTTGCTTGCAATCACCAAGCCATGCTACACCTGTCATGCTCCAGCTATCGACAACTGCAAGCAAACAGATGAATAAGGACATGCATGACCATAATTAAGCAGGCAAGGCTGAGCCGACAGCAGCATGTGCACTCACCGGAAGTCCTGGCTGCCGCTCCAAGCGCTTCCTACTTGCTGCTTTTGCATCTGCTCGTGGTTACCGCTCATGGCTGCGGGGGGGGGGGGGGGGGCCTGCTGTGGTGCACACCTAGTAGTGTAGTATAGTGCTCAACACCATGACAAGGGATGACAAGGGACAACAAGAGAAGGGTGGGGGAGGGGAGGGGAAGGGACATGGGGAAGGAGGGTGCCATTAAACTGGGGCTGGGCTGGGCGTGGGGAATTTGTCGACGAACTGGGAGGGGGTGGGCATATAGGGAAGGGGAGGGGCCAGTGGTGGTAGTGGGAAAGGGGAATGGGTGTGACCATTACAACCTGCAGCAAACAAGGGCATCCTAGCGGTCAGACTCGGTATATAAAGCCACATAGTTGCAAGGGATAGCCACTTACCATGTGCACTGCAGCACACGTCCTCCAGCCTGCTGCTGCTGCTCCTGCACTGCAGCCTGCTGCTGCTGCTCCTGCACTGCAGCCTGCTGCTGCTGCTGCTCGTGCACTGAAGCCTGCAGCTGCTGCTCCTGCACTGCAGCACATGCACTGCAGCCTGCATTGCAACCTGCTGATGCTCATGCACTGCAACATATGCACTGTAGCAGCCTGCTGTTGCTGCTCATGCACTGCAGCCTGCACTGCAGCCTGCTGCTGCTCATGCACTGCAGCATATACACTTGTGTACCGCAGTTGCTGCGTCCTTGCTGCGTCTTGTTGCGTTCGTCGCTCGTCGTGTATACTTGGAAATGCCTGGACTCGAAAATGCGAGCTCGGAACTGTAGACTGAACTGAACTACACAGCCACGAGCTTACATTCGTTTATGCGGGTGGCTCTGGGGCATTGTCCTGGTTAGCCCGAGGCTCGGCTTTACGAGCTGGTGGGTGTTAACCACGCCGTTTAGGTGCGTTTCTTAAGCCCTTGCTGGGTCGCATTAAAAGGCCCTGCAGCTGGGTCGCTACTAATGGCGCTGCAGCTGGGTGGCTTCTAATAGCGCTGCAAACATCTTGCTGATGCCCTGTTTAGTGCAGCAACAATCCTCGACGGAGGACGGGCAGAGCGGGCAGGCAGGGCGGAGTGGGCGGTTGGCGGTTGGGCAAATGTACCCCTTTCCCTGACAACAAAAAAGGTACTATTTGGGTACTTTTTACCGGGAGACCTGATTGCACTATCGGTTGTTCTAGTGGTGAGTAGCGGCACCAATGAGCGAACTGCGCTTGGCATCGAGCCGGAAGTACAATCACATTTCAGCCCGCCAGGCTCGCTCCGCGAGCCTCTTATTGTTGCAGGCGGTGTTGGAGGGCCATCGTTGGGCAAGTTACTAATCGACATTGTTGCATACGCGGGAAACGTGCGTCTCTCTCTCAGGAATGGAGACCCACATCCACAAAATGGCCTGTTGTGAGCTGACCACTGTGACTCTCCAGACTTTCGATTAGTAACTCTGTTCCTTACTCAACGTCACAACTCCGACTGAAGAAAGCATGGCAATTAGATGATCAGGACCGCTCCAAATGACTTTGGCGTGACCCTACTTTGCCTGCAGGAATGACTAGCCTGCTCCGACCGCCCGGACCGTGCCCCCTTGCACCCCCTTGCACGACCTTGCACCCCCACCCCCTCCCCAGCCCAGCATAGCCTTCCTACCTCCTCCTACCCCCATACAACCCCAGCCCCGCCCTCCCACCCCCCCCCCCACCCCCTCCCAGCCCCATCACTGCCCTCCCACCCACGCTACCCCCTCCCAACCCTTCGCTTCCACCAGCAGGAGCTTATGAAGGGGTGGCTGAAGCCTAAGCTGAAGGGTCTTGTCATGGCCCACATTCGCAACACATTGACCGGCCTGCATGGGAATGAGCAGGAGGCAGGTGCTGGTGCTGATGCTGGTGCCGCCCCTGACCTGCCCCCCCCTCCTGCTGCACCCCCTGGGCAGCAGCAGGCAGCTGGTGCTGGTGCCGCCCCTGACCTGCTACCCCCTCCTGCTGCACCCCCCTGGCAGCAGCAGGCAGCTGGTGTTGGTGCCGCCCCTGACCTGCTACCCCCTCCTGCTGCACCCCCCTGGCAGCAGCAGGCGGCTGGTGCTGGTGCTGCCCCTGGGCTGCCCCCCCCTCCTGCTGCACCCCCCTGGCAGCAGCAGGCAGCTGGTGTTGGTGCTGCCCCTGGGCTGCCCACCCCTCCAGCTGAGCTGCAGGGGGTCAGGGCGGAGCTGGACACCAGCTCGACACGCAAGCGGAGGGCGGGCGGGAGGGACCGGACCCAACAAGTCGAGCAAGGTAACGTAGCAATGGCCTACACACCTTGAGTGGCCTTACAGAGTGGCCAGGTAGTAGGTACTACTCACGAAGCGGTCAAGCAATGCAGCAACGTTGTATACTTCCGAGCATGGGTGGAGGGGCGTCGTTACATCGGTTTTGCGTGCCATGTGCATTGTTTTGACTGCGGCGACTGTCCCTGACTGTTTGCAGAGGCTACTGGGCCACGTCGGTCGCGGCGGTCGGTCGCGGCGAGGCCCGCATGAGCAAAACTGGCATGCATTTGAATGTCAAGATTTGAGCCGCCTTAGCACTCAGCACACTGCACAATATTTAATGTTACAAGCTGCACCGCATAGCTGACAGAGTCCTCTATCCAGGGATGTGCGAATCATAAATAGAAACCACGTGGCTGAGACGCGGCGTCGTTTTGATTACCAGGGGCCGGTTTCCTATCATTTCCAGCCATTTTTTGTTAGTTGGGGTCGCCTGACCCCCAACTCCCTTAGCCGATCTCAGGGTCAGGGCCATGCAGTCAGTCATACAACTCCACACCACAACCGAGTTGGGACCCGGCTCCTCTAAGAGTTATACTCCCCTACATGCCATCCACCAGCGTGCAAAGTTTCACAGCTCAACTGTCACCCCACAGTGGTGGTCTGGGAGGGGTGGGCTAGGAGGGGGTGGGCTTGGGGAGGGGGCGAGGGGAAGAGCTGGGAGGGGTGGGCAGGCTCAATGAGGTGGGTTCCTGCAATGATGGGTGGAGGGGGGGCGGGCATGGTGGGTCGTTGCATGCCGTGCCTTGAACCTGCCTGGAGAACATGATGTAACTTCAAAGTTGTCAAACTGATAGGGGCTTGGGTTGTTTGTTGTGCGATTGGTTTCAATAGATGCGCCAATGGGTCAAGAACAAGCATTTCATGTCGCTTTTCCTCTAGGTGCAACGGGTGCAACACAGTGGAGGAGGGGGGGTGTAACCCGGTTATACCTTCTTGTGCGCCGACCCAGCTGATGTATTGGCGAGAAGCGAACATGAATATATGCTTCCATCACCCCGTCTAGGTGCCCTGCACGCCCGGCAGACATCGCGTTGGGTGTTGGCCGGACATTCCATTTGTGCACAGCCAGCTCACTACGCTAGGTAGATGGGGCCACAGCGATGCGGCTCACCGTGCCAAGGAGACTCGTCTCGCCGCTGTGATTTGTTCGCATGTGGCAGTACGCGCATGTGGCAGTACGCGAGCAAAGACTCCAGTGGCTAGCGCTGATGGTCAGTTTACGCGGACTACGTCGCGGCTGCCAATGTGATGAACGCTATTTGGAAACAGTGCAGTATTGAGAGAGTATTTGCATGAAGGTTGCCAACCACATTTTGGGGCCGTCCGACTGTGAGAGGAGTGTTCGGGCCTGGTCTTTTGTCAATGTACACATTCATACTGTTTGTAGCTCACATGGAACATTGTTCGTTGCGGCATAGTCCATGGATCACACTGCTAATGTATTGAAGATGCAGATATGCATGAATTCGTCTCCATGCACCTATATCCACGCAACAGCTGCATGGCCAAGCATACGGCCTTGCATGAAGAGTACTTTTGTCGTCCTGGTCACCATGATTTCGACGTTGATGGACGCCATGACTGAGCCACACTCACATGTCGACCTTCCCCCGGTCCTCGCATGCCATTAGTCTCCCTCTGAATTCCTGCAGATTTTGACCGCATCAGTGCTGCTCACTGGCTCACTCCTGAGCACCTGCTGCTACTGCTGCCGCCCTGGCAGTTACCAGACGCAACACCTCGTCTGGCGTGCTGGAGCACAACCTCAGTGCAGGCATGCAAGGTGTGCCCAGGTGACAAGCACGCAGCAGCAGCAGGCCCCCCAGGCCCCGCAGCTCCAGGCTGCTGGTGGCCACGCCCAGTGCGTCTGGCCGCCAGCAAACAGCTGAGGAGCAGGCACTGGCCAGCGCTGGGTGCAGCCAGCCGGGGCCTTGGCTGAGGAGCTGGGCAGTGAGGGACGGCGTAGTATGCACACGAGCATGGCCCTCACCACAATGCCTTGGCAGGTTGGCCGCCTGCTGCTCTTGCCACGGCTGCTGCTGCTCTTGCCACGGCTGCTGCTGCTCTTGCCACAGCTGCTGTTGCTCTTGCCACGGCTGCTGTTGCTGCTGTTGCTGCTGCTGCTGCTGCTCGTGCCACTGCTGCTCCTGCCACTGCTGGTTCTGCTGTTCCTGCCACTGCTCGTTGTTCTGCTGCTGCTGAGCCGCATGCTGCTGCTGCTGAGCCGCAGCAGGCAGCTTGGCCTGTGTTGTACCTCTGCGCCACATAGCCGCCCTGCAGGCTTGCCCCAGCCGCGGCAGGTGACCGTCCATGAGCCACCCTCCCACCAGCCTGGCACACAACCCCCAGCACAGCTGCTCCGCCTCAGGCGGTGGTGCCAGCAGCAAGGGCAGCAGGCTGCAGCAGCCGTCCTCCAGCAGCGTCTTAAAACCATCCAGCACCCAAACAGGCAACCCGTGCAAGCCTGCTGCCGGGGATTGGCTGCCAGAGGTTTTGATCCCAGGACCTTGGCCCCGCGCACCAGCTCCTGGCAGCTCAGGCTGGGGCTGGACGCCTGCAGCTTCCCCTCCCTCCACCAAGGTCTCTGCCGGGATTAGGAACTGCGTGCACAGCAGCAGGCTCGGCAGTAGGTGCAGGGCCGCTGCTTCTTTGCCCTGCACACCGCCAGGGTGCTGGCGGGCAGCCCCCATGGCCTGGGATGCCGCGGCGGCTGCGCTGGCCAAACCCTGCAGCGCCTGCTGCAACAGGGAGGGCGCCCAGGGGCCAGTGGTCAGCAGTCCTGGGGGGGCTGAGGGGTACGGGGCGGCAGCAGCAGCCTGGTGCAGGCAGGTGAGCCCCAGGCAGGCGGTGGCCCTGCAACCAACACACCCACACCGCACTGCATACCCATCCACCCACAGCTGATGGTGGCGTTGTTGGTGGTGCTGGTTTTAGCGGCTGTAGTATTCAGGCAGTAGGGGTTCATGATGACAGTGGTAGGTTTGGTACCTGTGGTGCTAGTGGTGATGACAAACCAGAGCCAAGGAACAGGTCAAAGCCCTGGGCCCAGTGGGTGGCAGCAGTGGTGGCGAAATGTGCCCACACAGCTTTGTGCTTGCATGCACATGTGCTCACAGCCCCGCAGATTAAGTCACAGCAACCCACCCCTGGCTGGGCATCATAATGCAGTGTGGTGCGTGCAGAATCCTGACTGCCACCCTGCCTGTCACAATGTCCAAGCCTGCTGGGCAATAGTAGCGTTGCTGCTTCACCCTCTCTGCACCCTGTGTGGCGGCTGCATGGGCTGCCTGGCTGCATGGCCTCCTCGGCTCGCTTGCAGCGTCATGTTTGCCAGGGAACATGAAACTGGCAGCCCTGACTACCCAAGTCCAGCTCACCAGGCACCACCAACAGGCTGTAGCAGGGACGCCAGGCAAGCCCCCTTCCAGCCCATCAGCCTACAGGGGCAATGCCCAGCCGGTCAGCCCGGCAGCCAATCCACCAGCCTAGCCATACCTGGTGGAGTGCTCAGGGCTGAGCAGCGCAGCTTGCAGAAGGAGCGCTACCACCTCATCCGGCACGCCAGCTGCAGGCAGTGTGGTGCACTCAGCCCTGGACCTGACGAGAGGGCCGCCTTGCCGCCCCATAGACCCCCCAGCTCCCCACCCCACCCCACCTAGCTGCCCCGTAGACTCCCCAGCCTCCTCCAGCCACTGCTGCCTTGGCCCTGGCTCCTGCCCATCCCCCGCCTGGTGACACACTCCCAGCCTGAGCCCACTGCCTTGGCGCCAACCTGCTGGCTGCAGCTGGCCCCCTTGCCAGCCCCCCTCGGGGTCAACCCTCCCAGCCGCCAGGTGCTGCTGCTGCTGTCCCCCGCCCGCTGCCACTACCGCTGCCGCTGCCGGCTGTAGCGTCTGCCAGCAGGCCAGCATCAGCAAGGCTGCCTCCTGCAAGGCCCCTGAGCCCAGTGCTGCCAGCTGCAGGACCAGCTGCACAGTGTGGCGGGGAGTGCAGCGCAGCAGGACAGGGCCTGGCACAGGGGGTGGGGGGCCCCCAGGAGGGGGCATGAGGGTGGCAGCAGGGACAGGGGGCCTGCTTGGCTGTGTCCCATAGTCAGGCGGACCTGGGCCTGGCCAGACTGGGTGGTGGTGGGTCCCCTGCTCCTGCTGCTGCTGCTGCTGCTGCTGCTGCTGTGCCTGGCCTCCAGATGCCAGTGAGCTGACCCACGGCTGCTGCCTGCCCGGGTGACCCAGGTGGAGCTGCGGCCCTGGCGGATGCCAGTCCAGCCCCCCCTGCAGCCCCTGCCCTGCCCCTCCTAGGCCTTGCTCCTGCCAGGGCCCACAGGGCGGGTGCAGCACCTGGCCAACCTGACCCACATGGTTGCCAGGGCCTGATCCCTGCTGGGTGCCCTGCTGCTGCTGCTGCTGCTCTCCCTCCTGACCCAGGTCGTCTGCAGCGCACCCGTTGACCAGCTGGTGGGTTGTCAGGGCTGGCCGGGGACCAAACATGGCGCAGCAGTGTAGCAGTGCCAGCAGTTGCAGCACAGGCTGCAGCAGGGGCTGGAAGCAGGCAGTGCTGGTGTCGGCGCTTGGGGAGAGGGGGGAGGGGTTGTCATGAAGCCCAGGGGTCGGGGGGTGTGGATGTGTGGGTGCTGCTGCTGCTGCTGCTGCTGCTGCCAGGAGGTGGTGCAGGGAGGCGATGCAGGTGGGCTGCAGGCTAGGGGTCAGGCTGTGGAGGATGGCATGGGCTTCTGGGTCGTGTGGGCCGCTCATGGCTGCCTGGGGGCATGCAGGCAACACAGCAGCCATGGGAGTGGGTGCTTGTCATGGCTACTGCATGGCTTGCTTGAGACACACACACACAGAGCGGCAGCAGTGGCAGCAGGAGGAGGTGTGAGAGCAGCAGCAGCTGACTCTGTAATCTGTAATTACTATGTAGTCTGTCAACTGTATGCATGCACCTAAGCTGTGGTCTTGAAACCATGCCCTGCTCTTGTGACCCAGCCATGGCTCACAACCAGCCCACTCCACCCTACCCCAGCCAACCCCACCCCACCCCACCCCGGGATGCCTCACCCTGAGCAGCAGCAGCACCAGGCAATTGACCATAGTTGCCAGTAGGGCTGCGCCCCCAGCCCTGCCCGCCAGCTGCTGCAGCTGCCCCTCGCTTTGTGTCAACAAGTAGGTCGCTAGGGGCCCCAGCTGCTGAGCAGCCCAGCTCAACAGGCCCCCCCTACTCATGTCCACCTGCCCCCCGCTCAACTGCTGCTGCTGCTGCTGCTGGCCAGAGTCAGGGCAAGGGCCAGGCCACCCTGGGTGACCCTCAGGAATGGCAGCAGGGGCGCCCCACGAGGTGGCCAGGGAGGGGCTGGGGGGCATGAAGCCGAGTGCGTCTGCCGCCCAGAGCTGCAGCAGAGCGGTGCAGTGCTGGAGGCAGGCCAGGGCGTGGGGGTGGCGGGGCACGGGGGCCGAGCGCAGGGCTTCACTGCGGCGGTGCAGCAACTGGCGTTGCACCAGCTGCACCAGGCCGCAGCTGAGGGAGGCCAGGAGGGCGCCAGCCTGACAGGGCAGGGCCAGCAGCGGGTGAGCCGGGCAGCGCTAGGGCAGGGCTCAAGGCAGGCTGGTGCAGAGACTTAGGCTCCAGTCAGCGTGTCCTGCTTAAGCATGTCCCGCCCTGCCCCGACGTTCCAGTGTTTGCACCCTCATACTAACCATCCTCGTTCCTTCCTCCCTCAGTGCCTGGCCATAGTTGTGCCCAGGTCCTGCTGGGGGCTGTGTGCTGCTGTGTCACCAGAGCAGGGGGTTTGATCACGACCAGCCACGCCTGAGTCTATGAATCACCAGCCACTCTGATCTGCCGCCCATGCACCCCTGCCCCTCCACCACCACTGCCCACGCGCCCCCACCCCCCCTACCAGGCAGCTACTTTGACCATGCAGCTGCAGCACCAACCGACACCCCTGCCTACCCTCCACCCCCTGGCCTGCCGGCCCTACCTGGTGGGCGCCAGTGGCCTGCACGTGCAGCAGCAGCTGCAGCAGGTGCGCCAAGCCTGCCCAGTCCCCTTCCGCCTCTGCCTGCTCCGCCAGCTCTACCAGGGCTGCATGCAGCACAGGCTGCTGCTCCGCCAGCAGCGCCAGATGCTGCAGCACGCGCTGGTGTGTGGCGGGGCTGGCTGCAGCAGCCTGCTCTAGCCAGGTGCGGAGGCTCCGGGACACCAAGCTGTGGGCGGGGCAGCGGCAAGCAGCGAGGTGGGGGCCGGACAGGCGGGTGGGTGGGCGGGTGGGCGGGCGGGCGGGCGGGCGGGCGGGCGGGCGGGCGGGCGGGCGGGCGAGCGGGCGGGCGGGCGGGCGGGCGGGCAAGCGGGCGGGCATGAAGCTTAGAGGTGACCATGTCGGCTGTGTGTAACTATACAGCTTGGCAGGCAAGCAGGCAGGCGGTAGGCGGGCAGGGAGGGCGCAGCTCATAAACTGCTGCCCACCGACCACATGCACCGCACCTATCCTGACTCAGTGCTTTGCCTGGCCTTTACATGGCCTGCGGCCCACCCTCGCATCCCCAATGGCCTTGCCTGCCCTGCCTGCAGGAGCAGCACCACCCTCCCGCTCACCCGGGGAAGCAGCTGCAGTGCTTCACAGCCCAGTCCGCCAGGCCACTGCCCAGCTCCAGGACGCCGTCAGACCACTGCACCAGCCATGACAGCGGCCCCCCCAGCCTTGCTGCCAGCAGGCCATGATCCTGGTGGGCCCCCCCACCCCCCTCCCTCCCCACCCACCCCCACCCTGAAGTGTCAGCAGAGTCATGGTAAGGCTGACCAGGGCCAGGCCACTGAGCAGGGGCCCACTGCTCTGCCATGCCTCCTGCTTGGCCTGCTGCCTGCATCCCCTCCACCTCCACGAACAGTTGCAGCCCCACATGGATCAGGGTGAAGGCTGGGTCAGCATGGGTGTCTGATGTGGCGGTTGACCCGGGATGGCCCAGCTGGAAGGTGGTGGTAGCTGGGCAGCAGCTGCTTAGCAGCTCTGCCAGCGCGGGTAGCAGCCAGGAGTGAGGCACCAGGGGGTCGCCGGCATGCAGGGCAGCAGCCAGGCTGAGCAGGGGGGCGTGGCTGCAGGGGCCAAAGGCGTGGGGGCCTGAGGCAACAGCACAGTGGGCCAAGGTTGGCTGGGAGCGTGGGGATGGACAAAGGATGCAGTAGACGGTGAACAAGGTTAAGGGTGCAGTAAAAGGTGCGTTTGTCCTGCCTGCCTGCCTGCCTGCCTGCCTGCCTGCCCGCCCGCCCGCCCGCCCGCCCGCCCGCCCGCCCGCCCGCCCGCCCGCCCGCCCGCCCGCCCTGCTGAAGGCTGGATAGCTAGAGCTGCCTGCCTGCCAGGCTGCAGTCAAGTCTGTTGACCCTGCCTGTCAGCTGCTGCCAGCAGGCAGGGCAAGCGACCTGGACCTGCTCCTGGAGCATGGTGTTAATGACGTCATGCATGCGCTGAATGGGGTTCAGCTCCTGCCACCATGCCACGCCAGCGGCTCAGCTGTTTGAGGACGAGGAGGTGAGCCTGTGGGCTGGCATGGATACCTGGACCGGGTCTGTCCAGCAACCAGCAACTAGTTCGCCAACCAGCACTAGCAGCGTCACACACCATCACAGCACCACTGCAGCACCAGCCCCTCCCTGGAGGGTGGGTTGAGGATGTTTGGCCAGGGTTCAGAGTAAGGGTTGGGGTGGGGGTGGGGGTTAGGCCCTTTGCCCCTTATCCAGTCCCCTCTCCCCCTGCCCCTTCGAGACAGGCTACTGCTGCGTACCTTGTAGGGTGAGCTCCTTCAGCACTGCGGCCACGCTGCCAGGCCCCAGCCCCAGCCCGGGGGCTCCTGGCACAACACTCCCCTCCCCCTCTCCCTGGCCAGCCACAGCCAGGCGCTCCGCCAGCTCCGCCAGCTGCCCAGGGGCCAGCTGGGCCAGGGATGGGCGGGCGGTGTCCTCCCCGCCACTGTCCGCCCCCTCCATGTATGCCAGAGCAGGCAGCGACCCGCATGTCAGCAGCAGCAGCACGCGCCAGGCGGCGCTGCCCAGGCTGTGTGCGGCGCTGCTGCTGGTGCTGCTGCTGCCCAGGGGGGCTGAGAGGGGGCCAGCCTGAGCTGATGGCAGGCTGCTGAGCAGGTTCAGGGAGTCGCTGCACAGAGCATCAGGCAGCAGCTGCAGTTGCTAGGGGAGCGCCATGATGCTGTCACTACTGCTGCTGCTGCTGCCACTGCTGCTGCTGCTGCTGCTGCTGCTGCATCAGGCAGGTTATTGGGTGAGGGGCAGTGCAGCAGCGCGCAGTGGGACCCCTTCAAGTGAGCACACGAAGTGAGAAGCCAGCGCTGTGTTTCTGATGCTATGGAGAGCAGAGGGTGAGGAAGTGCTCATTGCTGCTGTCTTGCTATTCAAAGGCTGCCAATAGCTTTATAGTTACTTTTTCAGCAAGCACGTCATGCGGGAGTACGAGCTGCTGTCTTCAGATGGGTTAGGGTTAGGGTTAGGTTTGACAGCTAGGGGTAAGGTTAGGTTGGCGGTTACCTTGACCCTGGCCCTGACCCCAACCTTGCAGTGCCACCTTCTGGCTTCAGCTGGCAGGTGTGTGATGAGTCCTGCTGCGCAGCATTCCTGAGGCACCCCACAACTGCCATGTCCCCTACCCCGCATGCTGACTTGTGCTCAGCAGCCACCGCAGTTCACAGCTGTCCCGCCCCGGCCTACCCCCAGTCATTGTATGCTTGCCCTGCTCACCTGGCCCAGCGCTGCTGCAACAGCTCGCTGCACAGCTGCTGGGAGTCTGGTTGCGGGAGCAGCGGCAGCACCACCAGCTGCAGACAGTCAGCCAGGGCCAGGAGGAAGGACTGCGCAGTGTGAGGCAGCAACTCTCCCTGGCGTGCCCTGCGCCACCAACAGGGTGCAACAGAGGCCTGCTGCAGGGGGCACATCCCTGACAAGGTGCTCTTGGGTGAAGGTGGCGGGGCAGGGGGAGGGGCAGCAGGGGGAGGGGCAGCAGGGGGTGGGGCAGCAGGGGGTGGGGCAGCAGGGGCAAGGGCAGGGGTAGCAAGGGGAGGCGGTGTTCACAATGGTGTACAACATGTTTAACATACTGCCTGTACAGTGCCAGCTGCCTCTCAATGCGGTTGGTGAGTAAGTGAGCTGAGCACAGCCTGCAAGGAGTGGGTTGCTAGTGGCCACAGCTAGCTTGCTGCAGGGCCAGGCTGAGTAAGCACACCACTCTGACGGTCATATTGACAGTCATACTGACAGTCATACTGACAGTCATACTGACAGTGAGCCATCACCACCACCATTATCATGAAGAGCCTGGTAGAGGTGTACCTGGTGAACGCTGGAAGCATGTAGGCGGCCACACAGCCCGCCATGCTGCCGGCAGCCGCCTCGTCGAGGTGGGGCTGCAGGCTGGGCAGGCTGGTGTGCAGAGCTGCAGTCAGGGCCTGAAGGTAGGGCCCCAGGCTGGACGCAGCCACAGCCGCTAGGCCCACCAAACCCCTGGTGAGTAGGAGGTACAGGGCAGCAGGCAAGGCAGAGGCATGAGACGGGTTAGGCTGAGGAGGCCTGTCCCTCCAGCCCGGAAACCAGGCTGCGGGGAGAGGAGAGTGGGACAGCAGCAGGAGGCAGGGGCAGGAGGCGGGAGGTAGGGCATCACTGAGGCTGAGTGGTCGGGGCGTGGGAGTGGGATATAACAATGAAATTGCCGCGCTCAGATGGCCAGTGGTCACGTAACAACATCAACAAACACATCGCCACACATACAAGCAGGGGGGTGGGGCATACGCAATGCAGTGGCAGTCAGGTACAGGTAACAAGCTGAGGCAGCCAGCACTCACTGCCGCATGCTGCTCAGCCATGCTTGCACCAGCGGGTGCTGTGGCTGACTGCCAGGCAAAGCCGCCAGAGCCGTGGCGGCCAGCGCTGTCAGCAGTTCGCTGGCTGCCTCGCAGGCCGCAAGCAATTCTGACGAAAGGCTGATCAGCACGGATCGGCTGCCGGAGGGTGCTTCGGGGAACACGCGTCCGGCCTGCAGTGTCGACAGCACCAGCGCTGACTTGCTCAGCCCGCATTCAGTGTACTGCGCATCGCAGCCCTCAGCTTCGCAGTGGCTCGCACGCAGATCGCCGAACCCTAATGGGAACACGAGAGCCCAGTAGGGCCTCGCTGCGCCAGCCGTGGTGGACAGGCAGGCTGCTAGGCTTGTGCTTGCATGTGTGTACGCACCAACCGCGCAGCGCGAAGCACGTCGCTGCTCGTCGCGCCCGGCGCGTGTCTGGCGGTATCCTGCGACTCGCTGCATGAGTGCAGTACGGCCGTAGTGAGCAGCGGCAGCAGGTCCGCAAGCAGAGGAGTGTTGCCGCAAACAGCGGCGCGCTCACCGGCCAGCAGCAGGCTGTCTAGACCGTACACGAGGTGCTGCATGAACACTGCGCCTGCATGTGCATGACAGGCCAGGGCACAGCCTGTGGTGTAAGGCATCTCCACTCTGTCTTTAGTCAGGGTGCATGGCTGCCCGACCAAAACGTCCATGCGCTGGGTAAGCTGTAGAGTAATTCAGGTGTCCAGCTCTGATTCAGCCAAGTTATGTAGGCCAACACATCGAGCAGCTGCAGCTGCACTGAACCTCCATGCACACCCCTGCTTTTCTCACACAGCCATGTGCCCTGCAGCCTGTGCCAGGCACTTGGAGCCCTGCACCCATTAGACGCTGCAACCACAGAGCGGGCAGGCTGCTCACCTTCAAGAGACAGGTGTCTCAGCGCAGCCACCACCAAGCTCTGCAGCTGTTCCCCCTGCCCTACCACCCCACCCCCATTCTGCCCCCTGCCGTCGCCATTGAAGCCCCCATGTGCAGCCTTGCCTGGCCCTGAGCTGAGCTGGCCTGGTGGCTGGGGCCCCGCCCCACTGGCCGCCTGCTGCAGGGCGCCCCTCAGGCACTCGCACAGGTACTCCACCAGGTCGTCCACCATGAGCTGGCAGAGCAGCTGTGGGTGCGCGGCACCACACAGGCTGACCAGCACCTGGGCCGCCTGCACCTGCAGCCCGGGGTCTGCGGCCACTAGGCAGGGCTTGAGCCCCGCCACTAGGTGGGCTGACAGCTGAGCCAGGAAGTGATGGCCTGGGGCCCCTGTTCCCTGCATGGAGCTGCCACCCAGGCTGGTGTGGCTGGGCTGGGGGTGGAGGTGCAGCATGCACCCAGACCTGGCCAATGCATGCAGCAGGTTGAGGCAGGCCTGCTGCAGTGAGGCCCCGCCCCCTTCTTCTGCATGGCCACCCAGGGCTGCCTGTTTGGCGACAGAGGAGGAGCGGGTCACACTGCCAGCCAGCAGCTGGGCAGCTGCAGCGAAGCAGGGCTGGCCCACTTGGGCGGCCAGCTGGGTGGCTGCGGGGCTGCGGTGCGTGAGGACGCTGGTGAGGAAGGACAGGATGGAGCCCGCAGCGGGGTTTGAGGCAGCGCCTGGGCTCAGGGCCATGGTGAGGTGGTGGGTCAGGAGGCGGCGCTCCAGCAGCATCTGGCTGGCTAGGGACGTCGCGGCTGGCTGGCTGGCTAGCAGCTCTGGCAGCACAGAAAATATGAATGGGGTCAGTGCAGTGTGGCTTGTGCTGGCCTGCTGAGGGTGCTGCCTGGGTTTCTTTTGGTGACCCTGCATGCTGTTGCTGAGAAGGAAGGAGGCAGGGATGGCGCAAGCCGCATTTGCAGCATCGTCCTGCACCTCCTGATCCAGGGCTGACAGCAGCGCCTCACACAACATGACTGCAACGTCTTGGCTGAAGGCCCCCAGCATCTGGCTGAGCTGTGCAATCCCCTTGAGCAAGCCCTCATCGCTGTTGCTGGAAGCGCAGGCGACGAGGCAGGGAACGACATACGTCCCATGCTGGTGGCACACCCAAGCCAGCAGCTCATTGCCGGTGTCTGTGCAGCACAGGAGGTCCAGTAGGTGCCTGGGAGGAGCGTTCGCGGCCTGATTGGTGATGCCTGCCCGCTGCTACTTGAACGGCAATTTATTGGCTTACCTCAGCGCGTATGATTTGCGAGTGTTGAGGACGCATTCATCTTGTAGGCTGGTAAAGAGACAAATGAGACAGAGCGAGCCGGCTGACGGGGTGCCCACACACAATTCTGGAGGGTGATGCGCGTGCTGAACTGGGTCAAAGAGCGACATCACCGGCCTGAGAGCCGAGGTCGTGCTGTGCGTATTTGCGATATGTGTGACTCCCCGTGCTGTGAGGAATATTTCTCCCCAGGATAGGGATACAAGCTTATCTGTGAGGAATATGACGAGGCCTGAGGTACCCAGTGGCATCTAGTGGACTGTATACCTGTTTGCACAAAGCAGCTGCATGCACTGAAGTGGTAACTCGTGTCTATCTATGTGTGCGATGCGGTTCATACCGCTGGGAAAAACGATATGAAACAACCATGTGGACATGTGTGTGACAAGCACGAAAATCCTTAGTACGTGTTGCTGCCTCGCGTTGCTATTGCTGATGGCGAGGAAGAAGAGACGAACCGGTGTGGGTGGGCCTAGAGCAGTGCCGGAGGACCCCGACTTCGACATAGTTGACCGCGACGAGGCCACACCCATGTGCAGGTTCTATGACCGGGACGTGTCAGCCGCGCTGAACATCCGCCGCTGTGCAGTCGGCCCAGGGCCACGCCCCACTGAGCTGTGCTACTGGCCTAACCGCCCAGCCATGCCAAAGCCAGGCCAGGAGTGGGTGGAGATACCCGACAAGCCCCTGTTGCTCAAGTGGCAGCGCAAGCTGCAGCAATAGCCAGCTACAGCTCAAGACAATCTCAACATAAAAAAACCCAAGGAACCCCTAACAAAGGGGATGTGTGTGGCAAAGGCGCAGGCACTGGCAACAGGCACACACACCAGAAGGCTGAGCTGAAGTGGGCATTAGGCACACTGTCGGTAGCCTTTACAATGATGAGCTCGCAGCCTGGTTCGATTCCAACTCATGCTTTATTTCTAACTCAACCAAAGAAAGGGCCCGGAGTCTGAAGCAGCAGAAGACCTTACAGTCTAGGGGCAAGGTCTGAAAGCTGCAAGAACCGCTGCTGCCAGAGTTGTAGCTAGGGGCCCCGACCCATCTTATAAGACCTAAAAAAAAGGAGCCATCTGAGTCTATAGGGGGGGAAGAACCTCCAGGAAACCACCAGAATATGGGCGGTTCAAGAGATTGACACTCGGTGTTACAGTCATTCAATCAACTATCTCAAGTACCCCGTCTGCAACACCATCGTTCTCAGCCAACACGGAGCAACGAAACTAATCCCCATCGCCAAAGTGTTCATTAGGTATGAGTCATAACTCCGCTTCCAGCTTATCAATCAATCTCAAATCTATCAATGGGTCAATGTAGTTACCATCTCCACTGACCATCTCCAATTAGGTGAAGGCCCCCACATGGCGAACAAGGCGCAGAGGCCGTTGCTCTCCATGCCAGGCGACGCAACATCCATGCCCACTTGCCTAGCACGACAGCCTGTTGCACCTTGCTGACATAGCTCCTCGTCCACAGCCACAAGGTCTAGCCCTTAACCCAGTGCAACAGCCCTTCTCCAGAGCGCGCGCACGGCTTTAACCGTGGAGCAACTGCCCTTCTACAGCCTTCAACCTTGAGCATCCACCCCTTGTCTTTGACGTTGACTGTGTCCATTCAACTGTGTCTTCCACCCCCAGCTGGTCACTTCTATCATGGCTGTGCACCTCAGGTGAACTGGCCCCTGCCCTGGCTTCCCCCCCCTGCTGCTCTTGCCAACCAGGCTAGAGGCCGCTGCCCAGTTGCCTTGCACATTAGAGCTAGACAGTGAGTGGCCTCACACTGATCACACAAGTGTGTAAAGGAAGTGTCCCCCACATCTTGTGCCACGCAGGGCGTACACATAGACCCCTTCCTGTATACGCTGTCTACAGCCTTGCCCCCCTACTTTCGTCCATGCAGTATATACCAGTGTGCTACATACCAAGATGCTGGCCTGGTCCTCCCATGGCCGCCTACAAGGGGCATGCGCATTGCAGTGAAGCACCAATCAAGGAGGTGTGTGACAGCAGCAGCAGCAGCAGCAGCGCCACCACCACCAGCAGCGGCACCAGCCTCCTGCTCATACTGGAACAGCAGCAACAGCAGCAGCAGCAGTTGCTACAACGACCGACAAGGGTTGACAGCTGGCTCCAGGCGACAGGCAGACAACTGTACGCTGCACACTAGATGTGGTGGCCGGGGTGGCTGCCCAGGCTGCCGCTGGCCGTCTGCAAGGTGGACATCACCAGGTCCGCCACGTTGGCCAGCTTCACCTGCAGCCCACACAGCCAGGGGCACAGCCAGGGGTGGTCAGGGGCCTCTGACAGCCAGCCACGGCAGCTGACAGCTGTGCTGTTGCTCAGCCATTGGATAGAGGGGGGCGCAGGCCATGTCAGCAAGGGGGCTGCTGCTAGCCACCTCACAGGCAGGTGAGGCAGCCGTGCAGCAGGTGACAGCATAAGGTGGCACGCGCTGTGTGACACCCCAGCTGCCCTGCAGTCCTCCCAGCTCCACCCCCCAACCAGCTCCACCCTCCAACAGCTTGCCGGCACAGTATCAGTCAAGGGCTCGCCAGCCCGCCCCTCTTGGCCCGGGCCCTGCCAGACACCCCTCCCAGCCCTGCTATGGCCCCAGCCCCCCTGGTCACTGCCCGGGTCATCACACACGAGCAGCTGGTGTAGAGCCTGGCTGCACCCCACCCCAGCCCCACCCACCAGCGCCTCCACCATGATGATCTCGCTTTCCTTCTTCCAAATGCCCTCCCTGATCTGGTGCTTGGCCAGGGGCTGTGCGGCCAGGTACTCCACCAGCTGCTCGTGTGTGATGACCCGGGCAGTGACCCGCGTGGCGCAGCGCACAGTGGCGCCTGATGCAAGCAGAGCAGGGCAGTGCCAGGTGGGCAGGCTAGGAGGGCAGGGCTGTGAGGATCACTCTGTCACTCAAACTGTCAAGGGGGGAGCAGGGGTGCAGGGGTGGGGTAGGAGCTGGCGGAGGGTGGGTGGCGGCTGGCAGGGCGGGGCACGCCCTACGGCCTGCCAGATAGAAGAAGGGTGGCTTGATGGGGTGGGGAGGGGGGGAGGGGGCGAAGCTGCGGTGTGCTGCGAGGGGGGAGGGTGAAGGGAAGGGGTAGGGGGGATGAGGCAGGGGCCGCTCACATCGTGTCAGTGAGCGCGAGAAGAGGGCCATGTCGCCCACCAGCTCCCCTGGACCCCTCTGGGCCACCAGCAGGTCACGGCCGCCCCCTGCAGCACCACACACACCAGACAGCAGCAGCGGAGGTCACGTCCAGCACGGCTACACCAGGACCAGCCCACACCATTGAGCTAGGCAGGCCAACTGCTAACGCTGCGTCAGGCCAGCCTGCCATGTTGGCTGCCCTTGCACCCCTTCAGGCTTAACCCTCCGTCCTTGACCCTGCTCACAGCAAGCAAAAAGTCGAAACCAGTGATGGCAGCATCCACTGCTCCAGGGGCCATAGCCCAGGCTGTGTCTAACGCTCCATGTGCACCAGTCCCTGTCAGCTCACAGTGCTACCCATCCACCCTGGCTTGGCCCTTACACCCTGCGCACTGTTGCCGAATCGTGCTGTGTCCCCTCAATGATGTCCACCCTGCTGCCCTTCCCTCCCACTGCACTGCCAGCCGCTGTGCACCCCGCCGCTGTGGAAGAAGACGGCGAGGACGAACACGGCGGGCCACAAAGCAGACAAAGAAGACAAAGACGAAGAAGCCGAGGAAGACGAAGACAAAGACAACGAAGACAAAGAGAAAGGAAGCACCACTCTGAGAGCCCCCGTGCACAGCAAGGAGCACATCAGGGGGCTCAACCTGGAGCATGGCCAGCTGCCCCCTCTTAGCCCAGCCCAGCTGCACCCCACTCCCCGCCACCTTCACCACCTGCACTCTGGAGACTGCCCACAAACTCGCTGGCCTTGGCCGCCGCTCTGGCCAGGTTTGCGCGGTGTGTGTAGCCCTCCATGTTCAGGATGGGGCTCAGGCTGTCGCTCTCGTCCATGAACTCATCAGGGTTGCTGCGCTGGCGGCTGCCGTTGGACGGCTGCTGCCCTGGCGCGCTGCCTTCTGCGCCGCCGCTGTTGGTGGTGGTGGAATTGCGGCGGCCTGAGCCTGGGGGCGGTTGGACCCACTTCACCAGCACATCCACTGTGCCATTCACAATGTACAGCAGGTAGGTGCCTGGTGGTGGGGGCAAGCAGCAGCAGCGCAGAGGGGGTAAGCGGGCAGGGAGGGTAGGCGAAATACACAAGCCGAAAGCCAGAAGGCGGGCTGGTGGGTGGGCAGGCAGGGGGGTCATGGGGCAGAGAGGTGGGAGGGTAGGCAAGGGGCAGGCAGGGGGCAGGCAGGGGGGCAGGGAGGCGGGGGGGCAGGCGGGGGGGCAGGCAGGGGGCCAGGCAGGCAGCAACCTGTGTCGCCCTGGCGCATCAGGATGTCACCCTCCTTAAAGCTGCGCTCATATCCACTGGCCACAGCCAAGCCTGTCAGGTAGTCCAGGGCAGGGTGGCACTGCGGGCAGCATCAACATGAGTTGGGCTTGTAGCAGTGCAGCGCCAGCCCTAACGCTCACGCTGCCAGCTCTTGCACCTGGGAGCAAGGCCTAATGAGCTCACGCCCACCGGCCACCATGACTCCTGCAAGCACATACCTCATGCCTGTCAATGTGCATGACCCAGCCCGCTCCCCTCTGCGTGCTAACCCACAGAGTGCAGCCAGCCTGAGCCACAGCGGGTTAAGTGTTGTGGGGTTGACGTGCTCAGGCCCATTACACCCATGGCTGGAGGCAGGCACCAGAGGCAGGCACTAACTCAGCATGGCCCATGGCTGGCTCTGTGACGCAAACCCAGGCTCATGAACAATGCACCCCCCTTGCTCCTGGTTTGCTTACTAGCCTGAGCAGAGACAGAGCGGCAGACCTGTAGTGCCACCCCACCCGCCATCCCCCAGGTGCGGGCTGATGTGGATTGTGGCTAACCCTGGGGCCTGGGGCGTTGGCACTAGCTCGAGGCACCAGGCTACGTGCCCTATCACCTGATCGTGTGCAGAGCCGCCCCCCTTGGTGCAGTCCAAGCCGCCTGCACAGGCCTACTGAGCTGCCTGCACTAGGCCTGCTGTGTGCCTTGCAGTACTCCTCCCCTCAGGCGGTGCTCTGCCGGCCACCCTTCGCCCACCTCTGCGTACGTCATGTTGTTGGGCAGCTTGTCGTGGAACTCCTGCGTCTCCCCTGGGCCCAGCTCGTCCGTGCTCTTCAGAGGGAACTGGCCAAACATGGTGACCCAGGGGTGCGTCATGAGCTGCGGCAGGCTGATGCGCTCGCGAGGGTTCTTGGTCAGCATGGCGCCCAGCATGTGCCGCAGCGCATCGCTCACAGGCGTGTCCTCAGGGTAGCGCACTGGCTCGTTCTGCACCACCTGCACACACAGCAGCAGCCAGGGGTGGGCGGGAGGCCAGGCGGGGGAGCTGGGGCCAGGCAAAGCTGAGGCGGGGGCTGAGATGTCTGTTAGGGTGTGGGCTGTTAGGGGTGGATTTTGTTAAAGTGTGGGCTGTTAGGGGTGGTTTTTGTTAAAGTATGGTCTGTTAGGGTGAAATTTTGTGGATATGCTAGCAGGGGTAAAGCCAGCAGCTGACCTGTGTGTAGGCTGGTCAGGCACTGCTGCAGGGTTTGACTTTGCCAGGGTGGCTCAGGTATGTTAGGGGAGGACAGTCAGGCTTGCCCTGCCCGCACAGTACACACACTGGCCATGGTGCCAGTGTGTCTCAACCCAGGCTGGCTGAGGAAGCAAACCAGCACTGCGTCCTGTCTAGTTGGATGAGCGAAAGGGGAGCGACATGGAGTAACAAAGGGCAACATGGAGGCAGTATGGAGCAACATGGAGCAGGCGAGAGGGTTATGACGCACAGGAGGGTGCAGGGCGACCTTGCAGATGCCAGCTGAGCGTGTTGAAGGTATGGACAACACATGGACATTTCACTGAATGTGGGGAGCTGGAGGGCAGGCAGATGGGCAGGCAGGTGGGTGGGAGGGCGGGTAGGCAAGGGTGTGTGCTGGCAGGAGGGCGGTCGAGTGGGCAGGCGGATGGCCAGGCTTGCGGCGCTGTGTGGTGGCAGCAGCCCACCTGGAAGAGCTTGTACAGGTTGGGCGCACTGAAGGGGATGCGGCCAAACACCAGGGTGTACAGGCAGGCGCCCAGGGCATACACGTCAGTGGGGCGGCCCCGGTAGCGTGTGTTGGGCTTCATCATCTCTGGGGCCAGGAACGCCGGGGTGCCATTGCAGCGCTCCAAGTACTCGTTGCCGGTTGCAAAGATCTGCAGCCATGCCATGAGGCCCCCCCTTACACACACCGTCACCAGTACCATGCCGCTGTGCGAGGGCGATGCTGGGCCTGGCGATGTTGGGCCTGGCAATGTTGGCAATGGTCTTCCATGTTCAGTGTGATTGTGTAATGCACAGTTGTGACAGCCTGGATAGGCCGTAGAGGGTTGGGTTGCATTGCAAGGCTTGGGTCATGCATTTCTGGCTCACGGCCACTAGTCAGCGAGTGGCATGGCCTGTTGCTGTTCGCCTCCCCATGCTTCCCTAGCAGACAGCCCCACAGCAGGCAGGGGAAGGTCAGGGGCGCCTGCCGCCTGCCTGCAGCACCGCACCTTGGAGCAGCCAAAGTCTGAGAGTTTGACCTCCCCGTTGGCCGCCATGAGCACATTCTCAGGCTTCAGGTCGCCGTGCACCACCTTGTGGCTGTGCAGGTAGTCCAGGGCCTGAGGCAGCAGGCCAGGGGAGCAGCATGATGCAGTGCCAGCATCGTGGGGGCGGCTAGGGAGTTTCACGGATGGTGAGCGGCAGGCACATGAGGGCCCTGATGGTGCGGCTCTGCAGTTGAGCTAGTGCTGGCGTGCTGGAGCCAACCGCACACCTTCCAACAGGGGAACATAGTGGGCGGGGCACAATGGCAAGGTCGCAACACCCTGGGCGGCACGCATGCTGGCACCTGGCCTGCCAGGACTTACCATCTTAACATTGCACTCCATACACACCAGCCTTGCCAAGGAGGCCGGGACAGCTGTGGAGGCAGGGTTGCACCCAGCCCCACCTTGACTTCACGCTTGCCTGCAAGCCTGCCATTCAACCTTCCCTGTCTGCTCATTTGCCCATTTGCCTGCCTGTTTGCCTGCCCATTTGCCCATTTGCCCATTTGCCTGCCTGCCTATCTGACCCTTGGCACCCCTGACTCACCTTGATCATGTCCCTGAAGTAAGCCAAGGCCAGGCTCTCTGGCAGCTTCTCGCGCTTCTCCAGCGCCTCCCTCGTCAGCACTGGCCCGCCCTCCATAAACTCCATGACCAGCAGGAGCTTGCTGCCAGCAGGGTCATCAATGACCTGCAGCCACACGAGAAGCCATTCTGCATCAGCTTTGCAGTCATTCCCCAGCACACCCCTCACACCATGACCACACAGCAGGCCAGCCAGTGGGATGTTTGGGGCCACGTGCCATGCTGCAGTGGCTGAGGATGACACGCTGTCGTGGCTGAGGCTGTGCGCCGTGTCCTTGGTGCCAGAGGCTGTGTGTTGTGCTAGCTGTGTGCTGTCCTGTGTGCTGCCCTAGCTGTCCTAGGCCGTGTGCCGTACCCTTCAAGAGCAAGATTATTTAACGCTGATAGACAGTATTGTTTGCCCCAGTGCTGGGTGGTGGCCTACACACTAGCCAGGCAGCTTGGCTACAGCCACAGGGCCTGCTGCAGGGCGACCAGAGTGGGCTGACGCTGACCTCACTGAGCATGACGATGTTGTTGTGCTTCATCTGGCGCATGATCTGGATCTCACGCCGCAGGTCATCCATGGGGTTCCTGCGAGGCTTGGCCCCTGGTGCGGGGGGCCCCTGCTGCTGCTGGCTGGCCTCCAGATCCACCTTGCGCACCGCCTGCATCCAGCACCTGACCAGGTGACCCAGCTGGTGGACCCAGGGGTGAAAGGGGGAGGGGGAAGGGATGGGCGCCAGGCTCCTGCCTCCAACCCCCCGTGCAGGCTCACCCCTGCTGCAAAGGTCAGGCTGCTGCGGACAACTTGGTCAGGCTGATAAAGATGTGAAAATCCCTGTGTGGTGCCCAGCTGGGTTCAGCGCCCGGCTGATTTTCCTCACCAAGGGGCTGCCGGGCTGTCCACTAGCGCATCACTGCGCATGAACGCTGCCATGTGCAGTGTGGTTGGTGCTCTGGCCCTGCCCTGCCCTGCCCTGCTCTGCTCTACCCTGCTGCCCTGCTGCACATCGCCACATTGATGGAAGGGTAATGGAAAGTGGGCTGCGCATTGCTCCCAGCTGCCCCATACCTTCATTGCATACAGGCGCAGGTCGTTGGTGTTCAGGCAGAGGAACACCTTGCCGCATGCGCCCCGTCCTAAGTACTTTACGACAAGGTACTGGTTCACAAACATGCAGCCCTTCACTTTATCAATCTTCAAGGTGGTTGTCTCCCTGAAGCAGCCCAGCACCACACCCTTGTGTGGCTGCTGCTGTCAGTGAGGGGATAAGTGCAGGCTGCAGACCTGGGTGGCTATGTGTGAGCAAGAAGGTGCCAGAACCGAGAAGCATGGTGTGTCCGCATTAACCAGTCCTATGTACATCGCTGCCTGCCATGTGATGGTTGCCACTGTTCCATCGCTGTAAAGTGGCGCTAGCTGGCATCCCTCGCTACCTCAGCTCCAACCACCCCTGCATGTAGAGTCACCTGTAAGGGCCTGTGTAATCTTCTGTGGTGTCCTCAGGAGCCCCCAGGAAACTGCTTTGCGCATTTTGCAGGACATTCCCAGGCGATGGCAGGTCAACTTCATGTTGTTCTGCATGCCACCAGAGACAGAAGGCTATGGATGCAGGACAGTAGGTGTACCTGAGTGAGGGCATTGCTGTGAAGGACTCACGAACAGTCTCTGGCTCAAAGTGCCCAGTGGAACATTGATCCCAGTCGGATGCCTCATCAGCGTTTCCCCGACGGGAATCATCGGGTGCAGCGTCTGTGCTTGCCGCCGCTGCAACTGCAGCTGCTGGCGCCGCTGGCACCGCAGCTGGGGCTGCCTGCTGGACTGGCTGAGGCAGAGCCTCGATGTTCTCTTGCACCACTGGAGCTTCACGCGTGCCTGCGAGAACAATCAATCCCGATATAAATACAATCATCGAGGAATTCTTTGCACGTAAGTCTTACTTGGCACGCTGGGCTCCGATTTGGTCGCTGCACCAGCAGCTGCTCGTGGCTCTCCGCCAGCATACAATGGCTGGGGGGGGGGTCCGTTCGGAGCCCCTTGGGAGGGCGTACTAGTTTTCCTGCGGTGTCAATGCCGCAGTTCAGATACGCACCCCAGAGAACTGGACCCTCAAGCATCGGGGCAATCGCTCACCCCGGGCTGGTCGCGTGGTCCACGGCCGGCTGACTGCTGGCGCAGCCCATCCTAGCCTAGACGGGCAGCGAGAATGTGTGCTATGCGGTTCATACCGCTACGAAAACCGAGGTTATGTCAACCTTCCTAATTTGCATCTATGGGTCCCAACTTTGAACTGATGAGATGGAGCCGTTACTGCTTTTCAAGGCCACGGACTGGCTACCATGCAATTATTGCCAACTCTCTTGGACACAAGTGCCACCGGAGAAAAGAGTTCGCAACCAGGTTCTCACTTGTTTGACCGTAATTACCAAACAGCATGCCCTCTCTCTTCACCCTTTCCATTACGCCCCTTAGCCCTTCAACTCCACAAGCCCACAAGCCCTCACCTTGGTGGCTCCTGCACGGGCGATCGACGTCGCCGCAATGTGTCACGCACGGGCACTTGCAGCCCTAGTGTGGCTCTGGGCAGCCGGTGCAGCCCACGCGGAGGACACATTTGTGCAAGGGGTTGATAAGGGCCTTATTGGCGCTAGCCTGTTGTTTGTCAAGCTGAGACCAAGCCAGAAAAGGACAAAGGTGGGGATGAGGCCACTCTGTAGTTAATGACACTACCAATAGGCCCATGTCCCAAACCCGCTCTTCCATTATTTGCTTGCTCACTTTCTATTGTTGAGGCAGCCAACGAGCTGTGAGCGCAGGTGAGGTGGACCCAAGCAGCACTATTTGGCTGCATGTCCCAGAAAATGCTGCACAATAAAGCTAGTACGGCGGTACTTGGCAGGATGATGTTGAAGCTTTGTGCGGCACATGGACAGAATTGCTGAAGGTGAGCAGGCCACCGTGTGCCATTAAACAAGCAGAACCCTATCAGTCACAGATTTCTGCAGGTTGCCTGATGTGTGCCTGCAGACACAGCTGCCGCCACTGTCGATAGATGTGGTGGACAGAGACACAGCAGTCATATCTACACCTTCCACTAGCATGGTGTGTAAGTGGGTGCAGCCGGAGCGTGACGAGGATCTGTTGGCCACACAGCTCAGCTCACGCGTCAGGTTCCACATTAACTATCCATGGTGCATGGAAACTGGACAGTGTGACATGAGCATAGTCGTGTGAAAGTGTCCTTCCTCTGCTCATCGCACCCTAGCCAGCCAGCCATGCATTGGGCTACACCAGTGTGACCTGCTTGCTTCATGTGTCTGCTGGCAAGCCAGCATGACGGCTGGGGTGGGTGCGCAGGTGACTGACTTCCTACTCCAGCAGCAGGAGGTGTATGAGGTGCAAGCCGCAGGCACCAAGGACATACATCGCAGAAAGGGGGACCCATCTCTACAGGTGCGCTGAAAGGCTCCAGTCGCTGTGCCTGACTGTCTACACCCTCCTTCAAATCCCTGCCTTCCTGATTCAATAAAATGCCAGTGATATGGCAATTCCTTAGTAATTCCATATAGCCCCAAAGAGTCCTGTACATGACACTGCACATCAAGTATGCATGTAGGGCCTCTACTGCTTACAATTTGCAATTAACCTGGTGGGTTCACGAGTCCTTAAGAGTCCTCATAAGGGCATGTTGGGCTACAGCCCAACACCCCATACCTTGCAGGTTATACAGCTACAGGCTAGGCGGCAGCACACCATGCTCGGCAGGTCATGCAATGAATTGCTCAGTGCTGAAGCATGTACCATCAAAATGCGTAAGCGACTGTGGTGCTACTTCCTAAGTACAACGTGTTGCCCTATTTGGAGATGTTTGTTATTGGTGTGTGACAGCCATGCATCTACTTGCTCGCTTTTTCTGCCAGACTCACATGCGCCACCCCCGTTGTAAAGGTTTGATTACAAGTCACAGGGCGTTCATCAGCAGACTCACACCTTCACTCAATCGCATGCCCACCTGCTCTGTGTCTACATGTGGCTGCATATGTGCAGGAGCTGAAGTCCAGGTTGGCACGCGTTGCGCGGGAGCAGAAGAAAAAGCGCAACGTTGCGTATATCAAGAGCCTCGCAAAGCGGCAAGGCATACAGCTGCCATCACGGAAGAGGGCCATGAAGCGCTTGCATGACGGGAAGGCAGAGCTGTAGCCAGAGTCATTGGAGTGCGGTGGGCTAGGGGCTCGTCAGGCTCACAGGATACCCCCCCAGCTGGGGGCTGCCAGGGGGATGTGCAGTGCCTGCCCTTGACCCCCATGTGCACCTGCCAATGTTGTTGTTGCTGCTGTCCGATGACAACCGACACTGTCTTTGGCATGGCTGCAATGGCTCTAGGTGAACTTCACAGTGGATTGAGGAGAGGAGCAGGCGAGCAGTGTTGGAGGCTGGGGGGGGGGAGGGGGGAGGTGGCTGATGCTGAGCATCTCCAGGGCTGGTAGCGGTAGCAGTTCTCAAACTAAGGGGAGGGTTGTGAAGGCCGAAGTGCCGGTCCGGTTTTGGTCCGGTTTTGGTCCCCGGACCCTGCAATTCACCTAACTACAGCTAGCGTGGCCAGTCAGTGCGGGGCCTGGTGTGGTGCCCTGTAGTGGCCCTCCGCAAGCCCCCACAGGCCCCACGCAGCAGCCAGGCAGCCACACAGCCAGCAGCCTCAGAGCCAGGGCCCAGCACTCCCCCTCCAGCCAAGCGCAGCAAGCCGGCAGCTGAGCCCACTAAGGGCAAGGGCATCGGGCCTGCGGGTTGGGAGCTCCCAGTAGTACAGGTGCACCACTGCCTGCTGCACCAAGCATGGAGTGTTACGTGACCATGTAAGGCTAAGCTAATGCCGGTTGAGAGATCTGGATCTCCCCTGTGAGAAGTGTGATGTGGTGAGGTGATCTGAGGCCGGGTTCGATTCCCGGGCAGACTTCCTGACGCCCAGTCTGTCACGGAGAACTCAATCACCGCCACTCATCACGCAACAGTTGGTTTCCGACCGATGCCTCTGAGTCCGACACGGTACTGCTTGTAGTTGAGCGGCAGAGAACGCTCTGGATGGCGTGTGCAATCGCGGTTGAGTCGGAGCTGGCTGGAGTGCGCCATTTGAGCTGGCCGTAGTGCGCCATTTGTGGAATTGTCGCGAAGCGACGGCTGTGTGTGGGCTCTGAGATGAGCGAAGAGGCTAGAGAGCCTGGAAACCAGTGGCTAACGAGCCTTTGTGCGGTACAACCAGTCGGCGGAGGTTGATTTTGCGAGAGTGGCGATGGAGGTGACAATAGTCGTCGAGAGGCCGGTGATGGCTCAGTTGGGTGCGAAGAAGTTGCGCGACCCAGGACGCTGGTGCAAGCCGAAATATTGCAATTGTTGTTTAGGCGGGCTTGGCCTGGGAGAAGATCTTGACCTTGTGCCTATGTTTGAGGCCAACTCTGCGTGTAAGAGAACGGCTATGGGGCTATGGATGCACCACCGAATGCTGCAGAGGCCCAGCCTGGAAGGCTGCAGCTACCTTTTCTGTTTGAGGGCCGGCTAGGTAACAAGCCGTGCAGAGTCATGCTTGACACAGGTGCCAGTTGCACCATAATCAGCAAGGAGTGGTTGGAAAGACATGAAGGCAATGTTAACCCTGCTGCACTACAAAGGAAGATCAGGATGGAACCTCTGAGAGTGCTGACCGCAACCAATCAGCCTGTGGTGATCACTGAACGTCGTTGTGGCCTGCTGGAGGTGCAAAAAAGCAAGACGAATTGCAATGCAGTGGTCATGCCAGGAATGCTCAATGGTGTCGACCTGATCCTAGGTGTCGATTGGATGCATGAGCACGATGCAGTGCTTAAGGTGAAGCACGGGGTGTGCACGCTGTTTAAGGCACTGGGAGAGTCGGGGAAGCCTGTAAACTTGTTCGCGCTGCAACCAAAGCACCTGCCCGGGTTTGCGGCTGTTGCTGCTATGAAGGAGCAGTGGGAAAGCGCAGCCGAAGTTAAGCTCAGTCCGGGCCAGGCCGTGCGACAACTGCGGAAAGGCTGCAGTAGCTGGCTGATGCTAGTGAAACCTGGCGATGCTGGCGACCAAGAGGGCTGGCACCAGGGCAGCTTGGCAGCTGCAGTGGCTGGATGCAGTGAGCAGAACACGAAGGCTGAGCAGGACCCCTGGCTAGTGCCACAAGCAGTGCTAGATGGGTTGCTATCTGAGTATGCTGATGTGTTTGGGGACATGCCACCGGGGTTGCCCCCTAACAGGCCAGTGGGGCACACAATCAGGACACCACCCGGGGCTGAAGCTCCCTACAAACGTATGTACAAGCTCAGCCCTAGAGAGGAGGCTGAGGTGAAGAAGCAGGTGGCTGAGCTGCTGGCCAAAGGGTTGATTGAGCCAAGCAGCAGCCCATACGGGGCACCAATCCTGTTTGTGCAAAAGGAAGATGGGAGCCTGAGGATGTGCATTGATTACCGTGCTCTCAACAAGTTAACAGTAAGGGACAGGTACCCCCTACCAAGGATTGATGATCTGTTTGACAAACTGGCTGGCAAGAGGGTGTTCAGCTCCCTAGACCTGCAGTCAGGATGTCCCAACATGGGATTGGTAATCTTCATGCAAGTACTCGCTACAACGTGCACCGATTTCGATAGTGTTTGTTGCATTGGCACCTGCGAATTACTCCGCATCTACTGGCAGGCGGCGCGTTAATCCTTGCATCAGAGTCCGTGCCGGCGCAAGCGAGCGCGGACACACCTCAGCTGCTCACTATCGATTGTTCTAGTGGTGAGTAGCGGCACCAATGAGCGAACTGCGCTTGGCATCGAGCCTGAAGTACAATCTATGTTTAGCCCGCCAGGCTCACTCCGCGAGCCTTTCATTGGTGCAGGCGGCGTCGGAAGACCGTCGAGGGGCAAGTTACTGATCGACATTGCAACAAACGCGGAGAATGTGCGTCTCTCTCTCGCCAGTCACACAGGAAAAGGGACCCCCATCCACAAAGTAGTATGTTGTGAGCTGACCACTGCGACTTTTCAGACTCTCGATCTGTAACTCTGTTCCTTACTCAACGTCACAGCTGCTGGAGAAGAAAGCACGTCATTTCATTGAGTAGGCTTGTGGGAACATACTTTGGCGTGACCTAACTTTGCCTTGCAGTGCTGACTAGCCCTCCCAGCCTCCCTCCCAGCCACCCTCCCTCCCTCCCACCCTCCCTCCCAGCCTCCCTCCCAGCCTCCCTCCCACCCTCCCTCCCACCCTCCCTCCCACCCTCCCACCCTCCCAGCCTCCCTCCCACCCTCCCTCCCAGCCACCCTCCCAGCCTCCCAGCCTCCCAGCCTCCCAGCCAGGCAGCCAGGCAGCCTCCCAGCCAGGCAGCTGGTGCTGGTGCTTCCCATGGGCTGCCCACCCCTCCAGCTGAGCAGCAGGGGGTCAGGGCGGAGTTGGACTCAAGCTCGACACGCAAGCGGAGGGCGGGCGGGAGGGATCGGACCCAACATATCGAGCAAGGTAACGTAGCAATGGCCCACACACCTTGAGTGGCCTTACCGAGTGGCCAGGTAGTAGGTACTACTCACGTAGCGGTCAAGCAATGCAGCAGCCTTGTATACTTCCGAGCATGGGTTGAGGGGCGTCGTTACATCGGTTTTGCGTGCCATGTGCATTGTTTTGACTGCGGCGACTGTCCCTGACTGTTTGCAGAGGCTACTGGGCCACGTCGGTCGCGGCGGTCGGTCGCGGCGAGGCCCGCATGAGCAAAACTGGCATGCATTTGAATGTCAAGATTTGAGCCGCCTTAGCACTTAGCACACTGCACAATATTTAATGATACATGTTTCACCGCATAGCTGACGGAGTCCTCTATCCAGGCATGTGCAAAACATAAATAGAAACCACGTGGCTGAGACGCGGCGTCGTTTTGATTACCAGGGGTCGGTTTCCTTTCATTTCCTGACATTTTTTGTCAGTTGGGGTCGCCTGACCTGCAGTCTGGGTACCACCAGATCAGGATCACAGAGGAGGATGTGCCTAAGACTGCCTTCTTGACGCCAATGGGCCAGTTCCAGTTCAAGGTGCTCTGTTTTGGGCTGACCAACGCTCCTGCTACGTTCCAACGGATGATGAATAACGTATTCAAGCCTTTGATCAATGAGTGTGTGTTGGTGTACATTGATGACATTCTGGTGATGAGCAACACCCCTGAGGAGCATGTGCAGCACCTGAGGCAAGTCCTGCAGCTCATGCGAGAAAACAAGTTCTACGCCAAACTGGCAAAATGCGAGTTCAACAAGACGCAGCTGGCGTTCCTGGGCCACATCGTGGGCAGCAAAGGGATTGCTGTCGACCCTGCGAAAGTGCAAGTCGTGAAAGAATGGCCGACGCCGCGCAACCTAAAAGACCTGCAGGCTTTCCTGGGGCTAGCAAACTACTTCAGGCGGTTCATATCAAACTTCAGCTCTCTGGCTGCGCCGTTGACGAACTTGACCAGCAAGCAAGGGGCTGCTGCGTATGACTTGGAACACTTTGGGGGGGCTGAGTTGGAAGCTTTTAATGCCCTGAAAGAGGCGCTCTGCTCTGCTCCTGTGCTGGCTCTGCCTGACTTCAGCAAGCCTTTTGTAGTGTGCACCGATGCGTCGCTGGTAGGCACCGGTGGGGTGCTGATGCAAGATGGCAGACCAATTGCTTACACAAGTAAAAAGATGTCCCCAGCTGAGACGCGCTATGCCACTGGAGAGCAAGAGCTGCTGGGTATCATCAGAGCAGTCAGAGAGTGGAGGTGCTATTTGGATGGAGCGGTTGATGTTACAATCTTGACTGATCACAATCCCCTCATCTACCTGCAAACACAGCCCAATCTGTCGAGGCGGCAGGTCAGATGGATGGAGGAGCTATCACGCTACAAGTATGAGATCAAATACATACCCGGTGCAACTAATGTGGCTGACCCTATCAGCCGTAACCCCGCTCTGGCCAATGAGGTGGCGCTAACAAGCTCATCATCACCACAAAATGCTGACTCTAAAGACGCCATGACTGTGATCATGACGCTAAGCTCCCGGGCTGAAAGGCCAGTCTACGCCATAACTACACGCCGCACTGCTGCCCGGCTGCGAGAAAATGCTGAGCTGGGGCAGGTGGCTGCCCGGGAGGCTGCCCAAAGAGCAAACCAGCTGGTCCCACCAGAAGATTTGGCTGCTGCCCATACGCCTGGCCAGGCAAGAATGACAAGTGCACAACAAAAGAAGGCGCAGCCAGGTGGGGGGGAATCCCTGCGGCAGCAACAACAAACAACAGAGTCACATAACAAATCAAACAAACAAGGTGATGACGAGCAGTCCACAACCGAGTCGGGTCCCTTAACCCTAATGCAGGCAATCAAACAAGCCTACGCGGCTGATAAACGCTTTGCTGATGAGGCCTTCACATCGCAGCTGTACCAGCATGAGGGGCTGTGGCTGACTGAGTGGGGCAGAGTGGTGGTTCCTGATGACGCTGCGCTGCGGAAGAATGTGATATACACCATGCATGACACCAGGTCTGCTGGTCACTTGGGTATGACGAAGACCCTTGAGCAGGTGACGCGCTGGTTTACATGGCCCGGTGTGTCAGAGGATGTGAAGAGCTATGTGCGCAGCTGCCACTCGTGCCAAGTGAACAAGTCAAGTGCCAAGAAGCCTGCTGGCCTGCTGCAGCCGCTGCCCATACCTGAGAGACCGTGGGACAGCGTGTCAATGGACCTCATAGTGAAGCTGCCTGCAAGTGGGCCCAACAAATATGACTCAATATTAGTGTTTGTGGACAGACTAACAAAGATGGTGCACCTGGTGAAGACATGGGAGAGCATGACTGCCACACAATATGCAAAGCTGTTCCTCGAGCACGTGTTCCGGCTGCATGGGATGCCGAGGAGTGTGGTCAGTGACAGAGGACCCCAGTTCCACAACAAATTCTGGGCTGAGGTTACCAAGCTGCTCCAGGTCCAGGTGAACCTATCCAGCGCCTACCACCCTGAAACAGATGGCCAAACAGAGCGAGTTAACCGGGTAATTGAGGAAATGCTGAGGCACTTCATCAGGCCTGACCAGCGGGACTGGGCGGAGTACTTACCTCTGGTGGAATTCGCCATCAACAATGCCTGGCAGGAGTCGGTCCGCAGCACGCCGTTCTACCTGAATTATGGCTATCATCCGCGGCTGGCTGAGCTGCTCGACTTGCCGCAGAAGGTGCCGCAGGCGCATGACTTTGTGAAGGGCATGAAGAAGGCGGTTGAGCAGGCGAGGCAGTGCCTAGCGCGGGCGTAGAAGCGCATGAAGTCATATCAGGATAACAAACGGCGTGAGGCACTTTACCTGCCTGGTGACATGGTGCTGCTGAGCACACAGAACATGAGGGGTAAGGCTAACCAGCCTGGAGTCCGTAAGCTAAAGCCTCGCTATGTGGGCCCGTTCAGTGTGCAGTACATGGTAGGCAAGGCAGCTGTGAAGCTGTGGCTGCCAGATGAGTGGTCTCGACTCCACAACGTGTTTCATGTGTCCTTGGTGAAGCCCTATCGCACAGATGCTTCAGGGGCAGTGCCTGGGCTGGCTGGACCACCTCCTGTGCAGTGGCTAGATGGAGAGCCCCAATACACAGTGGAGAAGGTGGTGGCACACAGGCAAATTAGTGCGGATATTCGTCATCCTAGGGGGGTAGTTTTTTGATGCGGTTCGCCTCGGATTGTCCTTGCGACTCCAACGCCACTTGACGCTTGTTGAAATTCTGAGTATGTGAGCGATTGGATAGTAGGCACCTACAGTACTGTAGATGTCTACAGTACTGTAAATGTCTACAGTACTGTAGACACCTACAGTACTGTAAGTGTCTACAGTACTGTAGACATCTACAGTACTGTAGGTCAGATTTGACAAGGTCTCTTGTAAATAGGGTACCATGCTGTTCTCCACATTCAAACCACCATTTGCTACCGCGATTGCACCGTCAGCTTCTGCGTGCTATAAATAGTGAGAGGCGTCGAACCGTAGGCCCGCAAGCTCGATATGGATATTTGTGCCGAAAGTTGTGTCCACGCAATAAGGTCGCCATAGGGAGCTACATACATACGTGTAAGGTCTAAGGCCGGGGCCCGTCTCTATCGCAAGCTAGGTCCGTTCTGTCGGTTGTACTGGGTAGCGCGGCTTGCAAGCTCCCGCAAAGCTGTGGATGTTGATGATGCCCCGCAATCACAACAACCTCCTGCACCGCACCCTCCCGTGTAATATCGAGTGCGGCAGAGATTGCCCCAAAAGTTGTTTGCGGTTGGCCCTCAACCATCCATCATTACATCTAACCTCACATCATTACATCATGACTCTTAGCCTACATCATTACATCACCACTTGTGGTCCTGCCAATCACTGCATGCATGGTATGGGCAAGGGATCTGACTCTTGCAAGGCTCAGGGTCGATACCGAATCCTAGAGGCTGAATGAGGCTGGGCACATAGGCACGCTTTGTTGTCAGCGCATTTGCATAGCACTGTCGGGATAGCAAACGAGCTTGGGCTACATTGAGTTGTTCCTGCATGGGGGTGAAGGGGGCATGGGGGTTAAGGATGCATGGTGCAACGGTTTGCATGCATGCTCGTCCATGCAGCCCGGCAGCGGTGGTATTTCTACATGTCATGCACGGTTTAGATATCATCTGTTTTCTGCATGGAACCTTCTAGATATGTGAGACGGTGTGAGCTACCCTGTTTTAAGCACAGAACAGTTGTTTATGGACATTCCGTGTAAGACGCAAGTGCGTGTCACCGCTCTCCCGGATTCCTGTGGCTTCTCCCCGTTACATTTTGGTGCCCTCAACCGGGAACAAACCGCCTTTACTACGGAGACTAGAGACTTGATGGAGGAACTATCGCCCATTGCGTATCAAGTCTCCGAGCTCATGCGCCAAGTCGGCGAGCTCACTCTTCTGACCGGCAGCCTGCGGCAGCAATTCGAGCACTTCGTCACAACGCAGCCCGTTGCTACCCCCGCTTCTACACCTCTAGAACCTTCTGGACAATCCGCCCCTCCCGCCCCTCCCGCAGCCACCTCCGTTCCGCTGCCTTTTCGGCCCCCTCCACCACCGTCCTTCTGTGGGACCCCCAACGCGGATGCGGGTCAATGGCTGTGGCGCATCGACAACCATTTCGACCTTTTCGCCATGCCTGCCCAACAACGGCTGTTGGCTGTTGCTTCCTACCTCGACGGCGCTGCCCTCACCTGGTACCGCAGCTTGCTGTCCAGCCAGGCCCTCAGCTCTTGGGACAGTTTCAAAGCCAGTTTCACGCGCCAGTTTACTCCTGTGAACCAGCAGCGGCATGCAAGGGATCAGCTGGCAGCCTGCCATCAGATCACATCAGCCCGGCAATACATCATGGAGTTCAGCAATCTTTGCCTCCTCATCTCTGACTTGTCTCCTGCTGAGAAACTGGATCGTTTCCTTAGGGGTCTCAAGCCGGCTGTGAGGCGGGAGCTGGAGCTGAGGGAGCCTACCTCCTTTGAGGAGGCTGCCGCCATGGCTGACCGCGTTGATGCTATCACCTTTGGCAGCCGCCCACGCCAACTCAAGCTCCCCGAACCTGAACCAGTGGCTGCCATGGAGCTTGATGCCCTGCAGGTCAGCAAGGGCCCCCGTTTATCAGCGGCTGAGCGACAACAACTGCGTGACTTGGGAGCTTGCTTCTATTGCCGCAAGCCTGGCCACCTAATGAAGGACTGTCCCAACAAGCCACCACGCCCAAAAGACGCTGGGGGCGTGCGGGAGGCAGCCCGCCGCTGAGCCCACCATCCCTTCTGCCACCCTCTTCCTTAATTCCTCGCTTTGAGCTGGCTCCTCGTGTTCCCTACCACCTACCTCAACTCCCCGCTCCTCTTCCTCGGGCTCCTCCTCCTCGGCCTCTTCCCCCTCCTCCTCGGCCTCATCCCGCCCCGTCGTGCGGTGAAGTGGCTCAGTTGGTTAAGGGTGATTCCTACAACTGAGAGGTCGTGGGTTCGACTCCACTACGACGAAAAAGTATCTCTGGTGGGATAGTGTCGGCGCCCCATGCCGGAGTCCTCCCTTAATGCACGCTGGTGTTAAACCGGAGTAGTCTTTCTTTCTTTCTTTCCTCCTCGGCCTCTTCTCCGTGCCCCCTACTGGCTACCCACACTCCCTCTTCCTCCTACACCACAACCCTCTCTTCCCTCTCCACGTTTCCGTGCCCCGCTCTTCTGCCTTACTGCGCCGTGCCAGGCCCGCGGTGCTAACTGCCCTCCATGCAGCCCCCTTCCTACGCAGTCAGCTCAGCCCCTGGGCAGCTCCAAGTCTCTGGGACAGCCTACTCTGGATGTAGAGTCCTCCCCATGCCCATCCGCACCTGTGTGCAGTGGTACTCCGCGTCACTCCTCGTCGCCTAGCCTGCCAGAGCCCCTAGTCATGTCGTCGCTCTCCGTGGACTCCAAGCCTTTCATCCTCCATGGAACCTTCTCTGGACACCGTGCTCGTTTCCTGCTGGACAGTGGTGCCACGGGCAACATTGTCAGCAGCCGCTTCTTTCAGCAAGCCGGCCTGCGCATGGCGGGCAAGGCTGCTCCTGGCCGTCTGCTCCTTCCTGGGCCCTCCCCTTCCTACCTTCCCACCTACGAGCTTTCCCACTGCACGGTACGCCTTTCTACCTACCATGATCGGGTGCCCTTCGTTATGGCTGATATCAGCAACGCCGACTACGATGTGGTGTTGGGCAAGCCATGGCTCACAGCGAAGAACCCTGATATTAACTGGCCTCTCGAGCGCATCACTCTCCGCCACGCCGGGGCCGTACACACCAGTGTTTTTTTTTTAACGCTATATATAGCGATCGCTATAAAAAGCGACATTTCAGAGGGCTCCGTGCGCTATGGATTGGACCCCTTGCGGACTGTGCTATAGCGCATCGCGTTATAAAAAGTGAACTTTGTACTGCAGCCGCAGCTCGGCTTAGAGCCGCAATTTGGATAAGCGCCGCAGTCCCGATGGCTGAGGGCCGTGCCCGCCGAGGGTATAGCGATGGTATTAACTTACAAGCCAGGGTTACTAGAGTTGTGGAAAACATCAACCAGCATTTCTGCAGCCCGCACCCAGAAGTTCAAGCAGCTTTGCCACAGCCTTGGGCTCAAGGGTCAGCTGATAGGGCGGGCCGCGCCAACCCGTTGGCTGAGCTTGCGGAAGCCAGCAGAGCGGCTGGTGCGTGACATCAGGTCCTTGGTGTCCTCCTCACAGACCTCCCTACTCTTTTGGCAGCCTGCGGGCTCTTGCTTATCCTCCGCTCACTCAACCGCCTCAACCTTGTGTGCCAAAGCCGTGCCATCTTTGTCGAGGACCTTATGCAGGAGGTGGCCCTGACGGCCAACAAGATCACTGCCATGTACTCAGGCCCCTTCCCCTTCTCTGCACTGGACTTTCCTGAGCTGACAGCCTTCACCAATGTGGCAGGACCTGGCAGCTGCCTGGTGTACAACGGCTCTGGCCATTTGGCATTGCAGCCGCATGGGAGTGGCAGTATGACAGTGCAATCAAATGAGGCTGACAGTGACAGTGACAGTGAGGAGGTAGGCAGCAGGCAGGCAGCAGCAGACATGGAGACAACGTTTGGTGAGAATGAGGAGGAGGAGGAAGGCAGTGAGCTAGGCAGTGAGCCGGTGCAGCTGTACGCCATCCCCCCAAAAGGGCGCCGGGCTGCTTTAGTGCCAGCCAGTGACTCCAGCAGCATGTCGACAGTGCCAAGCAGGAGCTGGCAGCAACAGCAGATGCTGTGGTACTTGACCTACACAGCCGCTTCCTCCCACCGGAGTATGCCAAAGGACTGGCTATTGTGTACGCCCACTACTGGGACAAGCAGCCCAGCGATGAAGACTTCCTTGAGCGCCTGGCCATTGTCAAGGCCCGGTACTGCATGGACACGACCCTGGCTAACGGCCAACTGGCGCCAGCCTTGTTGGAGCAGCAAAAGCTATCTGCTATCCCAACAATTTGTGGAAGTCATGCGCTGCCAAGCTGAACACCGTGTGGAGCAGCAGCCAACCCAGCAATGGACCACCAAGCTGTGCCGCTACTTGGCTGGCCAACCCATCACCAAGGCTGACATCTTGGAGTACATCAAGCTGGCCACCAGGCTTAGTGGAGGAGGAGCGCATGTTCTCAGCCATGGCTTACCTCAAAGATGACACCCGCAACAGGCTGCAAGAGTGCCACTTGAATGTCTTCAGCAACAATCAATTTGATTAGGACACATTCCCAGATGAGCGCGCCATTAGCAAGTGGCTGGATAACGCTGCTGTGCGTGGGCGCTACCGCCTTTGATTGGGCCTATTGCTTTATTTGACATTTTTGTTGTGCGCTATGGGGCCCAATAGGGCCGCGCTATGAACATGACAGTCCCAATCTGAGCCATGACACTTTGTGCTATGAAATTGGAAAGAGGCCAAATGAAAAAAAAAACACTGGTACACACCCTAGCTGCTCCACCTTCTCCTGCCCCCAACCCCTCAGCCTCCCAGCTATTGTCACCTGCGCGCTTCCGCAAAGCCGCCCGCAAGGACGCCGTATTCGTGGCAGTTCTCACGGACTCAAGTCCTCCCCTTTCACCCTCTCCAGCTATGCCCTCCTCCCACACTTCAACCTCAACCTCCCCGCCGCCTGATCAACCACAGTGGCCCCCTTCTCTTCCCCCAAGCGCTACCGCCCTACTATCTGAGCACATCGAGGTCTTTCCCAAGGAGCTTCCATCCGTGCATAATCTACCACACCGCTCTGTTGATCATGTGATCCAGCTGGAGTCCGGCACCCCTCCCAACCGCCCTGTCTATCGCATGTCTCAAGAGGAGCTAGACGAGCTCAAGCGGCAGCTGGACGAACTCCTAGCCAAGGGCTACATCAGGCCATCCACGTCACCTTTTGGCTCTGCAGTCCTCTTTGTGCGCAAGAAAGACGGGAGCCTGCGCTTGTGCGTGGACTACCGGGCCCTAAACCAGCTGACCATCAAGAACCGCTATCCCCTTCCCCGCATTGACGACCTCCTGGACCAGCTGGCTGGTGCTAGAGTCTTTTCCAAGATTGACCTCAAGTCTGGGTACCATCAGATCCGAGTGGCCGAGGCTGACATCCACAAGACAGCATTCCGTACCCGCTACGGCCACTATGAATACACCGTCATGCCATTTGGCCTGTGCAACGCTCCCGCCACCTTTCAACGCCTCATGAATGACATCTTCCGCCCACACTTGGATCAGTTTGTACTAGTCTACTTGGACGACATTCTCATTTACTCCCGGTCTGAGGCTGAGCACCTGGAGCACCTCCGCACCGTTCTAGGCCTCCTTCGCCAACACCAGCTATATGCCAACCTCTCCAAGTGCGCCTTCTTCCTTCCCTCTATGGACTTCCTGGGTCACATCATCTCGGCTGCGGGCATTCACCCTGACCCAGCTAAGATTCGTGCCATGGTTGAATGGCCGGTACCCCGCAATCTCAACGACCTCCGCTCCTTCCTCGGCAGTGCCAATTACTATCGTCGCCTCATCCACCACCATGCCCACCTCATCCTTCCCCTCACCAACCTCCTCAAGGCCGAGACACCATGGTCATGGGGCCCAGAACAACAAGAGGCTTTTGAGCGTGTCAAAGCTGCTCTAGCCAGCAACCCCGTGGTTCGCCCCCCAGACTTCTCCCGGCCTTTTACCGTGAAGACGGATGCGTCGTTGTATGCCATTGGAGCAGTGCTATCACAACGGGACGACAATGGCGCCGAGTACGTTGTGGCATATGAGTCACGCAAGCTTCAGCCCGCGGAGATCAACTACCCTACCCACGATCGCGAGCTACTCGCTGTGGTGCATGCCCTTACTCTTTGGCGTCACTACCTTCTGGGTCGGCCTTTCACCATTGAGACGGACAACTGCCCGATCACTCACATCATGACCCAACCGCATCTCAGCGCTCGACAACTTCGATGGACCCAACTGCTGGCCCCTTACTCCTTTACCCTGGTGCACAAGGCTGGCAAGACACACATTGTGCCAGATGCGCTCTCCCGATGGCCTGACTACCAGTTATCATCCCTCTCCGTTGCCACCCCGGACTCTGCCTTCTTCGCTACCTATGACCACCATGCCCCACAAGACCCCGCCTATCAAGCAGCTTTCTCTCATACTCTTTCCCACAACCCCTCTGGCCCCTCCTCTTGGCACCTACGAGTCATAGATGGGCGCTTATATACAGCTTCTGAGCCCCCCCGCCTTTACGTCCCAGCCTCACCTCTCCGCTCCCAGTTGCTCCATGAGGCGCATGATGCAGTCACCTCGGCTCATCTAGGCCGTGCCAAAACCCTGGAACGCTTGCAGCGACACTTCTATTGGCCCCAAATGGAGCAGACAGTGCGCGAATATGTGAGGACCTGCGACCAGTGCCAACGGAACAAGGCCACCAACCAAGTTCCTCCTGGGCTGCTTCAACCTCTCCCCATTCCCAACCGCAACTGGCAACATGTCAGTATGGATTTCATCGGCCCCCTTCCTCCTACTTCTCACGGCTACGACATGGTCGTTACAGTTGTGGACAAGTTAAGCAAGATGTTACACCTCATCCCTACCACTGCCACTGCCACCGCCCCTGACATCGCCAAGCTTTTCTTCGACCATGTTTTCAAGCACCATGGGCTACCTGAGGCAATTGTCTCTGACAGAGATCCAAAGTTTACTTCGGACTTCTGGACATCCCTCTTTCACCTCACCGGCACTCGCCTACTCATGTCCTCTGCCTACCATCCCCAAACAGACGGGCAATCAGAGCGCGCCAACCGGACAGTGGAGGATATGCTACGACCATACCTCAACCACCACAAGACAGATTGGGACCAACATCTAGCCGCTGTGGAGTTTGCATACAATAGCTCCACCCATGTTGGTACAGGCTTCTCCCCTTTCTACCTCAATTACGGCCACCACCCCCGCACACCTGAGGCTTTGTTGCAGCCCCCCTCCACTCTTGTTCCCAGCCCCGCTGCTGACGCCTTTGTCACCACCATGCGCTCCAACATCGACATAGCCAAGGCAGCCCTGCAGCGTGCGGTTGACAAGCAAAAGCAACAGGCAGATAAGCACCGCCGTCATCTTGAGTTCAATGTGGGTGATAAGGTGCTCCTCTCTACTGCCACCCTTAACCTCAAGACGCCCAGCAACAGCGCCAAGCTACAACCCCGCTATGTTGGCCCCTTCAAGGTTCTGACCAAGATATCACCTGTGGCTTACAAGCTGGACCTACCCACCACGATGAGGATCACACCCACCTTCCACATCTCCAAGCTGCGGCCGTACCTTACCACCAGCTCCTTCCCCGACCGCCATGTTGACCTGCAACCACTACCCCAATTGGAGGACGGTGAGGAGTATTTCACCATTGAAGCCATCTTGGGCCGACGCTGGAACGACTCCCAGCATGCGTTTCAATACCTTGTGAAGTGGAAGGGCTACGACGACTCCTTCAACTCGTGGGAATGGGGCCCAGCATTGGCCGAACAAGAGGACGTGGCTGCCATGATCAGAGACTACACGGCTCGCTACCACGTACCTCCAGACAAGCCGGTAGACGACGATCCTGCATGCCAGATTTGCGCGAGTCGCGCTAGCCACCCTCCCATGTTACTTTGCGACAAGTGTGACCAAGGTTATCACATCACCTGCCTCACTCCACCTCTACGTAGTGTTCCCAAAGGAGCATGGCTATGTCATGAGTGCAGGCGGAACAGCGTGCGGAGGTCACGACGGTTAAATGTTTCGGGGCGCAACATTTCAGGGAGGGGGTGAATGCAACGGTTTGCATGCATGCTCGTCCATGCAGCCCGGCAGCGGTGGTATTTCTACATGTCATGCACGGTTTAGATATCATCTGTTTTCTGCATGGAACCTTCTAGATATGTGAGACGGTGTGAGCTACCCTGTTTTAAGCACAGAACAGTTGTTTATGGACATTCCGTGTAAGACGCAAGTGCGTGTCACCGCTCTCCCGGATTCCTGTGGCTTCTCCCCGTTACACATGGGGGGAAGGCACCTACAGTACTGTAGACACTTACAGTACTGTAGACTAGCTACAGTACTGTAGACACCTACAGTACTGTAGACACCTACAGTACTGTAGACACCTACAGTACTGTAGACACCTACAGTACTGTAGATACCTACAGTACTGTAGACACCTACAGTACTGTAGACACCTACAGTACTGTAGATACCTACAGTACTGTAGACACCTACAGTACTGTAGACACCTACAGTACTGTAGACACCTACAGTACTGTAGACATCTACAGTACTGTAGACACCCTACAGTACTGTAGACACCTACAGTACTGTAGATACCTACAGTACTGTAGACACCTACAGTACTGTAGACACCTACAGTACTGTAGATACCTACAGTACTGTAGACACCTACAGTACTGTAGACACCTACAGTACTGTAGACATCCTACAGTACTGTAGACACCTACAGTACTGTAGACACCTACAGTACTGTAGGCAGCAGCAGCATGGGTGGCAGCAGCAGCAGGGGGGGGGGCAGCAGCAGCAGTAGGGGGGCAGCAGCAGCAGCAGTAGGGGCGCAGCAGCAGCAGCAGTGGGGGGGCAGCAGCAGCAGCAGCAGGGGGGCAGCAGCAGCAGTAGGGGGGCAGCAGCAGCAGTAGGGGGGCAGCAGCAGCAGTAGGGGGGCAGCAGCAGCAGCAGAGGGCAGCAGCAGCAGCAGCAGCAGGGGGGCAGTAGCAGCAGTAGGGGGGCAGCAGCAGCAGTAGGGGCGCAGCAGCAGCAGCAGCAGTGGCAGCAGCAGCAGATATAGTAGGGGCACTGTAGCACCTACCTACCTTTTGGCTGCTTGATGACTGCTGCTAGGAAGGGGGGGGAGTGGAAGAGTGAAGGCGGGGAGGGGGGGTAGATGTGGAAGGCGGGAGGTGGGAGGCAGGGAGGCGGGAGACGGGGAGGCGGGAGGCAGGGAGGCGGGAGGTGGGGAGGCGGGAGGCTCAACCGGGTTGGGCTGGGCGGGGGTGGGTTGGGTTGGGGGCATGGGTCTGGGTGGGTGGGGGCATGGGTTGGGGGCATGGGTTGGGGTGGGTGGGGGCATGGGTGGGGGTGGGGGCAGGGGAGGGAGCGGGGGCGGGGGCGGGGGCGGGGGCGGGAGCGGGGGCGGGGGCGGGGGCGGGGGCGGGGGCGGGGGCGGGGGCGGGGGCGGGGGCGGGGGCGGGGGCGGGGGCGGGGGAGGATGAATTGGAAGGGGGTGGTTGTGTAGGGGAAGGCGAAGTGGAAGGGAGGTGCCCACTAGACCTGCAACCAAGGGGCGTGCACGTGCGGTAGGGTGACCAGGCTGGGCACTGTGTTAGCTATTACCGTGGCCTTACCTTTGTGGTCCTCCTGGCCTCCTACCTGCTCACACCAGGCAACATATCCCATGCGCCAGTGGGGTGGGACAGCGGTGGGGAGTGTAGGGTGTAGGGAAGGGAAGGTGGGGTGAGGTGGGGGTTGCGATGCCACGTCAATCGAAGGGTGGGAGAGGGGAAGGGTAGGCTTGACAAGTATGGGAGGGAAGAGGGAGGGAGAGGGGGATGGGAGGGGTGGGAAGAGGGTGGGTGGGGTGGGCTTTCTCCTGGCTGCTGGGATGTCAGGGGAGAGGTGACAGGGAGGGGGGAAGTGGGGGGTGGGTAGAGGTGGAAGTGTAGGGACGACAAGCTGGGCGTTGGTGGTGGGCGTGGGAAAGGGGAGGAAAAGGGGATGGGGAAGGGTGTGACGATCAACCCTGCAGCGTGTAGGCGCACAAGACCTGCGGCAATGGTGTGACGATTTGTGTAACGAAGCAAACATTGGACATGGGTACTGGATGCACTCACCATTAGAGTAGGGAGATGTAGAGCTGGCAGATGGAGGGGCAGGTGTAGCAGCCCTCCATTACAACCCACCTTCCTTTGTCCTCACCTCAGTAGGAAGTGCAGGGTGGGAGAGTAGGGTTGGGCTGGGCTCGGCTCGGCTGGGCTGGGCTGGGCTGGGCTGGGCTGGGCTGGGCTGGGCTGGGCTGGGCTGGGCTGGGCTGGGCTGGGCTGGGCTGGGCTGGGCTGGGCTGGGCTGGGCTGGGCTGGGCTGGGCTGGGCTGCAACACAAGGGAGGCAACAGTGGGAACGAAATGGTGATGAAATGGTGGTGGTGGTGGTGGTGGTGGTGGTGGTGGTGGTGGTGGTGGTGGTGGTGGTGAGGGGGACTGGGAGGGGGTGGTAATCAGGGCGGTACTAGGCGTGATTGTAAGACCTGCAGCAACCAGGTGTGGTAGCGGTTAGGCTGGATACTAAGGGCTATGCTGCGCAATGCTAGCTCCTTCTAAGCTCTTACCTTGGTCCTAAGCTCTTACCATAGTCCGTCTGGCCTCTTCGCTCCTCACAACACGTTGCACCTGCCTTGCGTTGGTGCATCAATGCTTGCGATGATTGCGGAGAATCGTTGCGAGGAAACTGGCCGCGAGGCTAGCTGCGATGCTGGCTGCGAGGGTGGCTGCGAAACTGGCTGCGAGGCTGGCTGCGACGAAAATGGCTGCGAGGCTGGCTGCGAGGTGAGATCCTCGCACCGAGCTGCCTCACAGGTATGCTTCTGCGCTGCTGGACCAGCTGTGTGGCCGCGAGATTGATTGCCGAGTATGTGGCTGCGAGTATGGGCTAGATGCGGCTGCGAGTATGGGTAACCTCGTGCGATGCCATCTGTGGACCAGCTGTGTGGCCGCGAGATTGATTGCCGAGTATGTGGCTGCGAGTATGGGCTAGATGCGGCTGCGAGTATGGGTAACCTCGTGCGATGCCATCTGTGGACCAGCTGTGTGGCCGCGAGGTTGATTGCCGAGTATGTGGCTGCGAGTATGGGCTAGATGCGGCTGCGAGTATGGGTAACCTCGTGCGATGCCATCGCTGCAATACCGGCTACACGATGCTGCGACTAAGTGTTGGACGGATGCCTGAATGCAAGTGAGATGTTCAGAATTTTTCTAAGTGCTGAAAGGCAACAGTACTGTAAGTGGTCTCTCGAGGTACCTCGAGGTACCTCGAGGTACTGTAGATGTCTACAGTACTGTAGATGTCTACAGTACTGTAGATGTCTACAGTACTGTAGATGTCTACAGTACTGTAGATGTCTACAGTACTGTAGATGTCTACAGTACTATAAATGGTCTCTCGAGGTACCTCGAGGTACCTCGAGGTACTGTAGATGTTTACAGTACTGTAGATGTCTACAGTACTGTAGGTGTCTACAGTACTGTAGAGGTCTACAGTACTGTAGAGGTCTACAGTACTGTAGATGTCTACAGTACTGTAGATGTCTACAGTACTGTAAATGGTCTCTCGAGGTACCTCGAGGTACCTACAGTACTGTAGATGTCTACAGTACTGTAGATGTCTACAGTACTGTAGATGTCTACAGTACTGTAAGTGGTCTCTCGAGGTACCCCGACAGTACTGTAGACACCTACTGTCACTCGTAGAAAAGATCGCACTATAAGTGCCACCTAAGGGTACTTTTTTTTTTATGGAAGTCTTCAGTTTCCCATTGGCAAGCCAACGCACTTGAAAAAAAAAATCAACTCCAAGTGGCTGGCGAGATTTGATCGTTTGACTATCATGCACTTCTGTGAGGGCAACCAGTACTGGTTGAGGTCCAGTACTGGTTGCTAGCCAGTACTGGACCTCAACCAGTACTGGTTGGCATCCAGTACTGGTTGCCCTCCAGTACTGGTTGTAATCTTTGGCAGAGTTAGGGCATGGAGATATCAAAGTTTCCGCGTATCACATTCAAGCCTATATGTAATACTTGCATCGCTGGTCGTAGCGCTTCGCTGTAAGCTCCCCAACGGCTGTCTACGTCAATGTGCGATGTGCGATGTCCAGTCGATGTGCGCTACAATGTGCGCTTGTGATGGGTTAACAACTCTCCATAATGCCAAGTCTTTCTGATGTGCGATGTCCAGTCGATGTGCGCTACAATGTGCGCTTGTGATGGGTTAACAACTCTCCATAATGCCAAGTCTTTCTGACGTGCGATGTCTAGTCGATGTGCGCTATCATGTGCGCTTGTAATGGGTTAACATCTGTGGATGAAGCGAGTATGCTTACAAACAATTGGATGATAGCTGAAGGGTTAGGGCTGAGGACTGAGGTCAGGGCTGGGAGCCTTGGTTAGGTACTGTATAGGCACCGACTACAACAAGAGGGCAACACGCTACAACACATTGCATGTGCTATCACTCACTAAGCAATGTCATTGGGATTACTATGTACGTGTGTTTGTTATCACTGTCACTAACATTACATAGTACACTGCTTCGCATGCTATGTAGCATCAACCAAGACACTCCATCCGTCCTCTATCTCATTCCCTTGTAATGCAAGGCGACCTCATTGTAATGAAGGTAGTCGTCCAAGCTCCAGCCCCTGCAAAGTGACATAGAGTCTGGCTGGCTGGCTGTGACCAGTACTGGCTGGCTGGCTGTGACCAGTACTGGCTGGCTGTGACCAGTACTGGCTGGCTGACTAGTACTGGCTGGCTGGCTGTGACCAGTACTGGCTGGCTGACCAGTACTGGCTGGCTGGCTGTGACCAGTACTGGCTGGCTGTGACCAGTACTGGCTGGCTGTGACCAGTACTGGCTGGCTGGCTGTGACCAGTACTGGCTGGCTGTGACCAGTACTGGCTGGCTGTGACCAGTACTGGCTGGCTGTGACCAGTACTGGCTGGCTGTGACCAGTACTGGCTGGCTGGCTGTGACCAGTACTGGCTGGCTGTGACCAGTACTGGCTGGCTGTGACCAGTACTGGCTGGCTGTGACCAGTACTGGCTGGCTGTGACCAGTACTGCCTGGCTGACCAGTACTGGCTGGCTGACCAGTACTGGCTGGCTGTGACCAGTACTGGCTGGCTGGCTGTGACCAGTACTGGCTGGCTGGCTGTGACCAGTACTGGCTGGCTGTGACCAGTACTGGCTGGCTGACCAGTACTGGCTGGCTGGCTGTGACCAGTACTGGCTGGCTGTGACCAGTACTGGCTGGCTGGCTGTGACCAGTACTGGCTGGCTGGCTGTGACCAGTACTGGCTGGCTGACCAGTACTGGCTGGCTGGCTGTGACCAGTACTGGCTGGCTGACCAGTACTGGCTGGCTGGCTGTGACCAGTACTGGCTGGCTGTGACCAGTACTGGCTGGCTGACCAGTACTGGCTGGCTGGCTGTGATCAGTACTGGCTGGCTGACCAGTACTGGCTGGCTGGCTGTGACCAGTACTGGCTGGCTGACCAGTACTGGCTGGCTGGCTGTGACCAGTACTGGCTGGCTGGCTGTGACCAGTACTGGCTGGCTGACCAGTACTGGCTGGCTGGCTGTGACCAGTACTGGCTGGCTGACCAGTACTGGCTGGCTGGCTGTGACCAGTACTGGCTGGCTGACCAGTACTGGCTGGCTGGCTGTGACCAGTACTGGCTGGCTGACCAGTACTGGCTGGCTGGCTGTGACCAGTACTGGCTGGCTGACCAGTACTGGCTGGCTGGCTGTGACCAGTACTGGCTGGCTGACCAGTACTGGCTGGCTGGCTGTGACCAGTACTGGCTGGCTGACCAGTACTGGCTGGCTGGCTGTGACCAGTACTGGCTGGCTGACCAGTACTGGCTGGCTGGCTGTGACCAGTACTGGCTGGCTGGCTGTGCCAGTACTGGCTGGCTGACCAGTACTGGCTGGCTGACCAGTACTGGCTGGCTGGCTGTGACCAGTACTGGCTGGCTGTGACACGCAGCAGCAGCAGGGGGGCAGGGGGGCCGGGGAGCAGCAGCAGCATGGGGGCAGGGGGGCTGCAACAGCAGATAGTAGGCGCAACCAGGGTTCAGCAGCAGCAGCAGCAGTAGGGGGGCAGCAGCAGTAGTAGGGGGGCAGCAGCAGCAGCAGCAGCAGTAGGGGGGCAGCAGCAGCAGGGGGGCAGTGGGGCAGCAGCAGCAGTAGGGGGGCAGCAGCAGCAGTAGGGGGGCAGCAGCAGCAGCAGCAGTAGGGGGGCAGTGGGGCAGCAGCAGCAGTAGGGGGGCAGCCGCAGCAGTAGGGGGGCAGCAGCAGCAGCAGCAGGGGGGGAGGGGGGCTGCAGCAGCAGCAGCAGCAGCAGGGGGGCAGGGGGGCTGCAGCAGCAGATAGTAGGGGCACTATCGCACCTACCTACCTTTTGCTGCTTGATGACTGCTGCTGGAAAGGGGGTGGGAGTGGAGGAGTGAAAGCGGGGAGGGAGGGTAGATGTGGAAGGCGGGAGGCGGGAGGCAGGGAGGCGGGAGGCGGGGAGGCGATACGCAGGGAGGCGGGAGGTGGGAGGCAGGGAGGCGGGAGGCGGGGAGGCGATAGGCAGGGAGGCGGGAGGCGGGAGGCTCAACCGGGTTGGGCTGGGCGGGGCTGGGTTGGGTTGGGGGCATGGGTTGGGTTGGGTGGGAGTGGAGGAGGTGGGAAAGGAGGTGGAGGGAAGGGGGTGGGAGTGGAGGAGTGAAGGCGCGGGTGGGGGCGGGGGAGGGAGCGGGGGCGGGGGAGGATGAATTGGGAGGGGGTGGTTGTGTAGGGGAAAGGAAAGTGGAGGGGAGGTGCCCATCAGACCTGCAATCAAGGGGCGTGCACGTGATGTAGGGTGTCCAGGCTGGGCACTGTGTTAGCTATCACCGTGGCCTTACCTTTGTGGTCCTCCTGGCCTCCTACCTGCTCACCCCTGGCAACATATCCCATGCGCCAGTGGGTTGGGGCTGTGATGGGGTGTGTAGTAGTGTGTAGGGAAGGGAAGGTGGGGTGAGGTGGGGGCTGCGATGCCACGTCAATCAAAGGGTGGGAGAGGGGAAGGGTAGGCTTGGCAAGCATGGGAGAGAGGGAGAGGGGGAAGGGAGGGGGTGGTGGTGGTGGTGGTAGTGGCAAGAGGGTGGATGGGGTGGGCTTTCACTTGGCTGCTGGGATGTCAAGGGAGAGGTGACAGGGAGGGTGGAAGTGGGGGTGGGGAGAGGTGGATGTGGAGGGACGACCAGCTTGGCGATGGTGGTGGGCGTGGGAAATGGGAGGAAAAGGGGAAGGGTGTGACGATCAACCCTGCAGCGGGACAAGGGGCATGCTAGCGGTTAGTGTAGGTACAGGGTGCCACATACCTACACTCACCTTTTGCTGGAATGGGGTGTATATGCGTGTAGATGGTGAGGGTGAGGAGGCGGAGGGGGAAGATGACTGCTGCTGTTGCTGGAGGGGGTAAAAGGACCCAGAGAAGGACGGGATGATGGAGTAGCGGGGGAGGGGAGGTAGAGGAGGAAGGGGAGGAAAGGGAAGGGGAGGTCCATGGGGAAGGCTCGAGGGAAGGTTCGAGGGAGGGGGAGGGGATCTGTATAGGGTGAGGGCATGGGCGGGGGTGGGGGCAGGGGAGGGAGCGGGGGAGGATGAGTTGGGGAGGGGTGGGGGCGGGGGAGGGAGCGGGGGAGGATGAGTTGGGTAGGGGTGGTTGTGTAGGGGGAAAGGAAAGGGGAGCGGCGGTGCCCATCAGACCTGCAGCCAAGGGGCGTGCACGTGACGTAGTAGATCAGGCTAGGAAACAGGTGTTAGCCACTTACTGGTAACCACTCACTCCTTACCTGTAGCGACTTGTAGCCTATCACTAGCAGGAAGGAGGAAGGGAGCGAAAGGGCAGAGAGAAGAGGGAGGGAGGGAGGGAGGGAGGGAGGGAGGGAGGGAGGGAGGGAGGGAGGGAGGGAGGGAGGGAGGGAGGGAGGGAGGGAGGGAGGGAGGGAGGGAGGGAGGGAGGGAGGAGGGGAGGAAGGGAGGGAGGAGGGGAGGGAGGGAGGGAGGAGGGGAGGGAGGGAGGGGGGCGGGGGGTGGGATGTCGGGGTAAGGGCGGGGTCAGGGATGTTGGGGTAAGGGGGAAGGTGACTTGGTGTAACTGTCAAACCTGCAGCACACACGGGGCGTGCTAGCAGTTAGTATGGGTTGTTGGACACTGAAAGGCGGGGTACTGGCCACTCACCGCTCACGCCTTGGTGCTCCATTGTACGCAATGCTAGTTCCTTGTGAGCTGTCACCGTGGACTTACTTGTGGTGGTGTTGGTGGAAAGAGGGTGGGGTAGGGTGGGTAGGGAAGGGGGAAGGAGGCACGGGCGGGAGTATAGGCGTCGGACCAAGGTAAGGGAGGGGGCTGTGATGTCAGGATGGAGGTGAGGGGGCAGGGGTAGGGAGGGGGTGAGGGGGAAGGGGAAGGGTGGAGGTGAGGGTGGGGTAGGGTGGGTAGGGAAGGGGTAGGGAGGGAGACAAGGTAGGCCCGCAGTACAGGTAGGGGGGTAAGGGGACCTGTAGAGGGAGGGAGGAAGGGAGGGAGGGAAGGCGATCGTGGTGATCTGGAGGAGAGGGAGGGAGGTCCCAAGTGTATCCTTAAGACCTGCAGCAAACATGGGGTATGCTCACAATGAGGCTTGGTAATAAGAGCCACCGAAAGGCGTGGGGCTGGCTACTCACCTCTTATGCTCCGTGCTCCTCCATGTTGCTTCATGCTAACATGCTCTTACCTTTGCAAGGACTTGCAAGTAGACCACGAAGTTACCTCGCTGCGTAGCGTTGCGTGGCTGGCGCTGCGTGGCTGGACTCCATAAGAGACTCGTTGCGAGGTACTGTCCCGTGTAGTTGCGGAGTTGGCTGCGAAGTTGCGTGGCTGGACTCCATGCGAGACTCGTTGCGAGGTACTGGCTGCGAGGTACAGGCTGCGAAGTTGGCTGTGAGTTGGCTGCGAGGTACTGGCTGCGGAGCTGGCTGCTGAGTTGGCTGCGAGGACACCTGTTAAGCGAGTTGCTAGCTGCGTCGCGATGCTTCAACTGCTGCTGCGATGTTGCCTGCAAGATGAGTGTTGGCTTCGTGGCCGTGTGGCTACCTAGATGGGGGCCGCAAGACGCGGCTGCAAGGCTGCGAGACTGACTTTTTAGGCTTATCCTCAAGGCTCAATTTCTAGCTGCCGCTAAGTACGGCTGCGGTTTAGCTGTCGAGTTGATGAGTTGCTTCGCTGTTGCACTACGTCGTGTTCAGTGCAAAGAGTTTACTATTTCATATGTCTCTCTTGCAGACCGTCGGCCGTTTTCAAGGGTAGTGAGCAAGTGTGGTGTGTGCGCATTCGCAAAGCGTCCAAGTGTGCAAGCGCAGTGTGCAAGGCCTTGCAGATAACGTCCAGATGCGAGTCTCAGACGCAGATGCAGCTCGGATCTCACCTGCTGCAGCCATTTCTCAACTCGCCGACATTTCCGCAGCCACGCATTACAAAGTAACTCGCGGCCTGTCTCGCATGCAGCGCCACGCAGTCGCAGCCTACAGTTTACATGATGATTTTCATTTTAGCCCCACTCCCTCTGCAAGGTAAGACCGGGCAAAAAAGAAGACAATATTGTGCAACACGGAGCAGCACAACGTTAGCGGTGAGTGGCTAGCACCCAGCCTGTCAGTGTCCCTCATTACTATGCCTAACCGCTAGCATGCCCCGTGTTTGCTACAGGTCTGACGGGCACACACAACACCCACCCTCCTACCCCACCCTTGACATCGAAGCCCCCGACCCTACCCAGTAGCCAAGAGCAAGCCCACCCACCCTTCACCAACCTACCATGGCGCAACCCACCACCACTTCCAAACACACCCCCTCGTCCCCCTCATCTCCCTTTTGTCTTCCTCTTTGCTCCTTCCTCCTTCCTACTGGTGGGTGGTTATTGGTGGCTACAGGTAATGAGTGAGTGGCTAAAAGTGTGTGGCTAACACCCGGTGCCCAGCCTGATCTCCATACCTCACTTGCCTGCAGGTCTGATGGGCAACTCCCCTCCCTATACAACCACCCCCTCCAAATCATTCATCGCACTTCCCTGTCCCCCGCCCCCACCCCCACCCCCACTCCTGCTGCCTCCTCCCCTTTCACTCCCCTTCCCCTTTCACTCCCCTTCCTCCCCCCATCCCCCTCTCCCCCGCTTTCATCACCCCGCTTTCATCACCCCGTACCCTCTCCATTGAAGCCCGTCCCACTACAAAGGTAAGACCAAGGTAAGAGCCAACGAGGATGAAGCATGGAGGAGCATGGAGGATTAGGGAGCAAGCGGTGAGTGGCCCCGCTCCTGAACCTAGCCTCCGTCATGCACTACGCGACAGCTAGCTTCCTAATATGTTTTGCTAGCCTCACTGTAAGTACGCTCCTTGCTTGCTGCAGGTCTGACGCCTATACTCCTGCCCCCTGCCTCCTTCACCCTTCTCTACCCTATCCCACCAATCCCACTTCTACTTCTCCCCAACCCCCGCTTCCCCCCTCCCCGTCACCTCTCCCCCACCCACCCTCTTCCCACCACCACCACCACCCCCTCCCTTCCCCCTCTCCCTCCCACTCCCTTCCATGCTTCTCAACCCCCTTCCCCTCTCGCACCCTTCATTTGACGTGGCATCGCAGCCCCCACCTCAACCACCCCTATCTCTCCACCCCTTCCCCCCATCCCCCACCCCACCCCACCCCACCCTCCTACTCTACCCTCCTTTCCTACTTCCCCCCTCCCCCTCGCCTTCTACCCCCTGACATCGCAGCCACCTGCCATCCCTTCCCTACTCTCCCATCAGCCAAGAGCATACCTTCACCAACATACCTTGGCACTGTGGCATCACTACCACCCCCTTCCCACCCCCCTCCACACACAAGCTCCCCCTTCCCCCTTCTTCCTGACCCTTTCGCTCCCTGCTCCCTGCTAGTGAGTGGTTGCTGGTGGCTACCGGTAAGTGGCCAGCACACAGTGCCCAACCTGATCTCCCTACCTCACGTGCACGCCCCTTGGCTGCAGGTCTGATGGGCTCCCCTTCTCTTTCCCCCATAAACAATTCATCAACCCCGCCCCCCCCTTCCCCCCGCCCCCCTACCCCTATCCCCTATGCCCCCCTATGCGCACTGTACGAGCAGTCCGGAGGCAGCCACTCCCCATACCCCCTTCCACTATCTCCTCCCTCTGTTCCCCTATCCCCTCTTTTTCAGTGAGAGCACAAAACGTGTACCATGGCGTAGCCCCTCTACCCACATTGCTAGGTGAGTGCCACTCCACCCCAATCACCCCTCCCCACACCACCCCACCGGTACCCCTGCTGCTGCTTCTACTGCCCCCCTGCTGCTGTTCTGTTGCTGCCGCCCCCCTGCTGCTGCTTCTACTGCCCCCCTGCTGCTGCCCCCTGCCCCCCCTGCTGCTGCCCCTGCTGCTGCAGTCCCACTGCCCCCCTGCTGCTGTTGCAGTCCCCCTGGCGCCCTGCTGCTGTTGCAGCCCCCCTGCCCCCCTGCTGCTGCCGCCCCCCTGCCCCCCTGCTGCTGTTGCCACCCCCCTGCCCCCCTGCTGCTGCAGTGCTTGTTGCAAACCAGTGCTGGTTGCACAGGCGGCAGTGCTGGTTGCAGCAGGCGGGCAGCGTGCTGGTTGCCAGCCAGTGCTGCTTGCCAGCCAGTGCTGGTTGCCAGCCAGTGCTGGTTGCAAACCAGTGCTGGTTGCCAGCCGGTGCTAGTTGCAAACCAGCGCTGGTTGCCAGCCACAGCCAGCCAGTCACAGCCACAGCCAGCCACAGCCAGCCACAGCCAGCCACAGCCAGCCAGCCACAGCAGCCACAGCCAGCCAGCCAGTACTGGTCACAGCCAGCCAGCCAGTACTGGTCACAGCCAGCCAGCCAGTACTGGTCACAGCCAGCCAGTACTGGTCATAGCCAGCCAGTACTGGTCACAGCCAGCCAGCCAGTACTGGTGACAGCCAGCCAGTACTGGTCACAGCCAGCCAGTACTGGTCACACCCAGCCAGCCAGTACTGGTCACAGCCAGCCAGTACTGGTCACCCAGCCAGCCAGCCAGTACTGGTCACAGCCAGCCAGTACTGGTCACAGCCAGCCAGCCAGTACTGGTCACAGCCAGCCAGCCAGTACTGGTCACAGCCAGCCAGTACTGGTCACCCAGCCAGCCAGCCAGTACTGGTCACAGCCAGCCAGTACTGGTCACAACCAGCCAGCCAGTACTGGTTACAGCCAGCCAGTACTGGTCACAGCTAGCCAGTACTGGTCACAGCCAGCCAGCCAGTACTGGTCACAGCAAGCCAGCCAGTACTGGTCACAGCAGCCAGCCAGTACTGGTCACAGCTAGCCCAGCCAGTACTGGTCACAAGCCTAGCCAGCTCAGTACTGGTCACCCAGCCAGCCAGCCAGTACTGGTCACAGCCAGCCAGTACTGGTCACAGCCAGCCAGTACTGGTCACAGCCAGCCAGCCAGTACTGGTCACAGCCAGTCAGCCAGTACTGGTCACAGCCAGCCAGCCAGTACTGGTCACAGCCAGCCAGTACTGGTCACAGCCAGCCAGCCAGTACTGGTCACAGCCAGCCAGTACTGGTCACAGCCAGTCAGCCAGTACTGGTCACAGCCAGCCAGCCAGTACTGGTCACAGCCAGCCAGTACTGGTCACAGCCAGCCAGCCAGTACTGGTCACAGCCAGCCAGTACTGGTCACAGCCAGTCAGCCAGTACTGGTCACAGCCAGCCAGCCAGTACTGGTCACAGCCAGCCAGCACTGGTCACAGCCAGCCAGCCAGGTGTCTAATGTGTGTCATGCATTGCATTCATTGGGTACAGTAGTGCATTGTATGTAAGATGACACTGTGTCACTTTGCAGGGGTTGGAGCATGGACGAGTACCTTCATTACATCAAGGTCGCTGGAAGAGGGCATTGACATAGGGCAACCAACACATGAGATTGTGGAGGGTGTTAGTTGGCGCTACATAGCTTGATGATTGTGCGGCACTTTGGACTATGTAACTTTGTGATAACAAGGAGTGGGTCATAGCATATGCATGTGGTTATAGCATGTTGTCCTCATGGTACTTTGTATACCTTGCAACATCTGTAGCTCAGTATCACGTGTAAGTACATCCAACGGCTCTAGCCTTGTAACGTGTAATAATCTCCATCTTGGCAACCGTTACCGAGCAAGCCCCTTCCTTCAGCCCTTCACCCCCCGCCCCCCTGCTGCTGCTGATGCTGATGCTGATGCTGCTGCTGCTGCTGCTGACCCCCTACTACTGCTGTTGTTGCTGCTGCTGCTGCTGCTGCTGCTGCTGCTGCTGTGTATACCTTGCAACATCTGTAGCTCAGTGTGAACCAGTACTGGTTGGGGGTGAACCAGTACTGGCTAGGGTGAACCAGTACTGGTTAAATTTTTGTAAATTCTATTAATTTGGGGGGGGGGTGTGAACCAGTACTGGTTTGGTGTGAACCAGTACTGGCTGATCACCAACCAGTACTGGTTGGTGTGAACCAGTACTGGTTGGGGGTGAAACCAGTACTGGTTAGGGTGAACCAGTACTGGTTAAGTTTTTGTAAATTTTTTAAATTTGGGGGGGGGTGTGAACCAGTACTGGTTTGGTGTGAACCAGTACTGGTTGGGGATAAACCAGTACTGGTTGGGAATAAACCAGTACTGGTTGGGAATAAACCAGTACTGGTTGGGAATAAACCAGTACTGGTTAGGAATAAACCAGTACTGGTTGGGAATAAACCAGTACTGGTTGGGAATATACCAGTACTGGTTGGGAATAAACCAGTACTGGTTGGGAATAAACCAGTACTGGTTGGGAATAAGCCAGTACTGGTTGGGAATAAACCAGTACTGGTTGGGAATAAACCAGTACTGGTTGGGAATAAGCCAGTACTGGTTGGGAATAAACCAGTACTGGTTGGGAATAAACCAGTACTGGTTGGGAATATACCAGTACTGGTTGGGGGTAAACCAGTACTGGTTGGGAATAAACCAGTACGGGTTGGGAATAAACCAGTACTGGTTAGAAATAAACCAGTACTGGTTGGGAATAAACCAGTACTGGTTAGGAATAAACCAGTACTGGTTGGGAATATACCAGTACTGGTTGGGGGTAAACCAGTACTGGTTGGGAATAAACCAGTACTGGTTGGGGGTAAACCAGTACTGGTTGGGAATAAACCAGTACTGGTTAGGAATAAACCAGTACTGGTTGGGGGTAAACCAGCAACGGTTGGGAGGCAACCAGTACTGGTTGGGGGTGGACCAGTACTGGTTTTCTCGTATCTCCTCAGCCCGATTTTTCCTCGATTTTAGGTTTACACCCCCATTCTTAGAACCGCTAAAAAATACAATCTATCAAGCCACTTTGTCAAAAAATTCAACTTTTCTCATGAACTTTTCTGCGAGTGGTACTGTAGACATCTACAGTACTGTAGACATCTACAGTACTGTTCGTGTACTCGCGAGGTACCCCGACAGTACTGTAGACATCTACAGTACTGTAGCATGGCCGTATCTCACCAACCGCGCAAAATCACGAATTTTAGTTTCAACCCCCAATCTTACAATGCCTTCATTTGACTATGTACCAAGTCCGAGGCTCCGAATCTCAAAAATGCTGTTACTAATTTGCCTGAGTGGGGCCACAGGCTGGAGCCCAGCAAAGGCAAGCGCAAGGGCAAGTGCAAGAAGAGAAGGCTTGAGTTCCTGGTCAAGTGGCAAGGACACGGTGACGAGCATAACACGTGGGAGTTGAGCACTCAGCTGGTGGGATGCCAAGAGCTGTTGGCTAGGTACTTGACAGAGCACAACCTGAGAGCCGAGGCTGAGGAGGCGGCTGATGGCGAGGCTGAAGCTAAGGATGATGTTGAAGCTGAGGCCCAGGCCTGATGGTAGAGGCATGGTTGGAACTCAGACACCTAGCGCTAGTGTGGGCGCGAGTGATGGCACAACGTGCCTGAGCGGGGCAACACCACAGTGGTCAGCTGAGGACAGCTGAGCCAGGTGGGGGGGAATGTTACGTGACCATGTAAGGCTAAGCTAATGCCGGTTGAGAGATCTGGATCTCCCCTGTGAGAAGTGTGATGTGGTGAGGTGATCTGAGGCCGGGTTCGATTCCCGGGCGGACTTCCTGACAACGCCCAGTCTGTCACGGAGAACTCAGTCACCGCCACTCATCACGCAACATGGAGCCAACAGCATGACCAGCCAGTGCGGGGCTTAATGTGGAGCCCGGTAGTGGCACCACGCAAGCCCCCACAACCCCCATGCAGCAGCCGGAAAGTCACACAGGCAGCAGCCTCAGAGCCAGTGCCCAGCACGCCCCCGCCAGCCAAGGCACAGCAAGCGCACTGAGGCTGAGCACGCAGCTGAGCCCACCCAGCTCAACAAGGGCAAAGGCAAGGCCCAGGGCAAGGCTGCCAAAGCCAAGCCAGCACCACAGCCAGGCAGGTGGCTGGACAGGGACTGCAATGCAGCATTGAACATGCAGCGCATTGGGGAGAGCAGGTGGCGGCCGCTAGAGCTGTGCTACTGGCCAGACCAGGGAGCTCTGCCAGCCAAGGGCAAGGAGTACCCTGGCCTGGGCTACAAGCGGGTGCGAGACAAGCCACCCAAGGCCCAGGAGCAGCAGCAGCCTGATGGGGCACAGTAGCGTGTGTGCCCCCCCCTTTGTTGAGCTGTCAGGCAAGGGCAAGGATTACCCTGAGCTGGGCTAAACACGGGTGCGAGACCGCCAATCCAATGCCCAGCAGCAGCAGCCTGCTGTGGCACAGTAGTGTACCCTCTCTTGAGCTGTTATCAGCTTACAACCAAGCTTACAAGAGGTACGGCATGTCAACGAGGTGTCACGTGATAAGATGTTCCCAGACGTGATAGTGGCTACCCCTCCCATTGAACCACCACGTAAGGGACATTTGACTTTGCGGCGTGCCTGGAGAGAGTTGAGTTGTCATTTTAACGCGGAACGCCTTATCATTGCATCGCGCTTGCGCCTGCGCGCCCGAGCTGCTGGCATCCACGGTGCCCGGCAGTCTGCCAGGCACGCGAACGGTTACGTTCTGCACAATGGGCCTTTCAAGTGCTGCTTTACAACACCCACAACGCAGGATGCAGAGTTCTCAGCTGCGGTACACTTTACGCATGGAGCCCAGTTTTATCAACATCATCTTACACAGCCTCCCTCTCCACATGAATCTCCAGCCAGCCAGTGCTGCCAGCTGGCGTAGACCTCACACATCACGCACAGCGGGCAGCCTGGCCCTCCTGCCGTTTGTAGGGGTGATACTTGGATGCCGGCATGCTGTAGGCATGTGCACACGCCAGCTTCTAAAACCCCTATGAACAAAACTCAACAAGAGTTGAGACTTTGGCAGGGGGTCCACAGTGACTTCCCTGACCAGTGACGCAAGGCTGGAGAGTTGCAATGAGTTGCATGGTTGTCAGACGGGCATCAGCAGAGTGGGCAGCATGGGGGAGGTTTAGTCCACCTCTTGGAGCCTAATCAACAAATGATTGATGCAGTTGCCACTGCTGTGCTCCTACTGTGGTCTCCTCTTAGTTCCAGAGCCCCAGAGCCTAGTTTCAGAGCCCCTGAGCCAGCGCATGTTGGTCACGATGTTGGACATGGGGTCGGGCTCCTCGCACATCGCGCACTATCCATCACGTTAATTAGATACTCACAGATACTGGGTCAGCGTACATCAAGTCCGCAGGCTCGGTAGGGTCGGATACCCGGCAACATGCCCGACCAGCTCAGCGTGTGGCTGAGCGCAGCCGCTTTCCGACGCTTCAATCCGCGTGTAAATCCGTGCAGAAATGAGTCCGGAAAAGCCGTTGTCCCTTACCGTGAGGGGGGTTGGTGGTTCAATGGGAGGGGTAGCCTAGTGCGCTGCAGAGGATAAAGAACATCTTATCATGCTTGCATGGCTAGTCCAGTCGCACATTCTGCACTGTCACGCTCATGCACGTGACAGAGGTCTGCTGTTGTGCCCCCCTCCCTACAGCCCTGCTTGGGGCCTGAAGTAGGCATTAGGCTGTAATCGCCCTTTACAGTCACAAGCTCACAGTCGGGGTTAGGTGGGCAACTGTGTTGATTGCTGTAAGGTCCTATAGAATGAGTTTGAGTGAGTATTTGGCAGTATTGTCATGCATCTAAACCCACACTGGTCGTGGCCATGGACAACCGATCCATGCGGATCTAATCCTGAGCCGTCCGGCATCCGGGTCCAGGTACATCGGCAACGCGGAATGGCCACGCACCATTGGGGTAACGGGAAAGTGCCTGACTATATGGAAGGCCAATTCGCCTACGGCAACGTCCGCTTCCTTAGCTCCAATTTCTTTCATCAGTTGCCCGACCTTACATATGTGGGCAATAGCAACTGCCATGTCAGCGTGCCGGAGTCTCTCCCAGAGCTAGCCTATTTTAGGGCCAAAGTTGAGGGCTGTAGTATCGGAGGCAAGGTGGCCAAGTCCTATGCTTTCGGCCGCTTCTTACACGCGGGCTTGCAGTGGCACAGCGACAGTCCGACACGCAAGTTTGAGCTTCTCATTGTCGGCCGTCAAGGGAGCCAGGGCAACGCGGGATGCCTTAGTTTCCGCACCAAGGTGGGCCCTACCTTTCTCACCAATGCTCCCCTTGTTACAATGTGGAGCATTGGTGAGAAAGGTAGGGCCCACCTAGGTGCGGAAACTAAGGCATCCCGCGTTGCCCTGGCTCCCTTGACGACCGACGATGAGAAGCTCAAACTTGCGTGTCGGACTGTCGCTGTGCCACTGCAAGCCCGCGTGCAGGAAGCGGCCGAAAGCATAGGACTTGGCCACTTTGCCTCCGATACTACAGCCCTCAACTTTGGCCCTAAAATAGGCTAGCTCTGGGAGAGACTCCGGCACGCTGACATGGCGGCACTCACCAGCAGCAGCTGCGCCACACCTCTGTCAAATGTGTCTGTCAGCCCAAACCCTGTCAGGGTGTGACTCGTCAAATGCAAGTGTGACCAGCCCACCAGCACTTTGGAGGTGGTGGTGTGAGTGTGAAGGGTTGGTCCCAGGGCTATGGGTGACTGAGGCACACTGGTGTCAGGCTGTGTGCCATAGAAGGTGACCTGCAAGCAACCGTACCGGCAGGGCCAGGGTCAGGGTCAGGGCCAGGGTCAGGGCCAGGGTTAGGCCCAGGGTCAGGGCCAGGGTCAGGGCCAGGGCCAGGGCCAGGGTCAGGGCCAGGGTCAGGGCCAGGGTTAGGGCCAGGGTCAGGGCCAGGGTCAGGGCCAGGGTCAGGGCCAAGGTCAGGGCCAGGGTCAGGGCCAGGGCCAGGGCCAGGGTGAGGGTCAGGGTCATGGCCAGGGTCATGGCCAGGGCCAGGGCCAGGGTCAGGGCCAGGGTCAGGGCCAGGGCCAGGGCCAGGGCCAGGGCCAGGGTCAGGGCGAGGGTCAGGGCCAGGGTCAGAGAGTGGGGTCCAATGACGAAGTGATGCGCAGCAGCTCCATGCAGCAGCTCCATGCTCACCTCCAGACTGGAGCCACCAAGATCAAGGATGCCATGAGTGTTGTCGCTGAAAGCTGAATGCCCTATTCCCACCTCAACCCCAACCCCATCTGCATTGCCAGCCCAGGAGCTTGCCAGGGCCATTGGAGCATCAGGGGGGCTATATGTGATATCCCTGCCCAGACCGGTGTCAGCAGCGGCAGCAGCAACCTAATCGTGGGTCTCCCCACTGCCTCCTGTCTGCTGAAGGCCCGCTGCTGATGCTGCTGGACGGTCCCTGTCAGCAGTAACAACCGTGGGACTGGTCGCTCCTTGGTTAGGCCTAGCACTGCGACCAGAGCCAGGAGTTGAACCCGGGTGTTCATCAGGCCTCCTTACTGACTCTGCCTGCTGCTCCTGCCCTTCCCACTGCTGCAGTCCTGCATGCTGGCGTCTCATCCCAACGTGACTGGGCTGCTGATGTGCCAGACCTGCAGCAGCGGGCGTTGACGCTGCCGCCCTGCCAGCCCCATCCTGACCAATGGCCTGGCCAGTTGTGGCAGCAGGATGGGCTACAACCTGGTCCATCAGGGGCTGCAGGAGGTGGTGCTGACAGTTCAGACTGACCCAGCCAGCCGCGCCCTCCTCCGCCCCCTCCATCACCCTTGCCCATTGCGCCTCAAACCCGGCCGCAGTGAGGCAATGCAAGTGGCGTCACATCACAGCCATGATCATCGCTACTGTTACTCACCAGCTGCAGCCACAGAAACAACAGCAACACATGAACGTTTCCAGCGAGCAATAGCTGCAGCCGCAGCCGCAAGAACAGCCAGAGCCGGAGGGTCAGCGGCGTATTTGTCTGCCTGGCTTGTGTCTGCTGCCTCTGTTGCCCCCGCTGCTGCTGCTGCTGCTGCTGCTGCTGCTGCTACTTGGTTGCATGGCAGCCCGCCTGCCTGGTGGTCATTGATAGCTGCTGAGCTGGCAGCCCTTACCTGAACCCTGAGTACTGCAGCACTTCACGCACCTATGCAGGCAGACGCCAGCCAGCACTGCCGTGTGGCCAGGTGGCAGCAGCAGCAAGCGCATGAACAGGAGCAGCAGCAGCGGGAGCAACAGCAGCAGCAGGGGACAGAAGGAGCGGCACTGACACTTTCCCAACAGCAGCTGGATGGAGCCAGCAGGCTGTCGAGCTGGAGGGCAGTGCTTGGCAGGGTTGCAGCCAAAGGTAGCACATGTGGTGAGCAGCATGAGCCCAAGAGCCGCATCAACAGGACTCTTGTCGGTGGGCCCTGGAATTTGTATACATGATATTGTATGTATGTACCATATCATGTGTGATGTGGAAGCTGAGGGCCTTGTCCAAGGGGTTGCGCGGGCATAAGTCAAAGCCTATCTGTTCTGCTCAAAACTAATTCCCCATTGTCAGCCAGGCCCTCAAAGCCTGGAGCTGCAGGGTGATGGTGGCAATGTCACAGATGCTCGAGTAAGTAGCGTGTAAGTACCGTGCTTTAGCTCCGAGTCCTGCTAGCACGCCTTAGCAAACCGCACCTTGCCCATGATTGCGTGCTGCTCTGCCGGCGATTGTTTTCGCATGCCCGCGGTGGCGAGCAAGAACAACGGCGTGCATGACGCAAGCCTGGGCGGCACCACGGCGCGAGCCCAGACGAGCAGTGGCTGCAAGCTGCGCGACTCAAGGCCCAGCGGGTCGCGCGCGAAGGCGTCAAGGCCAGGCTGCGTCTCCACCCGGCTGTACAGTCCTGCAGCAGCGGCAGCAGATGCGGGCAGCTAGCCTGCAGGTGTGTCCACGAGACCCTGGCAGCAGCGCACGCCTCGCAGGTCACACTCAAGGCCGGTGGCGGTTGTGTGGTGGCAATTAGGGTTGTGGTACATAGCATTATTGTACACTCAATGAAATGGGACCAAGTCTCCAGAATTGCAGGTGGCTGATACGTACATTGCGCCATAGCCCTGATCGACACCACAACGACACACAGCAGGGGTGTGCAAGTGTGAGGGCAGAAGCCATCAACTCGCTACATATGCTCCACGGATGCTAGGGCGGCACCATGTGCAGCGACCCAGACAAACAAAACTCATTCAACAAGGAACAACATGTTTGACTGTGGGTAATCTCGATGTGCAGTGACCCAGGCTGAGCCACCCAGCATGAAGGGGTGGCTTGAGGAGTGAGGCGTGTGGGTCTTGGAACATGATTGGTGGTGATGGTTGGTTATGTCCATGTCCTTCACAGGCTGTTAGCTTGGCTCTGCTCATATGACGTAAGTAGGATGCTCTTGTGCCCCTGTTGCCTTAGTTACTAAGATGCCTGGAAGAAAATGCTAGGAACAGCAGATAGCTGCAGCTACATGACTGCTACCAGCAGCCAGTACCTTTGCGCTTGACCTTTGGGACCAAGTGGGAGGCAGCTGATGGCGGAACAACTGTGATGTTGGGCAGGAGCTGCCCCTGTGCCTCCAACCGCCAACGGTATGCGTAGCTGATGAGCACGACCAGGGGCGGCAATAAGGTTAACCGTTAGCGCCCTTGGACGCCTAGTGCTCACAGGCCAAGTCATGGCAGCTGCCGGCTTACATGCGAGTGCCAGAACTCCCGGCGTCCATAATCAAGGCCCATTGCTCCGATGCGGACACGGCGAGGATCAAGTTGAGAACAATTTGGACACATGCATTGAACGATGGCCCCCGTAAGCGCATGACATTGCCGCAGCCTGTGCTACCGCATGCTGCCGCTCTACATTACAACTGCGGCTGTCGGAAAGTTGTCAACTTAAAAACAAAGTCCAAATGCTCTGCCTGGGTCACCGCACATCGAGATTACCCACAGTCAAACATGTTGTTCCTTGTTGAATAAGTTTTGTTGGCTCTGATCTGATCTGCACATGATACATTTGATGTAAGAGCCATACGCAAGATTCAGTGCCCACGAAGATTTGGCTACCGCTCTGCGTTACTCATACCAGCTCCTTCACACACGGTTCGCTGCAGTATAGCAACTCAACGGACTGCGGGCAGTGAGGGGGCGAGGCGGGAGTGAGAACCGGAGTAAGGTCCTACAGCTACGCAAACACTCTGTCAAGCCACGCCATATGCTCAGCCGCAAACCACTTCATCTCCCTCCCTGCACGCGAAAGCTGGTTTGTCGTGTACTTGACGAACGGCTTGGTCGCAGTTGCTTGCCTACTGGGGCAATGCCAAGTGCTAGCTGTGACGGTGCCAATCTCCGCTCCATATGTAGGCATCCACCATCTCGTCCTCACGTTCGAGCCAGCAGGTACTGCAGGGTGCCTCGCTGGCTGGTCTGGCGTTGCGGTGGTTTATGCTGTGGCTTTTGCCGCGGTTGACTTTGGCGTAGGTGTTGCCAGGAGCCCCCTTGTTCCCCATGTGGCCACCCATGCTACCACAAGGACGCAAGGGCCCACTCTAGGCAAGCTGACCAGCTGGGAGCACTAAGGAGTGAAGTTGGTCAGAGGGGGGGGGGGGGGGACAACGCCACCATGGCGGCCACCAAGGCAGCCGGTGTGGTGTCGTGGCCCTTGACCTCCATCAGGCTACCCCTCCCATTGAACCACCACGTAAGGGACATTTGACTTTGCGGCGTGCCTGGTGAGAGTTGAGTTGTCATTATAACGCGGAATGCTTTATCTTTGCGTTGCGCTTGCGCCTGCGCGCCCGAGCTGCTGGCACCCTACGGTGACCGGCAGTCTGCCAGGCACGCGAACGGTTTCACTCAGCGCATCGGGCCTTTGTAATGCTGCTTCATAACACCCACAACGCAGGATGCAGAGTTCTCCGCTGCGGTACACTGCGGTACACTTTACGCATGGAGCCCAGTTTTCTGAAGCCAGCTCAGTCGCACTCTGCCTGCTCATTTAAATGCTGCAGCACCATGTATCGTAGGTCAGCACGCAAGGTGTTGGCTGGCACATACAACCCCACTGCCTTGCAATACTCGTTTAACATCTTCACGCTCAGCTTCTTGCCCAAGGTGCACAGCTGCATCACGCTGTCTGGTGCAAATGAGCACAGAAGGGTGAGGCACTCATCGTCCCAATGCTTGTCATCCCTCTTCTGATCGAACATGGGCATGGCTACAAAGGGCTTTGTGATGGAGGGCCTCATACACACACCCCTTGGTGCGGGGGTCAGGCATTGGGCACATGCACATGCAGTCTGTGACCACTCAACCTGGATCCCTGCAGCAGGAAAGAAGCAGCTGTGCATGCTCATAGAGCCGGGGATGGATGATGCAAAGGCATGTGCATCCCGTTGTGGAGCACTGCAAAGCTCTACCTCATGTGTGCTCAGCTCCAAGCACCACCGATGACCCACACTTGCTCGTGCACGGTGAGCCTTGCTGGGGTCAGCGACAGTAGCTGCCTTGTGATATGCATTGCAATGCTGCACAAACCCCAATGCATTGCACTTCCCAACACGATCAGCCAGGATCTCACCCCTCAACCACTGCTTCACCACCCCTCCCTCCGAATCATGCCTGCCCTTAAAGTGTGCTGTACCCCCACGATGTTGGACATGAAGTGGGGCTCCTCGCACATCGCGCACTATCCATCGCATTAAACAAGGACTCACTGGTACTGGGTCAACGTACATCAAGTCCGCAGGCTCGGTATGGTCGGATACCCGGCAGCATGCCCGACCAGCTCAGCGTGTGGCTCAGCGCGGCCTCATTCCAACGCTTCAATCCGCGTGTAAATCCGTGCAGAAATGAGTCCGGAAAAGCCGTTGTCCCTTATCGTTAGGGGGGTTGGTGGTTCAATGGGAGGGGTAGCCATCATCAAGCTGACCATGACGGCATTGCCATGGTCACCTCTTACATCAAACGTATCATGTGCAGATCAGATCAGAGCCAACAAAACTTATTCAACAAGGAACAACATGTTTGACTGTGGGTAATCTCGATGTGCAGTGACCCAGGCAGAGCATTTGGACTTTGTTTTTAAGTTGACAACTTTCCGACAGCCGCAGTTGTAATGTAGAGCGGCAGCATGCGGTAGCACAGGCTGCGGCAATGTCATGCGCTTACGGGGGCCATCGTTCAATGCATGTGTCCAAATTGTTCTCAACTTGATCCTCGCCGTGTCCGCATCGGAGCAATGGGCCTTGATTATGGACGCCGGGAGTTCTGGCACTCGCATGTAAGCCGGCAGCTGCCATGACTTGGCCTGTGAGCACTAGGCGTCCAAGGGCGCTAACGGTTAACCTTATTGCCGCCCCTGGTCGTGCTCATCAGCTACGCATACCGTTGGCGGTTGGAGGCACAGGGGCAGCTCCTGCCCAACATCACAGTTGTTCCGCCATCAGCTGCCTCCCACTTGGTCCCAAAGGTCAAGCGCAAAGGTACTGGCTGCTGGTAGCAGTCATGTAGCTGCAGCTATCTGCTGTTCCTAGCATTTTCTTCCAGGCATCTTAGTAACTAAGGCAACAGGGGCACAAGAGCACCCTACTTACGTCATATGAGCAGAGCCAAGCTAACAGCCTGTGAAGGACATGGACATAACCAACCATCACCACCAATCATGTTCCAAGACCCACACGCCTCACTCCTCAAGCCACCCCTTCATGCTGGGTGGCTCAGCCTGGGTCACTGCACATCGAGATTACCCACAGTCAAACATGTTGTTCCTTGTTGAATGAGTTTTGTTTGTCTGGGTCGCTGCACATGGTGCCACCCTAGCATCCGTGGAGCATATGTAGCGAGTTGATGGCTTCTGCCCTCACACTTGCACACCCCTGCTGTGTGTCGTTGTGGTGTCGATCAGGGCTATGGCGCAATGTACGTATCAGCCACCTGCAATTCTGGAGACTTGGTCCCATTTCATTGAGTGTACAATAATGCTATGTACCACAACCCTAATTGCCACCACACAACCGCCACCGGCCTTGAGTGTGACCTGCGAGGCGTGCGCTGCTGCCAGGGTCTCGTGGACACACCTGCAGGCTAGCTGCCCGCATCTGCTGCCGCTGCTGCAGGACTGTACAGCCGGGTGGAGACGCAGCCTGGCCTTGACGCCTTCGCGCGCGACCCGCTGGGCCTTGAGTCGCGCAGCTTGCAGCCACTGCTCGCCTGGGCTCGCGCCGTGGTGCCGCCCAGGCTTGCGTCATGCACGCCGTTGTTCTTGCTCGCCACCGCGGGCATGCGAAAACAATCGCCGGCAGAGCAGCACGCAATCATGGGCAAGGTGCGGTTTGCTAAGGCGTGCTAGCAGGACTCGGAGCTGAAGCACGGTACTTACACGCTACTTACTCGAGCATCTGTGACATTGCCACCATCACCCTGCAGCTCCAGGCTTTGAGGGCCTGGCTGACAATGGGGAATTAGTTTTGAGCAGAACAGATAGGCTTTGACTTATGCCCGCGCAACCCCTTGGACAAGGCCCTCAGCTTCCACATCACACATGATATGGTATATACATACAATATCATGTATACAAATTCCAGGGCCCACCGACAAGAGTCCTGTTGATGCGGCTCTTGGGCTCATGCTGCTCACCACATGTGCTACCTTGGGCTGGAACCCTGCCAAGCACTGCCCTCCAGCTCGACAGCCTGCTGGCTCCATCCAGCTGCTGTTGGGAAAGTGACAGTGCCGCTCCTTCTGCCCCCTGCTGCTGCTGTTGCTCCCGCTGCTGCTGCTCCTGTTCATGCGCTTGCTGCTGCTGCCACCTGGCCACACGGCAGTGCTGGCTCGCGTCTGCCTGCATAGGTGCGTGAAGTGCTGCAGTACTCAGGGTTCAGGTGAGGGCTGCCAGCTCAGCAGCTGTCAATGACCACCAGGCAGGCGGGCTGCCATGCCACCGAGTAGCAGCAGACATGCAGCAGCAGCAGCGGCAGCGGCAGCGGGGGCAACAGAGGCAGCAGACACGAATCAGGCAGACGAAGAAGCCGCAGACCCTCCGGCTATGGCTGTTCTTGCGGCTGCGGCTGCAGCTATTGCTCGCTGGAAACGTTCATGTGTTGCTGTTGTTTCTGTGGCTGCAGCTGGTGAGTAACAGTAGCGATGATCATGGCTGTGATGTGACGCCACTTGCATTGCCTCACTGCGGCCAGGTTTGAGGCGCAATGGGCAAGGGTGATGGAGGGGGCGGAGGAGGGGGCGGCTGACTGGGTCAGTCTGAACTATCAGCACCACCTCCTGCAGCCCCTGATGGACCAGGTTGTAGCCCATCCTGCTGCCACAACTGGCCAGGCCAATGGTCAGGATGGGGCTGGCAGGGCGGCAGCGTCAGCGCCCGCTGCTGCAGGTCTGGCACATCAGCAGCCCAGTCACGTTGGGATGAGACGCCAGCATGCAGGACTGCAGCAGTGGAAAGGGCAGGAGCAGCAGGCAGAGTCAGTAAGGAGGCCTGATGAACACCCGGGTTCAACTCCTGGCTCTGGTCGCAGTGCTAGGCCTGACCAAGTAGCGACCAGTCCCACGGTTGTTACTGCTGACAGGGACCGTCCAGCAGCATCAGCAGCGGGCCTTCAGCAGACAGGAGGCAGTGGGGAGACCCACGATCAGGTTGCTGCTGCCGCTGCTGACACCGGTCTGGGCAGGGATAAAACATATAGCCCCCCTGATGCTTCAATGGCCCTGGCAAGCTCCTGGGCTGGGAATGCAGATGGGGTTGGGGTTGAGGTGGGAATAGGGCATTCAGCTTTCAGCGACAACACTCATGGCATCCTTGATCTTGGTGGCTCCAGTCTGGAGGTGAGCATGGAGCTGCTGCATGGAGCTGCTGCTCATCACTTCGTCATTGGACCCCACTCTCTGACCCTGGCCCTGGCCCTGGCCCTGACCCTGGCCCTGACCCTGGCCCTGACCCTGGCCATGCACCTGGCCATGCACCTGGCCATGAACCTGGCCATGAACCTGGCCATGCACCTGGCCTAACTTCGGCCCTGGCCCTGCCGGTACGGTTGCTTGCAGGTCACCTTCTATGGCACACAGCCTGACACCAGTGTGCCTCAGTCACCCATAGCCCTGGGACCAGCCCTTCACACTCACACCACCACCTCCAAAGTGCTGGTGGGCTGGTCACACTTGCATTTGACGAGTCACACCCTGACAGGGTTTGGGCTGACAGACACATTTGACAGAGGTGTGGCGCAGCTGCTGCTGGTGAGTGCCTGGAGGTTGCCTGGGGCTGCCAAATACCAAGTGTGAGGCCTGGATGGTGTGGTGGCTGGGGCCTGAGCTGGGAGGGCGTCAGGGGCTGGAGAGGGGTCAAGCTCACCACCTCTGCCCCTGCTGCTGCTGCCGCTGCTGCTGCTGCTGCTGCTGCTGCTGCTGCTGCTGCTGTCAATGGCACTTACTCAAGAGCCATCCAGGCGCGCAGCCTGTGGTTGTGTGGCTTTGCGCCGCCTGACCAGCAACTGATAGCCTGACAGCGGCTGGAAACGTGAGCTGGGGTGGGCCCCTGCCTGCTAGCCTTCTAGCCTGCTCTGGCCCCTCACTTTCCCAGCCTGCTTCTCTCCCCCTGCCCAACCTTCACCTGCCACCCCCCTTGCCCTCAGGAGCAGGAGGCATCCGACACCCAGGCCACACTTGCGCTGCTAGACAGCCCGCCCCCTGCCCCCCGGCCCCTTCCTGCCAGCCCAGCTGCCCTTGCTACCGCCCTGCACCCCCTGCTGCCCCCTAGTGGCAGCAGTGCCCAGGGGCTGAGACTGACCCCCCCCCAGCCAAGACTGCCTGCTGACCTGCTGGCGCCACCAGGGTGGCCAGGCTTGGCTGCAGCTGCGACCCTCCAGCCACCCTCATCCAGGACTCAGGGCATCCAGGCCCCCCAAGGGCGCCAGCAAGGCCTCAGCAGGCTTGAAGCAGCAGCAGCTGGCAGTGAGCGGCGGCGCTCTGGCCAAAGCAGCAGCAGCCAGCAGCTGGGGCCGGCAGGAGGCAGCGGCATCCATAGCAGCAAGCACCAGCCACCAGCAGCAGCAGCAGGAGCGGCAGGAGCGGCATCAGAAGGGGGAGACAGGTGGAAAGGCAGGCTGAGGTCAGGGCCAGGGGGACGGCGGCGCCACACTCCCTCCACCGCAGGAGCTGCCAAGAAGCTGCTGAACCAGACTGGGGAGAGCGGCCAGCCACAGCCTATGATGACACTGCACCACCCGTGCCTGCAGTCCGGTGAGGTCCCTTGCTCCCCCCCCCTGCCTGCAACCCTGCCTGCCCCCCAGCCCTCCCCCCGGCTTCCTCGCAAAGTCAATCCTTCACCCTCCCTGGGCATTCATAGTGACTTCACAGCAAACCCCTGGGGCAGCGCTCACAGCCTCCCCCTTAGCCCCCCACCCTGGGCCTTCACCCAAGCCACTACTCCAACCTCCCTGGCCCAAGCCACTACTCCACCCACTCTGGGGCAGCACTCACAGCTGACAGGCACAGGTGCAGAGGTCGCACCTGCTCCACCACCTCCCTCACCTGCCTGCCAGGACACCTCCACCTGCCCCTCCTGCAGGCTACCAGGGCGTGTACACCCGCAAGGCCAGCCTGGGGGTCGCGCCTGCTGTCCAGCAGCTGCTGCTGGTGGGCAGTGCCCAGGACGCTGCCTGCCAGCGCCTGGCGCGGGGCCTGGCCCGCTGGGCCACACCCTGCTTGCCGAGGCCCCCCTCCCCCTTCCCCTCCCCCTCCAGCCACCCAGTGCAGCAGCAGGGCCGTCCAGGGGCTGGGATCAGGGAGGCCCTGGGAGGGGCTGCGGCCACCTCAGCTGCTCCCCAACCAGCAGCCATACAGGAGGCAGCTGGCGTGGCTGCGGGGGTGGCAGGTGTCAGGGAGGGGTATGGCGGCGGGCGGAGGGAGAGGGGCCGGGCAGTGCAGGCGGTGGTTGCGGCGGGCTGGCCTGCCTGCCAGCCAGTGGGCCCGCTGCCGGGCCTCAAGGTGAGCAGGGCAGGGCAGGGCAGGGCAGGGCAGGGCAGGGCAGGGCAGGGCAGGGCAGGGCAGGGCAGGGCAGGGCAGGGCAGGGCAGGGCAGGGCAGGGCAGGGCAGGGCAGGGCAGGGCAGGGCAGGGCAGGGCAGGGCAGGGCAGGGCAGGGCAGGGCAGGGCAGGGCAGGGCAGGGCAGGGCAGGGCAGGGCAGGGCAGGGCAGGGCAGGGCAGGGCAGGGCAGGGCAGGGCAGGGCAGGGCAGGGCAGGGCAGGGCAGGGCAGGGCAGGGCAGGGCAGGGCAGGGCAGAAACAAAATGGTTCCAAGGAGGAGAAAGCTAGCTTTGCAAGCCCTTGCTACTGCCCTGTGGACATGTAAGGCAGCTGCCTGCACAGCAGAGTGCATGTGGCCCAGGTCCTTGCCTGCTTAGCATGGTCCACTGTGTGTCAGTCAGGCGCTGCCCCAGCTTACCCTGCGATGCGCCTCTGCCTGCCCCTGCCTGGCGCCTGCCTAACAGGGACAGTTCATTGCGCTGTCCGGCTTCTGGGTCGTCCTGCACTTCCTAACCCTCCTGATGGGCCCCCAACCCCTGCCGGCCCTTCAGCCCTCCCCATCAGGGCCGGCAAATGCTACTCATGCAACCAATAATGCCACCACACCCCTTGCTGCACCTGCTGCCCTCATCGCCTCCCCCACACACCCTGTGTCAGCCCCCTCACCTCCCTCTGCTGCAGCCAGGGGCTTGAGTGAGGCTGCTCATCTTCAGCCTCCCTGGCAATTGACATACAAGCCGGCGGGGCGCAGTGGGGCAGCTGCAGCTTCACACCAGCTTCCTCACGAAGCCACAGGGCTGCAGGCTGGGGACGTCGGGGCGCTGGCAGGGGCGAGTGAGGATGACAGAGTGGCGTCTGGCAAACACCCCCTAGCAGTGGCCTCGCCTGTCAGCTCGGCTTTGGCCAGCACAGGGCAACACATGGCGGTCAGCACAGCAGCAGCAGCAGCAGCAGCAGCAGCAGCAGCAGCAGCAGCAGCAGCAGCAGCAGCAGCAGGGGGTGCGAGCCGCGACCCTGAAGCAGGGCCTCCCAGCCATTCCCAGCCCACTGACCCCCCTACCTTCAGCCCTGCTGCAGCCCTTGCCACTGTGTTGACAACTGACCCAAAAGTGCCAGGCGCCTCTGACCTGGGCCCTGGCCTGCCCCAACTCAGGCCCCACCCAGCGGCCAGGCAGCAGCAGCAGGGAGGCAGGTGGTGGGCCAGCCTGTGGGCCACGGCCTGCCCCGCCCGGGCATGGGTGGCCCTCCACACCGCTCAAGTGCCTCAATGGCTCTCAGCTCCCTGGTCAGCTCCAGCAGGCCAGCAGGGCTCAGGGGCCCGGCAGGCTGTGCCTGGTGCCACCCTCCCTGCCCCGGCCGCCCTGAGCCAGGCTCAGGCCAGCCCACTCTGCACCCCACCCCCTACTGGCAGCACCACAGCAGCAGTCCAGCTGGGAGCAGTCGCTGCTGCCGACATGACAAGAGGCAGTGCGGCAGCAGGGGGGTCCGGGGCCAGGGGCCTGGAGGCACAAGAGGCACAAGGCAGCCCAGGGGCTGGCCATGAACCAAACAGGGGAACAGCTGCTGATGATGGTGCCGACGCCACGCCTGGTGGGCTCTCCCACACCGCAGCATGGCCAGCACCAGCAGCACCAGCAGCACCAGGAGCAGGTGTGACAGCACCAGGTGTAGAAGAAGCAGAAACAGGTGCAACAGCAGCAGCAGCAGCAACACCTGTGCATGCCATTGGTGTTGGGTGGGTTGATGGGAGCCAGGCGCTGGCTGCCTCCCATCCCCATGCTGTTGCTGCAGCCCAGCGGCTGTGTTCCATGCCCTGGGCTGAGGTTGAGGGGCAGCTGGGCCACCACGCCAATGTGGAGCGCTACTGCCTGTGGGCTCACTACGTGATTGCCCTGCTGGGCCCGCAGGGCCTGGGACTGCAGCCAGGCCAGGTGCAGCTGGGTAAGTGCCCGTGAGGGTGTGACACAGGGTGTGACACGGCATTGCCACCAAGGCGGCGTGCTCTCGGCTAGACACCTTGGCATTCATTACACTGTTAGTGTTTGCCAATCGCACTAGCTGCAATGCACACACTCAGAGACTCATGACAATGCACCACTCAGGAAGCTGAGCATCGTGGCAGGTTGTAAGGATTCGTGTGGTGTGAGTGTGCTTGAGGGCACGAGGCAAAACTGTGTGCTGGCTTGTTGCCCGTCGCAGGGCCCGGGGACGCCGGGTGGCCCTTGGGCGCGCTCATTCAAGCGCTGTCCTCACACCTGCCACACCTGCTGCACCCTGGCTTGGCCCGACCCGGCACGGGAGCCGAGCCAACCTGTGCCGACCTGTCACCGGGGTCCTCGCTGCCCGTTCCCGCGGCGGAACCGGAGCCCGGTGCACCCGACAGTTATGTTGTCATGGAGGCGGAGAAATTGCCAGCTACCAGTACGCACCACTGCGCCGGTTGGGCTTGCAGCGATGTGCTGGCTTGGGCGTCGCTGACGTTGCTGGTCGCCGTATGCGCTGGGGTCGTCGCGAGGATTGCTGGGTGGGGGCCCAGCGGCCCCCGCCTGCGGCCCCTGCGCGCCCAACCTCCGCTCCTGCCGGTCACGAAGGCATTGAGAACCCGCGCCGCATCCCTGCCCAACCTTGTGCGCGTTGTCTAACGACAGCGCCTCTTTGTGTGTCGTTCCGCGTACATGTCGTCGCCATCATCACAGCATAACCGTCGCCACTTCAGTGCCACCATCGCCACTTCAGTGCCACCATATCAGTGCCAACCGTCGCCACTTCACTGCCACCACATAACCGTCGCCACTTCAGTAAGTTGCATCCATCGTCGTAAGACGGTCTGGCAGTGGCTAGGATTCGCAAGCTGTAATGTGTCTCGTGTATGTGGCCGTGAAGACCACCCCCCTCATTAGCCCTAGACACTCTGCTCAACATTCCTGCCGACCGAAAGAGTGGTATTGCACTAATTGTCAACGCAATCGACAGCAGCTGGCTGTAAGGAAGCACGGCAGCACCTCCTTCATTAGCTCAGCCATGCGTAATATGGGTGAAACAAACGCATGGATGCGCATGGTTGGCACCGCATCATCCTTTGGCCATTCACAATACAAAGCAGATGTGAATTGTGGTTGTTGAAGATTGAAGCATGGGCACAACATGACCGAGCAACTCAGCAGGTATGCCTGTCCTCCCCGTACGCACACGACTTCACTCGCGCTTGATGCGCGCTGGCCTTGCCGCATATGCCCGCCAGGTTGCCAATGCGTTGATGCAGGTCATAGCCAGGAAGCTGCCTGACACCACCTCCGCTTTCCCTGCACGACATGCACCAGGGGCTGCCAGTACTAGTGTTGCAGCCGGGCAGGGAACGCCTGCTCACCCTGCATCCTGCTACCCCAGGTGTGGGACAGGGTCCAGCGCCTAGTGGGGGCGGTGGGGCATGCTGCAAAGGAGGGGTTTCTGATGATGGTTGTACCGGCATGGCTGCTTGACCTTGCCCATCACCAGGAGGAGGGTGTTGCAAGGTTGGTGCATGGGATCCATGAGCACATGTGTGTAAGCCAACCCAAGCGCATTAGGCGCACCCCTTACCAGCTTGAAAGGATTTGAGCTGGGTAGCCGCCTGCCAGCAAGCATACGTGGTGAGCACGCCGGAGCAAGTCAGGCCGGCCAGCACCACCTGCATCAGGGTCCACGCAAGGGGAGCTGGCCTGTGCAACCTGGTGGAGGTACCACAGGAGCCGGCAAGCTGAGGCTTTCACAGTGGTGTGTGGGTGTGTGCCACAAGGAGAGGCCTGCCTGCAGTCAAGGCTGTGGGCCAGCCAGGGCATAGCATGACGCACAGTTCTTGTCAGACCAAGTGTCACTGCAAGTGTTTCAACACATGTGGTCGTCTGGCTGCCTCATGCTGCTGGGTTGGGATGGCTGGGGAGAGAAGAGACCTGGTGGTGGTGGTGGTGGTAATGGCGGTGGCAGATGCATGTAGTGACATGTAGTGACATGCATGTAGTCCATGACATGACAGGCTGTGCCTTCACCTTTGCTGCTTCTCGGCTGCCGGAAGCCAACAGCAACATCACAACGAGTCCTGCCATTTCCGCCCCTGTCACAACCAGCAGACATTGTCTTCAGGAGCTTGCTGCCATGTTGCTGCCCACACAGCTCTAGATCATACCATAGAAGTAGAACTGCACAGGAGGGGCAAACATACAGCTGGCACGATAGGTGCCTTGAATTCACTCTTCTCGTACCCCTCTGCAGCTGTACACGCCCCCTTCTAGCTGACTCACGGCGGTCCGCAGATTCTTGGTGATGCCAGCAGGGGCAAGGTCAAAAATCCCAAACTCAGGATCGAAGATGGCATTGGGCTGAGCGAGTAACGCTCCCAGGAAAGGAAGGAGAAGGAGGGCGTTTGCAATCAACACGATGCGCACCAGCATCCACGACCCGTCTACCATGGGTCGCGATTAGATTGTTGGATTAACTTTGGATGCAGACTGCGGGTAGACTGCTAGGTTAGTACGCTGTTAAGAGCGCCTAAAGTGCCTCACTATTCTGTGCTCGCAGCAAACTCGCAGCAAACTCGTGTGACATCAATGACTTGATATCGCGACATCACGGACTGCACTGACGCTGGCCACCTGAGCCACTGGCCATCATGTACATTGAAAGTCATCAAAAGTCTGGAAATAAACAGGAAAGCCAGGAAATCATGAAGCAATTAGCGATGCACGAAGCTAATGCATAACAAAGTGAAGCAAGGCAACATGAATACAGCGAAACAGACAGCGTAGACGTAACCGCCTCGTGATAGCGTTTAGCACATTGGCAGCCGCGACTTAGTGGCTACATTGTGGATTCATCTAGCATAACATTTAGCGGAGTGAGTGCAGAGTTACAGCCGTCCTACTGCCAATGGTCGGTTTCCTGTCATTTTCTGTTACTGGGAACGCCTGACTGCACACCGTGATGAGGGGTGTGTCCGTTGCGGGTTTAGAGGAGGGGCGCGGTCGTGGCGTCCGAAGTGGTGGAGGCGCGGCTCTACGGGCAACTTGTGCTTTGGGTGGAGGCCTGCAGCAAGAGGGCGCTGCTCGCCAGCTTGCTGTTGGGTCTCATGGTGCGCGGCTGGTTCACACGCGTCACTGTACTTGCGAACGGCCAGGAGGCCTTCGAGGAGATCCCAGCTGAGGCCGCGGTCATCCCGAATCTGGGTGAGCTCAACCTGCTCCTGCAGCTCGGCCGCGGTCTACCCCCTCCCGGTGAGAACTCTCGGCCCAGCGCAGCTGTGGAGGCTGTGTTGGCCGCGTACCCGGGTCTCCACACTCTGGTAACGGTTGGGGCATGAACCGCGCGGTTTTCCGTGGACCGCGCGGTTGTATACCAACTGTCCGGTTCACTAACCGCCTGGTCAGGGTCGGCTGCAGCGGCTGGCGATGGCACCGTTGGATTCAGCGTTCTACGCTCGTTGCAATCATACCCTCGCAAGCAGCAGCGATGTCTGGCAAACCGTCTGCATGGCTGCATGGTTGGCTCTAAAACTGGAGCAGCGGGCCGCAGCGGAGCGGACTGTAGGTCAGATTTGACAAGGTCTCTTGTAAATAGGGTACCATGTTGTTCTCCACATTGAAACCACCATTTGCTACCGCGATTGCACCGTCAGCTTCTGCGTGCTATAAATAGTGAGAGGCGTCGAAGCGTAGGCCCGCAAGCTCGATATGGGTATTTGTGCCGAAAGTTGTGTCCACGCAACAAGGTCGCCATAGGGAGCTACATACATAGATGTAAGGTCTAAGGCCGGGGCCCGTCTCTATCGCAAGCTAGGTCCGTTCTCCGCGGCTGCTGGCTTCGGTCTCGAGCTGTTACGCTCCAGCGCCTCGGCCTCGCGTTTTTAGGGCACCTAAAACTACCACATAGTGATTAATTACTTGGTGATTTTTGCAATAATAAACTAACTAAGAAAGAATTAAAACAATTAATAACTCTAAATTTAAAGTAATAATGTTTTGATGTCTTGTATTACTCTGAGTACTACGTCTTTGGCGAATCGCCCAGCACGGGATGGCCGGGGTGGCCCAGTCATGTCACCATAGCGCGGCATTCATTTCGGTTATCAGCAGTGCCTCGCCACAGCAGCTCATCGACTGCTACAATCTGTTGTACAGGGAACCACGTGGGGGAATGACAAAATGATTTCATGCCACATGCACGCGTCGCAAACATGTCGCGTAGCGACCCCTTTGCAGGACTAATGATTATGCCGGATGAGCTGCATTTTACCACGCCAACATTGCGGGATGAATTAAAGGCCTCCGCGTCCAGGCTGCGTCGCGCCCAAATGGCTCGCGGTGTGGAAGCAGTGCAAGCACAGCAGATGATACAAGACTGGCAACGACCATCCACAGCACGCCCACTCGAAGAGGTGCGGCATGTCTGTCTATGCAAACTTGAGCAATGCTGCTGACACCTTAGTCCACATTTCGCATCAAGGCTAAGGAGCCAGCCAGCGCGCCTGTGCATCGCCTTGGGTGCTTGCAGATGGTCAAAGGTCCCAATGGGCCTAACCCTGGCTGCAGGACCATACTCTCAGAGGCATCCCAATGTTTGACGAGATGCGAGACACTCTGCTGACCTTTGAGGCCACCATCAACTACAATGCCCCGGCACAAGAGCGGGCTTTCTACAATGCACTGCGCACGCTGCTCTCAGACCTGCTACCCGCTGCGGCAGTGGGTCAACATGCCAACCAGCTGACTGCTGCATACAAGTGGTTCACAAAGCACCGGCAAGTGTCCCGCACAGCCTATACAGGCCCCACGTCTCACTGGTCATGCCTCACCAGCACCACCAAGTCAGCCATGCCCACAGTGCGCAATCAGGAGGGTGTGTCGCGCATGCCTGGATACTGCGGGGCAAGACAGTGTATGGCTTCAACCTGTAGTTTACAGGGGCTGCGGCTGCGGCTGGTTAACAACGTAGTTACCTCATTCTTGCCAGCGCCAGCGCCATGTGTGCTGCCAAGGCCATGCCGACCTAGGTAGTGCTGCCGCTCGTGCCAGACTGGCCATGCCCAGCCACCCCCAAGCCTAGCTGTGCCCTGCAGGCCCCGCGCACAGACCACCGACCCGGGGCTCTCCGCGGCCCTGGCCGCCAGCCTGTCCATCCCTTCCTTGCCAGGCACAGGCCCCCACACCTTGGCACCGCCACCTCCTGGCAGGCCAGCTTCCTTGCAGGTGGGCCGGTGCAGCGCCCCCCAGTGGTGTGCAGGGATATGCAGGAAGAGGGGCTCAAGCTGAGCGGCTTGGCCTCCCTGACCTCCTGCTCGAGGCAACAGCGACTTGCCTCCCTGTTGGTCAGGGCGTGCCATGACGCCATGCCACCAGGGCACAGTCAGCCGGTTGGCAGCCCTGCCAGCGCACTGTGCATGGCTGCAACACTGGCTCGACATCAGCAGCAAACTCTCTTCCCTGGCTGGTGCATTCTGGATGGTGGCTGAAGATTCTCCTGCTCGTAGCTTGACCCTGCTTGGGCCCAAAGCTCACAGGTCAGCTTGAGCAGGCCTGGAAACCCTCTTGAGGCGGTAGCGCTCACGCACATCAGCACCATCCAGCCACATGCTGTTGATGGCAGGGGCTGCTGGATGGTGCGCATGCCATTCCCTCTTGTAGGCCCACTGCCTCCCCTCCTTGTGTTCAGGGGCCTGGCAGCGAGCGCAAGTTTGGAGCACAGCACCAGTTCTTCAACGCCTTCACACACGAGCCCTCACCCACCCGCCCCAGTCCAGCCGCTGCGACCAGCAAAGCAGCGGGAGGCACGCAAGGGAGCCAGGCCCCTGGTCCACATGCCTCCACAGCTGCCAAGACGAGCAAGGGGAACCTGGTGGGAGGGCGGGCAGCGAGGCCCCCTATGGGACTGGCAGTGGTGCACCAGCCGGCCTTGGGCTCTAGCACCAGCCGCGGCCTGTCAGGCAAGGCCACTGAGAGGCTGGTGGTCAAGGAGGGGGAGGCGGCAGGGGGAGCAGGCGAAGAGGAGGGGCCTGGGCCGCTGATGGCCTTGGGCCCAGTGCTGGCGCCACGGGCGACAGCCCGCGTGGGGTTTGACCCAGACAAGGTTGATGAAACTGCGGGGGCCAAGCCAACCACCCAGGTGGGCTGGTGGGAGCAGGGACGAGGCCAGGCTGGACCCGTGCCCTGACTCACAGCAGCTCATCACCGTCATCGCCATCACCATCATCATCACGCCTACCGTCATCATTAGCATCATCATTTCCCCCTCCTCATCACCACACCTTGTAGCCCTAGTCATGCAGTTGCCTGCTCATTGCTGCTCCTGCTGGCTCCAGCCTGTGCTGCCTGCCTTGCTGGGTGGCAGCAGTGGAGGGGTGCCCCATGGCTCCCCTGGTGTCCTGCTGCCCAGGGCCAAGCCCCCAGCTGGTACCAAGGGCCCTTCCGCACTGACAGCCAGGCCGGCAGGGGGCCAGCCAGGGGGGTGGCCAAACCCTCCGCCAGCTACAAGGACCCTCAACCCCAGGTTCAGTGCTACCCTCACCCCTCCTGCCTTTCCCTCCTGAACCTGTCTTGTATGCTTTTGGCATGTCATGTCAGGGATTAGCAGATCATAGGGTAAGGAAGTGTGACGCCATGTGCTGGTGAACAGGAAAGCACAGTGGTGCCCGCCACACTGTTGCCATCCTGATTGCCATCACCATCATCAGAAGCAGCAGCGGCAGCATCTAAGCAGGCTGCAGATGATCATCATCAGCAAATCAGGCTGCAGATCACCGTAGTGTGGCAGGCAACCATTCCTGTGAGCATGGTACCCACCATATGATATGATGCCATGTGCGCTGCCTGCAGTCCGAGGCAGCGGAGGTGGAGGCGCTGCGTCAGAAGTGGTCAGGCATTGAGCGTGTGGCGGCCTCCTGCTCCGCCCAAGTACACTCCCAGGTCCAGGCCTGGGCGGTGCAGCGGGGCCGGCTGGAGGAGGAGATCGTTCGCAGGCAGGAAGCCAGCCGCTACGCGGCCCCCAGCCTGCGACACATGGCTGGCCCCGCTGCCGACACCGACCCTGGCCAGTCCGCGGGCTACGTGTCGGCATACGCGGGTGTGACATGTGATGCGGTTCAGGCGCTGGCTGCGGGCTTCCACTCGCTCGAGCATGCCGGAGCCGCGTTGAGAACGGTGCCTGGCCTGGCTCCGGGTCCCACCCTCACTAGCTCGGCGCGGGAGGTGCGGTGTGACTCACTCATCGAGTACGACCAGCACTGCCAGCGGCTAGCAAGCCGCATGCAGCAGCTGGGGCTAGCCTCCACCATGAGCCCTGAGGCTCTTCAAGCCGCCCTGGCGCCAGTGCCAGACAAATCTTATTTAGAGTGCGTGGCCAAGCTGCCACGGCCAGGCGAGCACCTTGCCTCCCGACCTCCCTCACGACGCACAGCGCACAAGGCCGCCAGCTCCAAGATGCATCGCTAGTGCAGCAGGGCGGGCTGGTGACGGGGTTGGCGGAGTCTATGCCCAGCATGTCACTCATAACATCCATGCGGACCACATCAGCATTGAAAAATCACCAAGCACGGCATCGTGGGCCTAGCTAGAGCAGATGGCAGGTGTTAGCCCTGCAGCCATGGGCAGCAAGAAGCGCCTGGCTGTGTGTGAGTGTGGGCAGGTCTCGTGTTGTAGACGGTCAGGGGCAAGCACTGCTACCACCACACTCCCTAGTGCTGTGGCATGCGGGCGTCCTCAGGCATGGTGCTGGGCAGAATCACAGCATTGTACCAGTCTTGCATACAAGGTGCATTGTGTTTCATGGCATGCGGGTTGCACACACACCAGCTGTGGAGCGCATGGTGTCCAAGGCTGTTTCTTTAGACCTGTTTGTCATATGCCACTTTGTGCCCTTCCTCTTTGTTGGCTTAGAGGCGGCAACCAGCCACAGCACAAGCCTTTCTCAAGTGGATGATAAGCAGTGGTCATCCATGGAGGTCAACCAGAGCACAGAGTAGTGGCCCTCTATGGCATACACTTGCACACCACATGCTGTCGGCCACCATGCCACCTCAATCCCCATCGCCACCAACGCCGTTTTGCAGTGCGTGGGTCAGCAGAGAGGAGGAGGTGCTTCTGCATTACATCTTTCATGTGAGATCAGGGATTGCAGGCGCGTCAGACATGTGAGCACTTGAAGTGTGTGCTCATGCAACAAGCAGTGAAAATCAGCACTACTTGGGCTCAGCAACTAGTGCTTGTAAGGGTATCAGTGGCGTTGGTGGCAAGCCAGAGCAGAGGAAGAAAGGTGCACACCAAGGCATATGGGTCAACCGGCTACTGCGAATCAGACCGAGACGTGTTATGTTACTGACTGTCAAACAACCGGACAGAACTCAGGATGAATGTGGCGGGAAGCCATCATCTCAACCTCAGAGACCCCTGACGTCGGGCAGCGCTTCATGTAGGCGGCAGCCTGCCGGCCCTACCTGCCACCGCGTAGCCGTTGCTATCAACTAGCAGCGCAGGCCGCTAGACTCGGTTGACGCTAGCGTTGTCACACCGCGCCATGTTTAGCCACTTGCTTGGCTGCGGTGGAGTGAGTGGGCGTACGTGTCCAGGATCCAGGCCGTTGTGATAGTGGTAGCAGGGCTTGATTTGCGGGAGCTGGAGTAGGAGTGAACAAAAAAGAGTAGAAGCTACTGATCTGGGCTGTGTGACTGCATGTAATGAAGATGACAATAATAATAGTTCGGACTTTGTAGCCAGGTTTCAGGACTGTGTAGGGTAGCATAACTTTAATGGCCATGCTCTGTTGCTGCCTTCATTCGTAATCATCGCCCTCCAGCTGCTCGATTCGTTCTCGCAACAACTCCACCAGCTCTCGCAAGCGGTTTTTCTCCACTTCAGCAGATTTAAGCTGTTGCCGCAAGCCCTCCTCCCGTGCCGCTTGTTCGTCCGCCACTGGTGCTCCGTCACTGGAAGACTGGCATGCCGCCTGCTGCATCGCCATTATGATAACCGCTTGCCTGTCAATCTGCGCTGCCTGGTCCGCAGTTTTGCTGCGTGATGACAAGCAACCGGACACATGAATGAGGCGCTGGCAGCAAGGTACATTACCACACAAAACCACACCCCGAGTCACCACCAAGGCTTGCATGGCCAAGCAGAGCTGCAATTATCAGACAAATGCAACCTTAGGCAGGCACGCGTGCGGCAAGGTGGATGATGCAAGGGGTTCACACACCGACATGATGCATCAATGTGTGCGGGGTGTTTGACATTCGTCACCATCTTGACAGGGGTGGCAGGTCAGGACTAAGCATGCAATGCATACTTGCATGACTGCTAGTTTTGTGGCTGCTGGGTGTCATGGCGCCAGCATCAGCCTGTGTGTTGTGAGCAGTGACGTTGAGGCAGCACCCCCTCCCTAGTGTAACAATGAGTATCGTTCCATACGCTCTACACCGCTGATGAGTGCACCTACACTTGGGTAATGTAGGGCTTGGGAGCATAATGAATTATTGAACACATACTCATGCTGTGCAGGACCATGTTTGTGATACACCGCACCGTCGCAGCGCTCCAAGCTCTTGCCATAATTCGTCGTCGGTGCTCGCTCCGTCCGTACCCGTCCCGCTTGGCTGCCTGCGTCGTGCTGGTTATACTCGGTCACACGCTAGCCCGGTGCGGCAGGCGCGACACACCACGCTCGCTGTCTGTCGCGCACCTGGAGATTACTTTGTTGGCTGCGCTTGCGGCGCCACGCCTGATGTTTGCCAGCTCCGTGCGCAGCGCGGCGACAAGCTTGTCATCGTTCCGACTCTTGTCTAAAACCACAGCCACCTTTTCTTTCATGCTGGCTATCTCATTCTCCAGCACCTTGCGCCTGCGCACTGACGAGCCAGCAGCCACATTTCACCCTCAGAAAGGTGGCAAGCCATGCCCATCGCAGCCATACAGCATACCCTGGCTCGGTTGTACAGCATGCGATCAACAGACCTCCTTTTCTTCACACAATGCCTGCTGCTTTCCCAGGCACGTGCACTGGGCAGTGGGCCAGGCAGCGGGCCAGGCAGTGGGCCCACGTAGCGGGCCAGGCAGTGGGCTCATGCAATGGGCCAGGCAGCGCCCTGCACACCCTCCACTGCTTCCCCTTCTTCCCAGCGCCCGTCCAGCGCCCGTCCAGACCACACAGCCTCCCTCCCCCTGCACCCATTCTGCCCCTCACCTGGACACTGCAGCGTCATACTTCGCCTTCAGGCTGTCAAGCTCTGCCCGAGCCACTGCCAGCTCGCCCGCCACACGCTCCATCTCCGCAGTCTTGGTGCCGCTGATCTTTGACAACACCTTCTTCGTAGCGGCCTCCTGGCGCCCCTCTGGCACCAGCCCCTGCACATTTACACACACACACACATGGGTGCAACAGCTGTGGCCACCAGACCTGCTAGTGCACAAGCCTGCCTGATGCCTGCCTCAACGCCAAGCCCCAAACGATAGCTCATGGCAGCAAACGCAGGCACCCCTGGTCTAATTCAAGAAGTGGAGCCCATCCTCGCTGCCGCACGTAGCCTGGCATCAAGCCATTGGCTCAAAGGGCTCCACGGCTCAGCTTCAGTTAGGAGCACACCCAATGCCAGATGGGTGCATGTTCTTTAGCAGCTTATTCTACATTGCAAGCATATCCGAGTTGTCATCTCAATTTGTCTGCTGCAGAATGGCAGCAACAAGTAGCAGGAGCTAGCTTCAGAATGATGCAGAGTGGCAACGAGGAGTAGTAGAAGCTAAGCTTGACCCAGCTTTCAGCCGCACCTGTGCTGCCTTTAGCGCCTTGACTTGGTCCCGCAGCATCTGAATGACCTCCCGGCGCCCCTTCCAGTCAGATGAGGTGCCACCCTCCAACACCTTGGCCAGAGGCACATCCTCCCCCACCTCTCGCACCAATGCCCGGGTCAACTTCTTGCTCTCAATCTCCAAGGCAAACACCTGGCTGGTGGAGCATCAGGTCAGGTCAGGTCAGGTCAGGTCAGGTCAGGTCAGGTCAGGTCAGGTCAGGTCAGGTCAGGTCAGGTCAGGTCAGGTCAGGTCAGGTCAGGTCAGGTCAGGTCAGGTCAGGTCAGGTCAGGTCAGGTCAGGTCAGGTCAGGTCAGGTCAGGTCAGGTCAGGTCAGGTTCATCTATTTCCTGTAGTGCCACCTCCTTCTAAACCCCACCCTGCCAGGGTACCTTTTGCTCCAGCTGTGCCATCTTGTTGGTCTGAGCCTGGTGGCGCTCCTTCCACATGGCTGCCTCCTTGTTGGCTGCCTCTGCTGCCTCTGCTGCCTGCTCCACCACGCTGCGAGCAATCTCTTCCACGGACTGTGCACCACACGCAGCAGCGGGGCAGGCCTATAGCTGGTGGAGTGTGAGCACACTGAAAGAGGCTGAGGCACCACCTGTGTGCTGCAAGCTGTCAACTGACTCGCCCTGCTGCTGCTGCTGCTGCTGCTGCTGCTCATTGCCAACAAACAGTATGAGCAGGCAGGGAGACAGCAGAGGGCAACACACAACAGCAGAGGTGGAGTGCGTGTCAGCAGGAGTGCAGGAGAGATGAAGTTCCGGCACCAGCGCTTGCACATAGCCGCATGGTGGTTGTCAATCAAACTACCTGGGCAGGTGTGGGGCAGCCCTTGCATGCAACCTTTTCACAAGAATTCGCACAATGGCTGATGAAGCGTGGCTGGGTAGGGCTGTAACAAAGAAAGCGTGACTGAGCAGGGCTGCAATGAGGGTGGCTTCCTGCTCATGGCCTCACACTGGGGTCCAGGCTGCCGGAGCTGGCCACAGCACCTCCTTGCTGCCCTTGGGGCTCAGACCGCAGCTTGGTTGCCACCAGGCGCTCCCTCTCCAGGGCCAGGGTCAGCTGGCGGTTCTGCAGACAATGCACAGTACGAGACTCATGCAGACGCAGATGGGAGTATACACCCAGTGTGGGCGTAGATGAAGCAGCTGTGACAGGTGTGCACCTTCTTTGACAGCTCAATGATTTTAGCAGCCTGCACATCCTGTGATTGCAATGTCATGGAGGCGCCTGCCAGCTCGCGCAGCTCCTGTAACTCTGCATCTTTGGCCTTGCAGGCAGCTTGGAGCTCAGCGTGCTGATCTTGCAGTATGCGAAGCTGCATCACAGTCCACGCCACGAATGAGCATCGTGGATTGGAAGGGAGTGGCGAATGATACGGGGAACGAGGACCGCGACAGCACCTGGATTGCGATGTCAGCCATAGTACACTGGGAGATTTCAGCGTGTAGAGCAGGCGCGCAGGCTCAGCACATGTCCATTTCACATGCCCTTGTCTTTCGTAGGTCATTGGTCACTGGTCTTGCAATCACAGTGCCCGCCTGCTGCGTGCTTGCTGTTCCTGCAAGCATGAACATATACAATATCATCGCCATCATATCAGCATACCTCGCTGCGCAGAAGCTCGGCTATGGCAAGTGGGAGCCACGGTAAATGACATGGAATTAGCTCGAACTGCTCCTTAACAGCTGCGTGCATCGTGGCGAGCGGGAATGAATGAGTGAATGATAAATCCGCGACGTGGGAAGCGTGGGAAGTGTGAGCTGCCCCCGCGCGCCTTCACTCGCAGTGCACTTTGCAATCGCAGCCGCCTGCTGCAAGCATGAACATATACAATGTCATCGCCATCATTGCCGCTTATTTCGCTGCTTGGGTGGCAATCGACGCTTCCTTGGAAGCAAAGTTTGCGTCGATTACCCAGCACCCAGCCCGGGACTGTGAGTGGAATCAGTTGTTACTTCGCTCTCACAAAGCCCTGGAGTGGTCATGTCTGTTGCTGAAACCCTGCTTGCACAGGTCCTGTGCCACCCAACGACCAGGCTGTACAGCGTCTAGCCCAATTTCTGCAGTTCCGGACCATCAGTGACAGCCACAGTGATGACCACATCAAGTCCGGGCACCATGCAGCATTCACTTCACTGCTAGCCTTCCTGCGTGAGCAGTACCCTGAGGTGCATAGCGAACTGCAGGTGGAGGAGGTGAGTGCATGCACCATGCTGCCCAACCACCCTCGTCCCTGCCACCTGCCCACCTACCTACCTACCTTCTGGGACCACATGTTGGCTGCTAGCCTGCATGTTCACCTCACGCCTGTGTGGCCTGCCTGCAGGTGGGCCTGGGTGGCTGGTCGCGGCTGATCACCTGGCAGGGCAGCGACCCTCAGCTGAAGCCCATCCTGTACATTAGGTCAGGCAGGCCAGGGTTGTCTGGTGGGGTTATGAGCACTAGGCCTGAGGAAATGAGCACCCTGCCAAACCCGTTGCCCGGCTCTCGTACGTGATGCTTGAAAGACCTACATGGCTAACACCTGTGACACCTCCTTAGATAGCGGAGCCCCACTCCACCTTGCCCACCCCTCCCCTGCCCAAGCTGCATGTACCACATGGTCATGGCACAGCTGCCAGCCCTTGCCCAGTGCCCCTTAGTTCTTGGTAACTGGGAGATGGGTGTCTCAGAGAAGGCGCCAGCAGCACCAGCACCAGCACCAGCTCCCAGCACAGGGGTCCCCCCTACTGGCCATGGCACAGCTGCCATCTGGGGTAGGCGGCACCGTCCCGGCCCAGACCACCATCAGCCCCCTGGTCTCAGCAAAGGTGCAGTGTAGCCCAGTGCTGCCTGCACCGCCTCCATCATCAACCTATCCTTGGCCCAGCAAGAGCTAGGGGCCACCAGCAAGAGCTATGCCCCCCAGCCTGCTAGCATTACAGCGGCATCCCACTGCTGCTGCTGCTGCTGCTGCTGCTGCTGCTGCTGCCGCTGCTGCTCCTCCTCCCGCTGCTAGCGCCTAGCTGCCACACACAATGGCCTGAGGCCACAGCGGCCGCACAGCTCTTAAAGTGCCATGCTTTGTTTCACACAAGACCAAGGTGGAGGGAAAGGGGACACAGAGGAGAAGCACTATCTGGGGAGGAAGGAAAGGGGAAGGCACACAAGAACGAAAAGTCACCTCCCCCACCTACACATGCCCACCCACACCTGCCTCCCCTGAGCCCCCCACACAGCCCCCATTAGCCCCAGCATACCCCTCACTGCCGCACTCACTGCCGCCAGCAGTAGTCAGCACCCAGGCACTAGCGGCCGTCACTCCCCTCCCCGTGCCCTTACCCCGCCCGCAGCCACTACGACGTGGTGCCGGTCACCCCGGGCACGGAGCCGCTGTGGAGCCACGGGCCCTTCAACGGCAGCGTGGCGGATGGGTGCGTGGCGGGCTGCAGGCCTGCCCCTGCCCCTGCCCCTGCCCAGGCGCAGCTGCGTTGTTGGTGTCGGTGCCTGCTGGTGCTGGTGGCTGTTCCCTTTGTGCTGCGGCTGGTAAGTGCTTCCTTTGTGCCAGCTGGTCCAGCTCACTGTAGCCAGCTGTGTGGCTGAGAGGGCCGGAGGGTGCTGGGTGTGGCGGCCGCCTGCAGCTTCCTGTGGGGCCGGGGGGCGCTGGACGTGAAGCTGGGCGTGATTGGGCTGCTGGAGGCGGTGACCCGGCTGCTGGCACGCGGCTGGACGCCCCACAGGACCATCATGCTGAGCTTTGGGCACGACGAAGAGGTAGTCAAGCTGTAGCAGCAGCATCGAGCCTGCCCAGCTGCCAAGTGTCCGGGTGGCAGTTGCATGCCCACCCTGCCTGCCTGCAGCTGCCTAGGCCTCCAGCTGCCTGCCTGCCCTCACCCCGCCTGCCACCCACATGCCTGCCTGGTGGCCTGGGTATGATACAAGGGAGTAAAATAGAATGGAATACAATAGAACGGAATGTAATAGGACTACATTGAACCCAATAGAAATGGAATATAACAGGATGGAAAGGCTGTGTTCCATCATCTTGCCTGAGCCAGGGAGGCTGTGTGCCATTGTCCTCGCATGCCAGCCAATTGGGAAGTCCTCGGTGAGCGTGGGTCAGGGTTAGGGTGCAGGTGAGGTGTAGGGCTAGGGGTTGGGGTAGGGTCCTGGTCCTTGGTGAGCGTGATGGTGTGATGGTGTGATGGGGGTGGGGTGGGGTGGGCCCCTGACTGCGCTGCCACAGCTGGCCCCTGCTGCCGCCCTCACCTTGGCTGTACAGGTGGGGGGCTCAGGTGGGGCCGGGGAGGTGGCGGCGCTGCTGAAGACGCGGGGCGTGCAGCTGGAGTGTGTGGTGGATGAGGTGAGGCGGGCCCCCTCCCCCACCCCCCTAACCAGGGCCCCCTTTCCCCCTCCTGGCCTGGGGGGAGGGTAGCAAGGGCACGCCCCGAGGCTTCTCTCCTCCCTTGATGCACGCCCGACAGCGAGGAGCTTTCTTTCCGTCTTCCTTACTTTCTTTCCCCTCCGGATACCCCAGGCACTCCCCGCCATCCTCACAGCTGCTGAGCACGGAGGGCCCAGGCCAGGAGGCTATGAGGCTCAGGCAGCGCTGAGCAGTGCTGCCCACCTCTTGTCAGGCTGGAGGCCATGCCAGCAGCCGGCACGTGAGCGCTGGGTCAGCGTCTGGTGTGCCCTGGCTGCTGGCTGTGCAGGGCGGGGTGGTGCTGCTGGATGGGCTGAAGGGGCTGGTCGCCCAGCCCATCGCCCTGGTAAGTGGCAGGGCCAGGGCCTGAGGGGCGTGAAGGGCCGACCTTGTCTCACATTCGACACCTCACACCTCACCCCCATCCCAACCCCTGGCGGTGGTATCTGACGCCCCCTCCTGGCTGTGTTTGCAGGTGGGCACGGCAGAGAAGCTGTACACCAGCCTGCATGTGGACCTGGTGTCGCCAGGAGGGCACAGCAGCATGCCTCCTACAGACGGCTCAGACATTGCTGGCCAGGCTGCGCGCCTCATCACCCGCCTGAATGCTCACCCCTTCCCAGCACGGCTGAGGGAGCCGCTGCCCAGCTTCCTGGCAGCCATCGCGCCCTATGCGCCCCGCATTGTCCGCCCACTCATGGCCTACTCACACGTTCAGTAAGTGATGGTGGCCAAGCGACCTAGCGGTTGAGGGGTTAGGATTAGGGTTAGGGTCAGGGTTAGCCTAACCTTAGGGCTAACCCCGGTTAATGGCTGAAATGGTGCCTATCATCATCATCATCAGCAGCAGCAGCAGCAGCAGCAGTGGCAGCAGTGTCGGGCCTTGCTTAGCTGAACTTCGGCCACGCATACGTAGTAGTGAGCCATCAGCGCACATTCAGTGATGGGGGTGGCAGGGGCTGCAGCCACTCTGCCGCACTTGCCTGTCTGAGGAAGTGGGGGCTAACTGCCTGGGATGGCACCTTTTGGGGGTTTAGACAGCTGAATTGATTGCTGCGTCAAGGGGTTGCTGGGAAATGATGCGGGCTGAGGAGAGGCTGCTGACCAGCGGACCCTTGCAGACCCCAGCTGATCAGCAAAAGTGGAGACCTTTTGTGATGGTGGTGGTGGTGGTGGTGGTGGTGATGGTGATGCTGCTGCTGTTTGCAGGCCGTTGAGCTGGGTGCTGGCGCAGCTGCTGGTGAGGTCAGGGCCTGAGCTAGCCGCCCTGGTGCGCACCACCCACGCCCTGACCCGCATGGAGGCAGGGGTGGCTGACAACGTGCTGCCCAACACCGGGCGCCTCACCTTGAACCTGCGCTCACATCCAGGCAGGTCTGCCAGGGGCGATGCCAGGGGCCAGGCAACCACCCAGCCGTGTGTGCGGGACTTGTGTGCGGGACTTGGCTCTGTAGTTTTGTCTATAGCAGTTGTGAGATCGGCATGGCATTCCAGCTCTTACGAGTGAGTCTGGGTTGAGGTACTGTTAAGGCCAGGGCTGGGCACAGATCCAGTGGTTTGTTTACAGATGGTGCCTGTGATAGCCATTGCTGCTGCTGGAGTGACACTGCTGATGCTGTTGGTTTCCCTGCGCTTGCCCCTGCTGCTGCTGCTGCTGCTGCTGCTGCTGCCGCTGCCGCTGCCGCTGCCGCTGCCGTTGCCGCCACCGCCGCCGCCGCCGCCGCCGCCGCCCCTGCTGCCGCCGCCGCCCCTGCTGCCGCCGCCGCCCCTGCTGCCGCCGCCGCCCCTGCTGCCGCCGCCGCCCCTGCTGCCGCCGCCGCCCCTGCTGCCGCCGCCGCCCCTGCTGCCGCCGCCGCCCCTGCTGCCGCCGCCGCCCCTGCTGCCGCCGCCGCCCCTGCTGCCGCCGCCGCCCCTGCTGCCGCCGCCGCCCCTGCTGCCGCCGCCGCCCCTGCTGCCGCCGCCGCCCCTGCTGCCGCCGCCGCCCCTGCTGCCGCCGCCGCCCCTGCTGCCGCCGCCCCTGCTGCCGCCGCCCCTGCCGCCGCTGCTGCCGCTGCCCCTGCCGCCCCTGCTGCCCCTGCTGCCCCTGCTGCCCCTGCCCCTGCTGCCCCTGCTGCCCCTGCTGCCCCTGCCGCCCCTGCTGCCCCTGCCGCCCCTGCTGCCCCTGCCGCCCCTGCTGCCCCTGCCGCCCCTGCTGCCCCTGCCGCCCCTGCTGCCCCTGCCGCCCCTGCTGCCCCTGCCGCCCCTGCTGCCCCTGCCGCCCCTGCTGCCGCCCCTGCCCCTGCTGCTGCCCCTGCCCCTGCTGCTGCCCCTGCCCCTGCTGCTGCCCCTGCCCCTGCTGCTGCCCCTGCCCCTGCTGCTGCCCGTGCCCCTGCTGCTGCCCCTGCCCCTGCTGCTGCCCCTGCCCCTGCTGCTGCCCCTGCCCCTGCTGCTGCCCCTGCCCCTGCTGCTGCCCCTGCCCCTGCTGCTGCCCCTGCCCCTGCTGTTGCCCCTGCTGCCCCTGCCCCTGCTGCTGCCCCTGCCCCTGCCCTGCCCCTGCCCTTGCCCCTGCCCCTGCCCCTGCCCCTGCCCCTGCCCCTGCCCCTGCCCCTGCCCCTGCCCCTGCCCCTGCCCCTGCCCCTGCCCCTGCCCCTGCCCCTGCCCCTGCCCCTGCCCCTGCCCCTGCCCCTGCCCCTGCCCCTGCCCCTGCCCCTGCCCCTGCCCCTGCCCCTGCCCCTGCCCCTGCCCCTGCCCCTGCCCCTGCCCCTGCCCCTGCCCCTGCCCCTGCCCCTGCCCTGCCCCTGCCCCTGCCCCTGCCCCTGCCCCTGCCCCTGTCCCTGCCCCTGCCCCTGCCCCTGCCCCTGCTCCTGCTCCTGCTGCTGCCCCTGCCCCTGCCCCTGCCCCTGCTGCTGCCCCTGCCCCTGACCCTGCTGCTGTCCCTGCCCCTGCTGCTGCCCCTGCCCCTGGCCCTGCTGCTGCTGCTGCCGCCCCTGCCCCTGCTGCCCCTGCCGCCCCTGCTGCCGCCCCTGCCCCTGCTGCTGCCCCTGCCCCTGCTGCTGCCCCTGCCCCTGCTGCTGCCCCTGCTGCTGCCCCTGCCCCTGCTGCTGCCCCTGCCCCTGCTGCTGCCCGTGCCCCTGCTGCTGCCCCTGCCCCTGCTGCTGCCCCTGCCCCTGCTGCTGCCCCTGCCCCTGCTGCTGCCCCTGCCCCTGCTGCTGCCCCTGCCCCTGCCCCTGCCCTGCCCCTGCCCTTGCCCCTGCCCCTGCCCCTGCCCCTGCCCCTGCCCCTGCCCCTGCCCCTGCCCCTGCCCCTGCCCCTGCCCCTGCCCCTGCCCCTGCCCCTGCCCCTGCCCCTGCCCCTGCCCCTGCCCCTGCCCCTGCCCCTGCCCCTGCCCCTGCCCCTGCCCCTGCCCCTGCCCCTGCCCCTGCCCCTGCCCCTGCCCCTGCCCCTGCCCCTGCCCCTGCCCCTGCCCCTGCCCCTGCCCCTGCCCCTGCCCCTGCCCCTGCTCCTGCTCCTGCTGCTGCCCCTGCCCCTGCCCCTGCTGCTGCCCCTGCCCCTGCCCCTGCTGCTGTCCCTGCCCCTGCTGCTGCCCCTGCCCCTGGCCCTGCTGCTGCTGCTGCCGCCCCTGCCCCTGCTGCCCCTGCCGCCCCTGCTGCCGCCCCTGCCCCTGCTGCTGCCCCTGCCCCTGCTGCTGCCCCTGCCCCTGCTGCTGCCCCTGCCCCTGCTGCTGCCCCTGCCCCTGCTGCTGCCCCTGCCCCTGCTGCTGCCCGTGCCCCTGCTGCTGCCCGTGCCCCTGCTGCTGCCCCTGCCCCTGCTGCTGCCCCTGCCCCTGCTGCTGCCCCTGCCCCTGCCCCTGCCCCTGCCCCTGCCCCTGCCCCTGCCCCTGCCCCTGCCCCTGCCCCTGCCCCTGCCCCTGCCCCTGCCCCTGCCCCTGCCCCTGCCCCTGCCCCTGCCCCTGCCCCTGCCCCTGCCCCTGCCCCTGCCCCTGCCCCTGCTGCTGCCCCTGCCCCTGCCCCTGCCCCTGCTGCTGCCCCTGCCCCTGCCCCTGCCCCTGCTGCTGTCCCTGCCCCTGCTGCTGCCCCTGCCCCTGGCCCTGCTGCTGCTGCTGCTGCTGCTGCCCCTGCTGCCCCTGCTGCTGCTGCTGCTGCCCCTGCTGCTGCTGCTGCTGCTGCTGCCCCTGCTGCTGCTGCTGCTGCTGCTGCTGCTGCTGCTGCTGCTGCTGCTGCTGCTGCTGCTGCTGCTGCTGCCCCTGCTGCCCCTGCTGCCCCTGCTGCCCCTGCTGCCCCTGCTGCCCCTGCTGCTGCTGCTGCTGCTGCCCCTGCTGCCCCTGCTGCCCCTGCTGCCCCTGCTGCCCCTGCTGCCCCTACTGCTGCTGCTGCTGCCCCTGCTGCTGCTGCTGCTGCTGCTGCTGCTGCTGCTGCTGCTACTGCCCCTGCTGTTGCTGCCCCCGCTGTCACTGGCCCCACCACGCAGACAGCTCACGCACAGCAGTGTTGGACCACGTGACAGCTGCCCTGAAGGCCGCGGGTGTACACGGCGCCACGCTCAGCATCAGCAACGCATCCCACATCGGGCCGCCGGGTCACGTGACCGCCAGCAACACTACCTACTTTGAGGCCCTGCGGCAGGCGGTGCAGGAGCATTGGCGGTATGCGGACAAGGTGAATGGTGTCGTGGGGCGCGCACGTGTGGGCATGGAAGCTCAATGCGTGGACAGGCCGGAAAGGGAGGGATAGCGAATTGGCTTTAGGACATAGCTGTAGGCATCTCGCGCGCCGCAAACCCTCCGCACTGTGCTGCACCGCACGACGTAACAGTTGCGACCTGGAGTGCGCTGGTCCATGCAGGCTGTGGCTGTTGCGCCGTTCCTGATGTCGGGCGGGACGGACAGCAAGCACTTTGCGGACTTGACGGAGCACGGCATCCTCCGCTTTGTCCCCGTCAGCGTCAACAAAACTGCGGGCGAGCTTGGCAGCGTGCACTCCACCAACGAGCGCATGCGCGTGGCGGACGTGAAGCTGATGGTGTGCACATATGCGCGCATGATGGAGCTGATGGCGGGAGCTCCCGGAAGCCCGCCGAGCTGAACACCGGACGGCGGCCGGCTGGAAGTATGAGTGAGTGGATGCGCCAAGCCAGGTGTGCCAAGCCAGGTGTGCCAAGCCAGATGCGCCAAGCCAGGTGTGCCATGATGTCCGCAGCCGATCGACTGCCAACATGGACCAGGAAAGGCAGCAACTCCAGGCATGCTAGTCAGGGATGCTAGTCGGGCATGCTGTCGATGCATGCCATCGGTATTGCATGTCGGTGTGACCGCCCGACATGCCCATGGGTGCATGGCCAGGGCGGCAGTTGAGGTCTCCGTGGAAAAGGAATTGAGGTGTTTTGCATTGCCTTGTTGTTGCTGCGATTGTTCATTGACAGAGTTGCGTCTGACTTACGTCAGTCCAGGGCTGAAACAGTGCCGCCGCTTGGGCCACTATGGTTGTGTCACCAGTATCGCAATACGTTGTGCATCAATTGTACATGTTTCATGACAGAAATCGAGTGAGACGTCGGTAAAACCCAGGTGTCGTTTCCTAGGCATTGACATCGGTAATATCGATGTACCCGGACACACGAGACAAACGCAGACGACGACGACGACACTAACAGTAACAAACAACACAAACATTCATTGATTATGGATTCATTGATGGTCGGGAGCGGGACTAACGTCAGTTAACGCATTTCACAGTTTAAGACCTCATAGTGTCCTCATATCCCAGCAAACCAGAAGCATTGCCTATCTCCGCTGCCCATCGCCGCTTGCGAGCAGCCTTGTCCTGGGGTGTGGGCGACAGGTTAGCCGCCTCACAGGCAGCCTTGTCCTTCCACATCTTGCTGCGTGTCCGCCCAGCTGCCCCCACTAATGCCTGTAGTTGTTTGTCCCGCGGTGTGGGCGGCAGGTTAGCCTCCTCACGGGCAGCCTTGTCCTTCCAAAACTCCGCAAAGACCTGTCCATCCCGGCTCCAACACTTCTGCAGGCTGTCGCGTAGGGCGACCCAATCATACCAGATGAGAGGTAATACGGGGAGAGGCAAGGGGGAGGGCGGTGGTGGGGGGCTGACGGTCATGGTTGTGGTGTGGACGTCAAGGACAAGGCTGCATGTGGCTACTGAGCCGCTCAAGGGCTGCCGAAAACCCGGTTGGATGCCCACTGAATGCTGACAGAACAGACCGTCGCGAACGGGGACCTTCCCGCTTGCAACCGGGCCTATGAAATAACCACAGCCGTGCGGAAGCGAGTAACGCTGCTCCTCGTCACCGCACCGGAGGCCCACCACACCGCCACCTCCGAGGTTGAAGACGGCGCGGCCCACGTTCACATCCCCATGTCTTGGTGCTGCATAGCACAAGATAGCACAAGATAAGTATTCCACCTCGGCGTCTATGGACCCCAAGGCGGCCACCCACCCATCTCAATTGCTGGTCGCTTAGGTTGAAGGCCACGAATGCGCCAACCACAGCGACACCCAATCGCTTGCACAAGTCGACGATCAGTCCAGAGTACGGACCCCACATTGGCCAGCCCGGACCCAGACCTAAGTGCCCCGTTATACGGACTCCAACACGCCATGCCTCGGAGAAGATGCTCGGCTACGTCTAGTGGGAGCCACGATAAACAACATGGAATTAGCTCGAACTGCTCCTTAACAGCTGCGTGCATCGTGGCGAGCGGGAACCGCCGTAGGGTATGCTGGGTTGCTGGGTTATTGGAACGGGGAGTAACGCTTGAAAGGTGGTCGCGCGCAGCCTTGTGTGCCGGAGAGACTCTCACAGTGCAGTCAGTATGAGCTCAACTAACCCAGCAACTAGTCCGACGATGGAAGCTGGCATCATAAGTACGCAAGCTCAGCCGCAAGCATTTGTTGCTGCTTGGTCTAACGCAGTGCAGTAGTTCGCAGGCTCCAGTGATACACATCAGGCTTCCGCGACTCCAAACCTAATGGCAGCTGCAGGAACTTCCGTGGCCGAGCACATGCTGCAAGAAGCACGTGAGTTTTGACTTTGGGATAGTTTATAATGCTCAGCTGGAGGGAGTGTGCGCATCAGTGTGACGTGTAGATCTAGTAGCATCTCATACCAGTGGTGGCAATACACTGCGTGTGCAGAGGCGGTGACCGCAGCCATCAAGGAAGGCATCCAAGGCCTGATGCCAGGGAGGGCTGCACCTGAGAAGGGCACTTGAGCCGTTGTCAGCAGAACCAAGACACGTATAGTGCAGGCAGCAGCCAAGACACGTGTCCCCTTCATATGTGCATGCTGATAGAGCCTGTATGCCCCGTGGAGGTGCCTTTTTGGAGGTGCCCTTTGGATGTGCCCTTTCCCCTGCCAGACAAGCACACCAAGGCTGAGCCAGCAGCTGAGCCCAACAAGGGCAAGGGCAAGGCCCAGGGCAAGGCTGCCAAGGGCAAGCCGGCACCACAGCCAGGCAGGTGGCTGGACAGGGACATCAATGCAGCGCTGAACATGCAGCACATTAGGGAGAGCAAGAGGCACCCACTGGAGCTGTGCTGGTGGCCAGAGCGGGGGAAGTTGCCAGCCAAGGGCAAGGAGTACCCAGGCTTGGGGTGCAAGCGGCTGCGAGACAAGCCACCCAAGACCCAGCCTGCTGTGGCACAAGTAGTGTGCGCCCCCCCTCTTGAGCTGTTATCAGCTCACACTTAGTGCATGTTTGCCATGCCAACTCTACATCATAGCCCTCCGGTGTCAGGCATTAGTGTAGGTGGTAGGCGACCATGACCATGCGTATTCCATGTCTTTGCCATGTGTATGCCATGTGCAAGCCATGAGCATGCCATGTGATAGGAAGTCCACACAGGAAAAACACCGTTAGGTTGAGAGCCGAGGTGCTGATAGAGCCTAGTTCGACGAGTTGAAGTGAGCCCATGCCATCTGCAAAGCTTCCAAGTGGCTGATTTTGATAAGAATTACACGCTTCACAAGCACGTCACGGTTGATGCACGGCTGTGCCCTGATACACGAGGGCTTGAGGGCTGGACAAACCTAGTTGAAAGCTGGTGCATATGCATGGGTAGAGCTGTACATCACGCAGCTGCAACACCCCTTTGACAACACCCCTGCCTTCTTGACGACAGTACTGAAGGGGCCTGAGCCATGTTCACCCACACACTCCTGCATCTAGGCGCAGTAAGAGCGGCATCAGCAAAAATGTTTGCAATGACAAAAACGTTTTAAGCATGGCGCTGGCGCTGTTCAGCATCCCCTTCCACACCATCCAACCTGTAAGCTATTCAACTGTGGTAGTTACAAGTCCACATTCAGCAGGCGTGGGACTCAGCAGCCCTCCATTAGCCAGACTGGGCACAACATTAGTAGTAGTACGATGTCATGATCCAGTTGCAGATTGCGCTGCCGGCCACCTTCAAGGAGATCTGCAGCATGCAAGCATGGTCGGGCTGCCAGCCATGCTGCCAGTGGCAGGCAGCAGGACTGGGCAGGTGATGCTGATCATCCCGCTCAGCTCCTCATGAATATAGGAACAGGGGAGGCAGGGACAGGGTGTGCAGCAATGAAGGCATGCTTGTGACCTGCTGGATCAGACCAGTGCACTGGCTCACCCAGCCTGGGCCCTTGCAGCAGTGACCCATGCAGCCGTGCTGGAGCAGAGCCAGGCTTGCTGGTTGTACCACTCACAATGGTGCCTGCTTGGATCGGCAGCTGGACCTTGAGCAGCTGCTGGACATACTCTGGTGCGCTGAACAGTGTGATGCCCGCGAAGGTGGCAAACAGGCCCAACATAGCGCCACGCACAAAGTTACGTCCGGCTGCATGTCAAGAGTGGGCAACATGCATGCACGCAGGATGATTGGCATGCATGAGGACATTAAAGCCCAGACACAATTGGGGAAGCAGGGTGTGCTTTGCAATGCCTGCATGCCTGGCCTCGTCTCATGCCTGCCTGCCTGCCAGCCTGCATGGACTAGCTTTGCTGTGCTCCATGCAGTCCATCTCACACTCCTGGCACAGCTGTATGCTGCAGCTATGGTGGCTGGGCACCCTCTGCCAATCATCGACCTGCTTGCACCTGCCAGTCCCTCACTGCCTACCTCGGCCGGCCTCTTCCTCGGTAGGCTCATAGTCAGGGTTGGGGGGCGGGAAGATGGCATTCTGCTTCATCACGTTGCCTGCTATGCCCAACAGCATGCCTGGAGCCACACAACGGGTGCAAGACAGCACCAGGGCAGGCTGATTGCAGTGCCAGAGTGGCTCAAATGTCCTCTTTCACGGACTGTGTACCACACACAGCAGCTGGGCAGGCCTGTAGCTGGTGGAGTGTGAGCACACTGGAAGAGGCTGAGGCACCACCTGTGTGCTGCAAGCTGTCAACTGACTCGCCCTGCTGTTGTCAACTGGCTCGCCTGCTGCTGCTGCTCATTGCTAACATACACTAGGGGCAGGCAGGGAGACAGCAGGGGGCAACACACAACAGCAGAGGTAAGTGCGTGTCAGCAGGAGTACTGAAGAGGTAAAGTACTCCATCACCACGGGGCATGCACAACTACCATGCTCTTCTCTGTCTGCATGTAGATGTGGGTGGCCGTGACATCAGTGCTGCTGCTCCTGCTGCTGTGGGGCACAGCCAGCCACTCACACCCAATAGCCTTGCCCAAGTTTGGCGCCTGGAAGGCGAAAGCCATGAGCGCTAGCTGCAGTCCGCCAAAGATCATGATAATCTTAGGCGTGGCATCCCAACGCCTGCAAGGAGCAGCCCCCACAAGCGTTACATCTCGACCAGTAAGCAGGGCACAGGGGGCTGGCACAGTCAGAGGAGGGGAACCGCATGGGCTGAATCCGCTGCCCCTCTCCACCCCTTTCCTCATCAATGCCCTCCATCAGCACAACATGAAGCCTCCAGTAGCTGCTGCTTGTGCCTGGCAGGAGCAGTGGCACTGACTTTGGTCGCCAGGGAAACAGCTGCTCCTTGTCTGCGTACTTGATCTCCTTGGGCACTGTCTTTTGCCCCTGCAAACAATACACTGCTGCTGGGTGTGACAACTGTGATGGAGCACTGCTAGCCATGCATGGTCCATGTGGGAAGAAACTGCATGCAGCAGATTTCTTGGAGGGGCTGCGACTGCCCCTACTCAGCAAACTGCTCAACGCGACTAAAACTGTGCAGTAGGTGCCAGCTGGGGTGATGGTAGTGACAGTGCTAACTGGTGTGCACCTTGACACGGGCATTGAAGGCGTTGAGCATCAGCTGCCCATGGGCTGCCTCCACTTTGCTCAACATGCTGGGGGTGTTCCGGTGCTCATACTTCTTCTTGTTGTATGCTCTGTTCACCTCATTCGTGTCTGCATCTGGCTTAATGCCAAGCACCTGCACACCCAATGCACGCCGCTGCCTTCACGCGCTTTTCAGCATGGCGGCTGGGAGGAGATCACGTTGTCGTGGGAGGAAGGAAACACAGGAGTCACGACGTGCCGCGACGCGCCTGGTAGGGGTCGGATGACGCCGCTCGACACAAAGCAGGGCGCGGCTGCTGTGTGTGTCTTGGGTGTGGCGCAACACACGGAGCCTGATGTGATGTGTGCGCAGCACTAAGACAGTGATGGCGCCCCGTGTTCAACTTGCTCAACATTTGCGTTTCTGGCTGCTCGAGTCTAGCGTTGGTGCGATTACCGTGACGACTGTTACCAAAGGACGAGAAACATCAGCGCATGTGACACAAAAAGTCGGTTTGTGCGGGGTGGGCACTGCCCACTGGCAGGCAGTCCCCTGCAGGGTACTTCTGTGAGGCATTACTTCCTCAACTGTGAATTCACTTACATCCACGAGAGCCCGCATTTGACGTGCCTGACTCCCCCTGACCCTAGGCCCTAGGGCCTAGTGTAGCAGCAAAGTACATTGCGGGGCGGGCAGTTCACTTCTTTGAAGGACATGCCATTCCCAGATTGTGCTGCTGCTGCCCCATACACATTGCCCAATACCGCTAGATCCTAAACTTTCGGATCTGTTGCCCTGCTGTGACACGCCCCAATACTATGCTGCAGGGTGCTTCAGCCATTCAAGCCATCCCTGAACGTGAGATCATCGAGCTGCCACTCACAAAGACTTGAGCAAAGCAAACAGAACATGAGCGAAAACAAAGCGGTAGCAACGTCATTGCACGTTCATTGACGGGTGTAGACCTCCAAAGCCGCAGCCGCAGCACACCACTTGCGAAAAGGTGAGTTTGTTTTGTGGCACCACGAGCTGACACGAACTACCATGCACTACTCACGACAAGGTGCTTGTACGCAGGCCTCCATTCGAAGGCATCGTGCAAAGCTGAGCTGCCTCCCAGCCTGCAGCAAACATCATAAAACCCTGACAGGCCATGTTCAGCACCTCTGAGCTGAAGGCCAGGCAAGCTAGGCTCCTAACAGACCAGCATGCAGCTATACAGAAGGAAAAGAATCGCATCGAGAAAGAGAGACAGTTGAGAGAGCGTGAACGGGAAAGAGAACGCGCAAGAGAAGAGGAGACCCGGCAGCGGAAGCTTGCAGAGGCTGCAGCAGCTGAACAGGTCAGGTGTGGTGTGGCAGTAGTGATAGAAGCAGCAGCAGCAGCAGCGGCAGTTGTCTCCGCAGTGCCAACAGGCATAAGCCAGTCAGCAGCAAGGTGTGCAGTAGGGCGTGCACTTGGCACCGCCTGGTTAGCACCTACCCCTGGCGCTGCAGGCACAACGAGAGGCAGAGGAGGAGCTGGAGCACAACAGGGGCGTGGCCCTGCATGTGACCCTGCAAGCAGTGGACGATGATGCATCAGGCGAAGCACGAGGCATTAAGCGCAGTGCTGACAAGGTGCCTGACATGCAGGTCACTGCAAGCTGCCCTGCCCCTGCCCCTGCCCCTGCCCCTGCCCCTGCCCCTGCCCCTGCCCCTGCCCCTGCCCCTGCCCCTGCCCCCGCCCCCGCTCAACTGCTTGGTGCCCGGTGCAGGTGCTGCTGCCAGCCTCCCTGAGCCACCAGCTGATGGCGCAGGACGCCAGCAAGAACGGTGCCCTGCTGTTTGAGCTGCGCTCCCTGGCCACTGGGCAGCGCACGCATGCAGGAGTGCTTGCCTTCTCCACTCCTGACGGCGTCATTGCATTGCCCGCAAAGGTGAGGTGAGGGGGTGTTTGAAAGGGCGGGATTGTGAGAGGGGTGAGTGAAGAAGGGAGGCGGGGGGGGATGTTGAATGGGATAGCAGAGGTAGGTAGGGGAATGGGGGAGATGTCACAGCATAGCTTGCCAGGCCAGGTGGGGGATGAAGGCCAGGTAGGGGGCGCTTTTATTAGCAGCCGACCTGGCCAACCACAGGGTCAGTTACAGGGCGGTCACGCTTCAGAGCAACGCTGGAGGTGGTCACCATAGAGGAATCTGAGGGAGGAGGCCACTGGGTAAATCAGCACAGCAAGGGGCTGGGGCAGCAGCCGGTGCGCAGGGGGGCGAGGGGGTCTACAGCATTGCCTGCCAGGGACAGGAGACGAGCGAGAAGGACAGGCCAAGGTGCAGAGGGAGGAGGGGTGGCCTGGTGGAAGCCTGGGCAAGGCCTGGCACAGCCTGCAGGTGAGGTAGGGGACAGCGGCCTCATGTCGCAGCCTCTACAAGCACCTTGGCTCTCAACCTTGAGCCTTCATTGCAGTGGAACACTCAGTGTGGTCCCCTACAAAACGGTGTTTTTCCTGTGTGGACTTCCCATCACATGGCATACACATGGCTTGCACATGCAATACACATGGCAAAGACATGGCATACACATGGTCATGGTCGCCTACCACCTACAGCATTGCCTGACCCAGAGGGCTATGACGTAGAGTTGGCATATCTTGCATGCACTAAGTGTAAGCTAATAACAGCTTAAGAGGGGGGGCGGCGCACACTACTGTGCCTCGCTTGTACCCCAAGCCTGGGTACTCCTTGCCCTTGGCTGGCAGAGCTCCCTGCGCCACTAGGCTCATACCTTCTCATATCCGCTCATAGCTACTTATACCCAGGAGGCGATGTCACTCACTCTCGCACCTCCAAAGGGCAAGCCTCCAAAGGGCACATTCTAAGGCACCTCCAAAAGGGGCTCCATAGGCTGCGGGTGTGGCTGCGGGTGAGGCGCAACACACGGAGCCTGATGTGATGTGTGCGCCGCACTAAGACAGTGATGGCGCCCCGTGTTCAACTTGCTCAGCATTTGCGTTTCTGACTGCTTGAGTCTAACGTCGGTGCGATCTCTAGCGTAGCCTCTTGCAGCAAGGGCTGGGTTGGCTGAGTCCTCACTCCTCCCCCTTCCAGCCTCCCCTTCCCTTACCTCCCCTGCCCTCTCCAGCCCTCCCCTGCCCTCCCCTGCCCTCACCAGCCCTCACCAGCCCTCACAGGCCTCCTTAGCCCTGCCCTGCCCTGGCGCCCTTCCCCCTAACTGGGGTGCCCCACAGCCCACCCTGCCCTGTGCCCCACCCCCCTGCCAGGTGCGGCAGTGCCTGTTTGGGCACAGTGGGGCGGCCCAGGGTGCGGTGGAGGTGCGCTACCGGCGCCTGGACAAGGGCAGCTTCGTGCGCTTCCAGCCCCTCACCCGCGGCTTCCACGAGGCTGTGGGGGGGGAGGTGCGGGAGGTGCTGGAGGCCTGCCTCATGCGCCACGCCACCCTGACTGAGGGGGATGTGCTGCGGGTGGACCACGCTGGCCATGCCTACGACCTCAAGGCAAGCCAGCCGGGCAGCCAAGCAGCCCAGCCTGCCAGCAGAGCAGCAGCCAACATGCCAGCGAGCCAGTCCACTAGCCAGGTAGTCAGACAATCAGCCAGCCAGCCGGCCAGCTAGGCAGTCTGCCAGCCAGGCTGTTGAAAGTCAGCTGGCCAGGCAGTCAGGAATACCAGGTGGCAGCGAGTGAAGATGAGGTGGCAGCCAGGCTGATTTTCAGGCACGCCTGCCCTCCCCTGCTCTCCCCTGCACTCCCCTCCCGCACCCCCTGACCCGCAGGTCATTGAGCTGCAGCCCTCCCGGGCAGTCAGCCTGATCGACACAGACATGGAGGCTGAGGTGGTGGCCTCAGAGGAGACGGAGGCACTGGTGCGCCCCCACTGCCCTGCCCTTGTCACTCCTTGTAACCCCTACCCCTGCTGCCCCCCACCATGCCTGCCCTCCACCCCTGCTGACCTCCGACGCTGGCATTGATATAGTCGCATGCAATAAAAGGGGCAGTAGGTCGAGGCACCTTTAAATGGCAGATCTTCTCATTTGAATAAGTTGCACTTTTCAAGGCTGGCTGGTCGGTCGGCTGCTGGTGGCTGCAGGTGCGGGAGTGGGAGGAGCAGCAGCGGCGCAGCGCAGAGGCACTGGCTGCAGCCAAGGCAGCGCGTGAGGCCGAGCTGCAAGCCATGGCGGCGGCAGTGGCGGCAGCAGCAGAGGAGCAGGTATTGGGAAGGGGGCCTGGAGCTCCCCTCAGACTGCTCTGTGTGCTCTCCTCTGTGTGATGGCAGTGCAGTGCAGTGGCCCTGTGGCAAACCTGGAGCCCATCATAGCACCGCCTCAACCCCCACATCACAGTGGCTGGTGGCTTACTGGTAAAGTGGTTATTCAATCAATGGTTGGGTAGTGAGTTACTGTCAAGGTTTGAGTTCAACTCCATTCGGGGGAAGGATCCCAAGCGGTCGTAACTTTTGTGATGCACGCCGTTTTTATACGGGAATTTCTTCTCATTATTATATACTACGACTCTTCCCCCCTTGCAACCCATTTCCACCACATTTCGCTTTTGTCCTTTCTCCTTTTGCCGACCACCTTTCCTGATCCCCTACCCCTACCCTCCCTCCGCCTACCGACCCCGCTGCATCCCACTACAGCTCACTGCTGCCAACCTCGCATTGTTCCATGCCCTGCCCACAGGCCCGCCAGCAGGCTGCCGCCACCCAGGCCGCCCAGGCCGCCGCCACAGCCCAGCAGCAGCTGCTGGCTGCCCTGGAGGCCGCCCTGCCGCCAGAGCCCTCAGCCTCTGGCCCTGAACCCACCGTGGTGTGTGGCTTCCGCCTGCCTGATGGGGCCAGGCTCAGCCGCCGCTTCCCCCTCTCTGCCCCTGTGGCCCAGTTGTTCGACTTTGTGGACGCCAAGGGGGCGGCGGGGCTGGCAGGCGGGGATCAGTATGACCTGGTCACACTATATCCTCGACGCCGCATCTCACGCCCCGCCCCACCCAACATGGCCAGCCAGGGGAGCCAGGGGCTGGCGCCAACAATGGCGCAGGATTTGACAGGCCACGGGGGGTTGCAGGAGCCAGTGCAACAGCAGCAGCAGCAGGAGGTGCCGGGTACGGTGCCATGTGGCAGTGTGGGGGGTGAGGTAGGGAGGGGTGGCAGCGGCGGGGCTACGGCAGCGAGAGTGGCACCAGGGCTGCAGTCGTCAGTCAGTGCTCCCTTGTTGTTGCAAGCACTGGGGCTGGGCCAGGGAGGGCAGGAGATGCTGCTCCTTGAGCCTAAGGTTGCACCCTCATAGGGCCGCCACCTGGGACAAGACAAGCAGCCTTACGGTGAATGGCTTTAGCGATATGAGCTATCACCATCATTGATAGTGTAATCACCATCAGCATCATCACCATTAGTACACGTAGCGGTGCCTGTAGCTGTGAAATGACCTGGCAGTTGTGGCAGGCGTCTCACCCCTTGCTGCGGTCATGGGGGCAGCAGCCCTGGCATAGCTGGCATAAGCAGCAGAAGGGTGAGGTATTGTGGCTGGTATGAGTGCCTTGTACACAATGAGTGCGTCATGAAGACGTTGACGTGAGGTGTTGGTGTAGTACAGCAGTTGAAATGGGAGGGGAAGTGAGCGGGCGCGGGGGAGTGAGTGGGCGGGTGGTGCATGAGGAGACGCAGGGAGTGGTGATATCATGTCTGCAGTCCCCTGCAGCGTCACATGCAGCGTTACATGCAGGGTTGTGAAAATTGTAGATCGCAGATCGGGTCAGATCGCAGATCGGGTGTTGTAGAGTGATTGGCTTGGCTGTGATTGGTCTGGCTGGCGCCAGCACGCTACAGCCACAGCGGAAGAAGCGCAAGTTAGAAAACGCCACAGATGGCGGACCCACGGACAGCATGGACGGCTTGCATCTTTTAAACTGGCTTGCATGTCTGACCTCTGGCAAACTAGGTATTTCTGCATTCGTTGCTCTGTCACTCCGTGTTAGCTACGTTGTCCGCACTGTCTTGAATAATGAACGGCAAGTACTTCCTGCGCACCCGCGTGATTGAAGCGAAGACAGCAAAGCAAAGCACTGGAGGGCATGACTGGCGAGGCCGCAGCAGGGAAGCAGACGCAGCAGAAGCAGAGCAGTAAGTTTGCCGCGGAGCCCAGAACCGGTTGCAAGGCAGGCAATGTCCAAGCGGTGTGGCAGGCAAGAGGGAGGCAGGAAAGAAGGTGCCAGGCAAAGGAGTGGCGAGCGTCCAGGGTATAGAACAAGATAGCATGATGGTATCTCACCCGTTGAGGGTGACCACCACTCTCCTCTCCCCGTACTTGCCCTCCACCTGCAGCCATTCAGCATGACCACACCTGTTATCCATGCGGGCTTTCAAGTTGCTTGGAGCTGAGCCCAGCACTGGGGGCTAGGCCATGTCCACATAAACACTCCTGCATCTAGTCGCATGCAGCAAAAACAAGCAAAAAGGTGTTGGCTGTACAGGCTGGCTCCTGGTTGCACCCATCTGGCCTGGCCTGGCCCTGCATGCTGTGAGCTGCTGTCCCGTGGCCCTCTCGCCCTTTTGCCACCAGCCTTCACGCTTGAGCACCGCTATCTGTTTTTGCACGGCATCCAGTTTTCGATATTCAGTGTACCTTGGCTGGTCTCTTGCACAAGGCTGCGTGATGAGGCAGCCTCCACTGCCACCGCCCCCTCCCCCTTCACCTGATCCACTGTCGCATACATGTCAATAGCGCTCATGATGCCATCCCCACACTCCTCGTTGATGATGGCCTGAGCAGCAGCAGCAGAAGCGCAGAGTTGGGGTTTCTGCAGCTGCTGTGTGCTTTGTGGTCACAAATGATGTTGATGTTGTTGTTAATGGTGGTGGTGGTGGTGGTGGTGGTGGTTCACTCTGTAATGTGGTGTACTGGTGGCAATGGTGCACACACGGTGGTGGTCTGCACTGCTCGACTGCTACCCCTGACCATTCTTATCCTACCCTACAATGACGAATCATGTCGTGCCCATGGACCTGACCTGATCCCACCACCAGGGGTCCCACTGCTAGGCAAGGAGGTCAAAGGAGCAGCAGGCAGGAGAATGTGGCTGTGCTGGGGCTGACAGAGCCAAGCGGGTAGGGTTGGGGCCAGTGTCAGGGTAAGAGTCAGGGTCAGGGTCAGGGTCAGGGTCAGGGCCGGGTTAGGGTCAGGGCCGGGGATGGGTCCAGGACCAGGCAGGCGGCAGGCTTGTGAGCCATGCTTCACCTTCAAGGCCTCGCCGTTGTGCATGACTGCCTCATAGAAGCGGTACACCAGGGGCTCCTGGATTAGCTCGGGGTCAAACCTAGTGCACGCCAGCAGCGCAGCGCAGCGCAGCGCCCTCAGCGGCGCTCCAGCACATCACACCCCCGCCAGCTCTGCTGCTGCCCACCCCCTTTCATGCAGCTGGCCAAAGGGCTGAGCAGTGAGTAGTCTGACACAGGCAGCCTTGACAGCGGGCTCCTGGTGACCCTCTCCTGAGTACTGCATGCATTGTGTGCTTGCGCCTGGGCCCTCATGTGACATGTGACATGACTACCACCATCACCACAACCACCGACATCACCACCATCACCATCATAACCATCACCACCTGGTGAAGACCCATGAGGTGTTGAACCCATGAGGTGGTGCAGGTACTGGAGGTGTTGGAGGTGCATGAGGTGCTGTACACCTTGAGGTCATGTATCAGACCTAGGCCAAGCGCGTGTAGATGATCATACTCAGTGCAGATGATGACGATGGTGGCGCTGCTGCTGAGTAGGCCATCACCCTTCCCTAGTAACCATGCCCTTGCTGACAGCCCTGGGCTTTCAGCCCGGAGCAGATGGGCAGCAGCGGTATCAACCTGCCCCGCTCCCGCGCCAGCTGCCAGCTGGCTGTGCCCTCACCTCCTCATGGGGGCCCGCTGCATGTCAGCAATGTCCTCGTCACTCAGGCCTGGCAGGGCGCACTTCAGCTTGTCAACATAGGCCGGCTTCAGTTGGGCCTGCGGCAGCAGCAGCAGCAGCAGCAGCAGATCCAGCAGGGTGGCAATGGAAGCGACTGCTAGAACAAGCTGCCATGCTTTCTCTTCAGCCACAGAGGCCGCCAGGCTGACCTTGGTCACCCTTGCAGAGCAGGCACAGCCCCTGCTGCTGCATGCAGCACCAGGCTTACCAGCAAGTTTGCCGTATGCCAGTATGAGGCTGTTGCAGGGCGCCATGTGGCAGCACCAACAGCACTGAGGACCCTCTCAACCCCTCCGCTGCGCACACTCCCACAGCCACTGGGCGACCCCCTGACCGCCCTGCTAGGCCAAGTCCACCAAAGCTGAACCAAAGCGGCCAGCAAGGGGGTGGAGTGGGGGGTCAGGGGGGGACGCGGCCATCCCTACTCATACACCACCTGGCAGCTACCAAGCAGCAACCCCACATCACACAGCTGGCTCCCAGAACTCCTCCCAGCCAAGACCACCAAGGCTGAAGGGCCACAGCCAGCAAGGCGGTAGGCCCAGGGGCCAGGGGCCAGGGCAAGATGAGGGGGCCCACCCCCTACCCCAGGCGCATGGGTGGGTTAGGACTTTTGCGTGGTTAGCAGCCGGCAGCTCAATGGGGAGGGGTGCGAGAGCTGCAACTACAGGAGCTGTGGAGCAAGCTGGGTTGCCACCGCAAGCTGCAAGGGGCTAGGGGCAGGGGGCGCCACTCGTCGGAGACACCCCACGCAGCACCCACAGCCCCCCTAGACCCCAACAGAACCAGTCACCAGGAAGCTGTTTAATAGCGCTCTGTAGCCCTGCGTTGCTGACAGGCTGAGAGAGCAGCCAGCAGGGGCCCACAGGCAGCAACACGCCCGCACCCCATGCCGCGCCTAACCTGTGCCTGCTTGTCATGCTTGCTGCTCGCCACCTGCCTCTATCTACCTGCCCCTG
>JASKMD010000029.1:3717963-3785463 GCA_030144725.1 Haematococcus lacustris | reverse complement strand
GCAGCTGTGCCCGCAGCTGTGCCCGCCCGGCAACCCGGAGCCCGACACCAACTGGCTGGCGCTCCACACGCTGGTGCAGCTGTGGCAGGCCCGGCCGCATCCCCAGCAGCACCTGCTGCTGCTGATGGACTGCCCCGGCTCAGCCCTGTGGGCTCACTGGCTGCAGGCCCTCAGCCGCCCTAACCCCACCCCTGCAGGCCAGCCCAGCGCCCCCAGCTGCTCCCCCTTCACCTTGCCCCGCTGCCCAGCGCTGCTCAACATGTGTGTGCAAGGGTATGCCTGTGGGGCCAGCCCTGCAGGCGCCCCCCAGTCTCCTGCAGCCGCCCCCGGCACACTGACCAGCTTGCTGCTGGCTGCTGTCAAGGTCCACAGGGGGCTGCAGGGTGGCGCCAGGGTGGGGCCAGGGCCCATGGCTGCTGCTGCAGGGCCGCGTGGCAGCACACAGCTGAGGTCTTTGCTTGAAAGGTCAAGGTCTGGGCCAGGGGCAGGGTCAGGGTCAGGGGCAGGGTCAGGAGGTGTAGGCCTGTCAGCTCGGGTCGGCTCCAGCTGGTTGCGTCAGCTGCTGACCCAGCAGCTCCCAGATGAGGTCCAGGAGCGCAGCAGCGCCCCCCCGGCTGCTGCTGCTGCTGCTGCTGCTGCTGCTAGGTCAGGGGCTGTCAGTGGAGGAGGGCAGCGGTTGCGTCAGCTGCTGGATGCGCTGCGAGGCTTCCAGCTGCCCGGCCGCACGCGTAGCCTCGAGGCCTGGGGGGCGGCAGGGGCTGCCCAGGAGGCGGCCAGCCAGGCAGAGACCAGGGAGCGGCACAGTGCAGGGCAGCTGGGCAGCAGCAGGAGGGGCGTGGGGGGGGGCTGGGAGGAGGGCTCTGGCGAGCAGGTGTACTGCGCAGCGGGTGGGGGGGTGGTGGTGGGGAGGGGGGGGGGGAGGGAGGGGAGGGGAGGGGTCTGCGCGCTGTGCCCCTGCCCTGCCCCCCGCCCCCTGCCAGCCTGTGTTCCATTGCACCTGGGGGGCCAGGGGCCTGCAGGACCTGGGCCTCCAGCTGCCCTTCCTGGGCACTGAGGTGCCGGTGTTGAGGCAGCTGGAGGCAGCGGCCGCCACACAGTCTGCAGCAGACGCAGACACAGACGCAGCGGCAAACGCCACCAGTGCCATCATGCTGCAACCGGCAGCATCAGCACCAGCAGCTGCCTCACTAGCAGTGTTAGGTGGACCACCATCATCATCATCAGCACCAGCAGCACCAGCAGCAGCAGCAGCACCAGCACCAGCAGCAGCAGCTGCCTTGGGTGAGGCAGCAGCTGCTGTTGGTGATGCTGCTGCTGCTGCTGTTAACTCAGTCAGCCAGGGTACCCTATCGGGGCTGCCCCTGCCCCCTGACCCCCCACCTCAGGCTGGTCTGCCTACCCGCCCCCCCCTCCTGCCCCCCCCCACCTGGGCACCCACCCACCGCCAGACCTGGTCCTGCGGACTGTCAACACACAGCCTGGTGGAGCACCTGTTCCCGCAAGGCCTCCCCCAACCACACACACACGCCCCCCCTCCCGCCTCCTGCCCCCAGCCCCCCCCTCTGCAGCCGCCCCCCACAGCCGCCCCCTCCCGCCCCCCCGCTCAGGCTTGGCCTGACAGCCTAGCGCCCACCACTGTGGCCGACCTGCTGCGCCGCCTGCCAGGCCGCAAGCCTGCTGCTCGCCACCCCCCCCGGGCCGCCCCCAGCGCCCCCCAGCTCTCCCCCCTGCTGCCCCTGACCCCTGGCCCCCTCCCCTGCCCCAGAGACCAGCCCACAGAGCCCGACAGCCACCTACCAGACCTGCCCCTGCCACCCCTCCCCTGCAGCCCCCCCCTCTGGCCCCCCTCAGCCCTACTCAGCACCAGCACTGACCCCCTGGCCATGCTGCTGGATAGCACAGAGTTTGGAGCTCCTGCTCGCACCACTTGCCCCACCCACCTGCAGCAGCCTTGGCGCACCACTGCAGCCATGCAGCAGCAGCAGCAGCAGCAGCAGCAGCAGCAGCAGCAGCAGCAGGAGGGTCAGCAGGGGGGTCAGCAGGGCGGTCAGCAGGGGGGTCAGCAAGGGGTACGGCGAGGTCAGCAGGGCCATCTCCCACGCCAGCTCGGTGCCATGGACCTGGCAGGCCCCCCCCGTAGGGCTACCTCTGCTCGTGGTGCCGCAAGCAGCCGCAAGCAGCCGCAGGCGCATGCGGCATACCATGCAAGCCTGCATGGGGCGCCAGCCTGCCCCGCTGCCAGTGGCCGTAGCGCTGATGAGGGAGGGCGGGACACACAAGGTAGGGGAAGGTGACAGGAGCAGGGGCTGGGGCTGTGATGCAGTGGGTGGGCAGGCGGGGGGGCCGAAGAGGGGGAGGGCAGGGGGGGGAGGAGGGGGGGAGGGCAGGGAGGGAGGTCAGGGGGGGAGGGCAAAGGGGGAGGGCAGGGGGGGAGGGCAGGGGGGGAGGGCAGGGGGGGAGGGCAGGGGGGGTGGGCAGGGGGGGAGGGCAGGGGGGGAGGGCAGGGGGTGGCTTCAAGGTTGCCTGGACTGGGGGAGGGGCGCGGCCAATACGTCAGGGGGGCAGGGCACCTGGCTGCTCCGCCTGACCCAGCTGTGTGCTCTAGGCAGAGCAGCTTACCTGCAGAGCTGCACACCACACCAGCTGCCACTGACAGGTTCGGTGTGATGCTGTAGTGTCATGCCTCAGTCCCAATTTCTCAAGAAACACTACAGTTTACATGCAGTTTACATGCAGATCCCAATTTCTCAAGAAACACTACAGTTTACATGCAGTCTACATGCAGATTATGTGTAGTCAAGCACTGGTGTGGGCTGTTGTGGCAGCTGTGTGGGGCGGGTGGGTGCCTGTGTGACGTGAACTTGCCGCTGCGCTGTGCTGAGCTGTGGCCCCTGGCCCCTGGCCTGCAGGCTGTGAAGGTCAAGGGGGGACCACCTCCCCCAGCACCCCCTCCGTCATGCGGCAGCTGCTGGACGGCGGCGCCATGCTGCGCCCCATGTGGTGCAGCCAGCTGCTGGTCTCTAGCCCCAGCACCGCCCCTGGCAGCAGCAGCCCCGCATCAGGCGCCACAGCTGAGTGCAGCACACAGCAGGGTGCGCTGCACAGCCTGACCTGGGGCGAGCAGCAGGCTGTGGTGCGGCTCAGCCCCAATGCCCAGGTCGCCAGTGGGCCTCAGCCGAGCCAGGTGCAGCTCAGGAGGGCCCCTCCCCCTCCCCCTCCCCCTGGCCCCCCTCAGCCCCACGCGCCCCTGACTCAACGCCAGGGCTTGCAGCCCGCCAGCTGCCCCACCTCCGCCCCAGCCGCTCAGCCAGGCTTGTCGCGCCCCGGCCCTGCTCGCTGCTCCATCAACCACCTCCCCACCGCTGACTCATGTGCAACAGACCCAGCCTGGGCAGGCGCTCGTCTGTCCCTGGGTCCCCCTTCACGGCGGCCTTCACGGCGGCAGGCCAAGACTGGGCCACGGCCCCCTCCCAGCAGCAAGGGCTCCAGCCTGCGTCTGACCAGCAGTGCTGGCATGGGCACCTCAGCGGCAGGACATCGTGATCGGGATGGCGACCTCTCTTGTGACAAGGGAGATGGTGGGTTTGCGCTGCCAGTGCAGGAGGATCAGATGCACCTGTTTTGGCAATGTGGGTGGAGCAGGGGGCTGTGGGGAGGGGGTGACGGCTCCAGCAGCCAGCAGGGAAGGGGCCAGGTGTGGAGCTCGGTGGGGGACTCTGCCGCCAGCGAGGAGATGGCTGTCATGGTGGCAGCCAGCCAGCAGATGGGGCTTGGGGAGGCAAGCCTGCCCCTGCACCTAGCAGAGGGTCAGGAGGAGGTAGTGGGGGTGCAAACCATGCCAGCAGCCACTGTCACAGCAGCATCGGCAACGGCAGCGGCAGCGGCGCCAGGGAACTGGGCAGGTACCCAGGAGGCTGGGAGCTCGCCACGAGTATCAGCAGAGGGGCCCCTCAGGGTGCTAAGTGCCAGGCAGGGGTCTGGGACCGGTGTCGCAGCAGTGACAAGAGCAGCAGAGGCTGATGCTGAGGCTGCAGTGTCAGGGCAGTACAGCAGGGCGGGGCACACCAGCCGCACCCTGGCCTTCTCTTCAGACTCCATGGCCCTGCGGCCAGGGCCCCTGGGACGCAGTCAGTGGGCGGGCTCCCTGCCCTTCTCCACCACCTCCGACCTAGACAGCTCTGGCCCAGGTCGTGACTGTGACCCTCACCCGGAGCCAGGCCATGGCCCAGGCCCCAGCTTTCGGCCACACACCTCCCCTCAGCCTCCCCGCCCCTGCACCCCGTCCTCACGCCACCACCTGGCACCACCCTCGGCTTCTAGCCACTCTCCCAGCGCCTTGGCACACCCACCTCCTCCTACTGGCCACCCTCTTTCTTGTCTCCCACACAGCACCCTCACCCCCTCCCCTGACCATGCCCCTCCCCTGGACCAGCCCAGCCCACCCCACCACCTCCCAAACCCACACGTTCAGTTTGATCAGTTGCCTCTTGCCACCAGCCAGGCAACCATGATCCAGCCATCCATTGCTTTTCATGAAGGGATCTCAGGAGCGGCCGTTACAAGAATAGCTGGCAGCGACGAGCGCTCTTCCATTGCTTTACAAAGCGACATGGCCTGGCCAGCCAGGGCCGGCGACGAGGACAGAGTACAAGGCCGGGAACCGGCAAGCGGTGACAGCCAGGTGAGCGGGGGTGGTGCGGCGCAGCGTGCTCCTCAAGGCGCTACTCCACCGCGTACATTCTGACTAGCCTTACTCGCCTTTCGTCAAGCTATGCGGCTTACCGGCTGCCCACTGTGCGGATGAGACGGGGCGCTTGCGTTTCTTATCCGGGGAAATCACAGGGACTCAGCAACACCATCGAAGCGAGTGGCCGTGCTGGGGTTGCATCAGGTCGCCATCCAACCGGAGTGTGGGCAGCCGGAGTGGGGCGGAAGTGAGGTCCATTACATACATATTATTACACAGCCAACCACGCCTGAATCTTGAGGCTTTTTCAGTGGCTTAACCCTTTCGCGTTCATTCAGCAAGGTGCAACAGGCTGTCGTGCTAGGTGGTACAAGCAACAGAGCGTGCTGCTCAAGGCGCTACTCCACCGCGTGTACCCGTGTGTTTCAGTCAAACAAAACTCATTCAACATGGAACAACATGTCTGACTGTGGGTAACAACAATCTGCGGCTTGATATGCACAGCAACACAATACTGATGGCAAAGTCAACCTGTGATAGGGATGTGATACACCTGCCTGCCCACCTGTCTGCCCCTAGCCCAGCCCAGCCCAGCCCAGCCCAGCCCAGCCCAGCCCAGCCCAGCCCAGCCCAGCCCAGCCCAGCCCAGCCCAGCCCAGCCCAGCCCAGCCCAGCCCAGCCCAGCCCAGCCCAGCCCAGCCCAGCCCAGCCCAGCCCAGCCCAGCCCAGCCCAGCCCAGCCCAGCCCAGCCCAGCCCAGCCCAGCCCAGCCCAGCCCAGCCCAGCCCAGCCCAGCCCAGCCCAGCCCAGCCCAGCCCAGCCCAGCCCAGCCCAGCCCAGCCCAGCCCAGCCCAGCCCAGCCCAGCCCAGCCCAGCCCAGCCCAGCCCAGCCCAGCCCAGCCCAGCCCAGCCCAGCCCAGCCCAGCCCAGCCCAGCCCAGCCCAGCCCAGCCCAGCCCAGCCCAGCCCAGCCCAGCCCAGCCCAGCCCAGCCCAGCCCAGCCCAGCCCAGCCCAGCCCAGCCCAGCCCAGCCCAGCCCAGCCCAGCCCAGCCCAGCCCAGCCCAGCCCAGCCCAGCCCAGCCCAGCCCAGCCCAGCCCAGCCCAGCCCAGCCCAGCCCAGCCCAGCCCAGCCCAGCCCAGCCCAGCCCAGCCCAGCCCAGCCCAGCCCAGCCCAGCCCAGCCCAGCCCAGCCCAGCCCAGCCCAGCCCAGCCCAGCCCAGCCCAGCCCAGCCCAGCCCAGCCCAGCCCAGCCCAGCCCAGCCCAGCCCAGCCCAGCCCAGCCCAGCCCAGCCCAGCCCAGCCCAGCCCAGCCCAGCCCAGCCCAGCCCAGCCCAGCCCAGCCCAGCCCAGCCCAGCCCAGCCCAGCCCAGCCCAGCCCAGCCCAGCCCAGCCCAGCCCAGCCCAGCCCAGCCCAGCCCAGCCCAGCCCAGCCCAGCCCAGCCCAGCCCAGCCCAGCCCAGCCCAGCCCAGCCCAGCCCAGCCCAGCCCAGCCCAGCCCAGCCCAGCCCAGCCCAGCCCAGCCCAGCCCAGCCCAGCCCAGCCCAGCCCAGCCCAGCCCAGCCCAGCCCAGCCCAGCCCAGCCCAGCCCAGCCCAGCCCAGCCCAGCCCAGCCCAGCCCAGCCCAGCCCAGCCCAGCCCAGCCCAGCCCAGCCCAGCCCAGCCCAGCCCAGCCCAGCCCAGCCCAGCCCAGCCCAGCCCAGCCCAGCCCAGCCCAGCCCAGCCCAGCCCAGCCCAGCCCAGCCCAGCCCAGCCCAGCCCAGCCCAGCCCAGCCCAGCCCAGCCCAGCCCAGCCCAGCCCAGCCCAGCCCAGCCCAGCCCAGCCCAGCCCAGCCCAGCCCAGCCCAGCCCAGCCCAGCCCAGCCCAGCCCAGCCCAGCCCAGCCCAGCCCAGCCCAGCCCAGCCCAGCCCAGCCCAGCCCAGCCCAGCCCAGCCCAGCCCAGCCCAGCCCAGCCCAGCCCAGCCCAGCCCAGCCCAGCCAGCCCAGCCCAGCCCAGCCCAGCCCAGCCCAGCCCAGCCCAGCCCAGCCCAGCCCAGCCCAGCCCAGCCCAGCCCAGCCCAGCCCAGCCCAGCCCAGCCCAGCCCAGCCCAGCCCAGCCCAGCCCAGCCCAGCCCAGCCCAGCCCAGCCCAGCCCAGCCCAGCCCAGCCCAGCCCAGCCCAGCCCAGCCCAGCCCAGCCCAGCCCAGCCCAGCCCAGCCCAGCCCAGCCCAGCCCAGCCCAGCCCAGCCCAGCCCAGCCCAGCCCAGCCCAGCCCAGCCCAGCCCAGCCCAGCCCAGCCCAGCCCAGCCCAGCCCAGCCCAGCCCAGCCCAGCCCAGCCCAGCCCAGCCCAGCCCAGCCCAGCCCAGCCCAGCCCAGCCCAGCCCAGCCCAGCCCAGCCCAGCCCAGCCCAGCCCAGCCCAGCCCAGCCCAGCCCAGCCCAGCCCAGCCCAGCCCAGCCCAGCCCAGCCCAGCCCAGCCCAGCCCAGCCCAGCCCAGCCCAGCCCAGCCCAGCCCAGCCCAGCCCAGCCCAGCCCAGCCCAGCCCAGCCCAGCCCAGCCCAGCCCAGCCCAGCCCAGCCCAGCCCAGCCCAGCCCAGCCCAGCCCAGCCCAGCCCAGCCCAGCCCAGCCCAGCCCAGCCCAGCCCAGCCCAGCCCAGCCCAGCCCAGCCCAGCCCAGCCCAGTCTTCAAAGACTCGCCCGTGGGTGAGCAGCTGCTAGATCCTGGCAGCCTCATAGCGCAGGCCTTGTCTAGGAGCATGAAGAGAGTGGGTGGGGTGGATGTGCCATACCAACTTGTTGCTGCATACCCTGCACGTGAGCACGTGCTGACTCGTGTGTTTCAGGCCATGGCCACCGAGTCCAGATCGCTGCTCGACCTCCTCGCCAGCGGCACCACGAACGCCGCACTAGATGTGCTCTTAGGCGCGGGAGGTCCAGGTCGCTCCGATATCCGGGGGTCCGGACTCCCGTCTCGCATGCGTCATCTTCCGCCTCCCTACGTTCCCTGCACCTTCCATCCCGTCACCGACCACGTCTTGCCGGCCGACGTCGCTGCCCGTCGCCAACACGGCGGCGGTACGCGGCACCTCGTCATCCTTTTGGGCCGTGGCTCCGTTGGCCGCACCCCGACCTCCAGTGCGGCAATCCGCAACTCAACCAGCCTGACACGGGCGAGGGCACCAGCCAACGCGCCACGATCTGCGGGGACACGGTTAAATGTACGACATGGCACGGAGGGGTGGCTGAGATGGCGGGCGAGCACTTCTTTCGTTGGCCGGGAGGCGCCACTAGAGGCCTCAACTGACACGCGATGCCCGGTCGAGACTGGCAGCAGGCCGGGGCAGACGGGGCGCGCGCCGTGGGTTCCGCGACAGCTGAGCCTGGGGCGTGATAACGTGCGGGGACAAGGCGCTGCGAGGCGGGCAGAAGAGGCGGAGGAGGAGGGCGACGCACAGGCTAGACACCGAGTGCGAGGGGCCGACTGCTTGCCTCCAGGCCTACTGGACACCAGCACTCACACCAGCGTGAGTGGAGGGGCAGGGGCTCAGTGTCATCACTGCATGCTGTCCATGCACAGCTATGGGGGCATGCAATGGTGCTGCTGCAGTTCAGGTTATGCTGGCATGCTGCCATGCATGCATGAACCTCCTGCATGTGCGTCATGCATGCAACATCCTGCATGCATCATCCTGCTTGCATGCATGTGACATTTGTCATCATGTAGGGCAGCAAGGGAGTCGTCCCTCTGCCAATCTCTCTCCTTCTATGATGATCTCCATCCATTTGAGGCGTTGACCTCCTTCCCTATTTCCTTCCTTCCTTTCCATGTATGCTGCCATGCGATGGGGCACCTTCCCACGTCTTCCACCACCGCTTCCACCCTGCTGTCCATGCTGCAGGCCGTGCATGCAGCCAGTGACAACCTGCAGAGCACGGCGGAGCACTCAGAGGCGTCCCTGCACAGCACGCAAGAAAGGGCGCGGCGACTGGGGCGGGGTGGTGCCATCACTGACTTGTGATGCGCCAGATGCACCCGTGCATGGGCTAGGGTTAGGGGGAGGAGTAGGGGAAGGGGAAGGGGGAGGCAGGGGAAGGGGCTTGGGGGAAGCGAAGGGGAGTGGTCCCTATCCTAACCCCTTGGGCAGCATGGCTGGCTGGCTAGGAGGTCCTTCCCCTCATCGCTGGCCCATATGCCTCCCGCTACATCCAGCTTGCGCATCACTGCTGAGCGAAGGAGCTGGCTGGGAACATTGCGGGCTTGTGAAAGTGAGCGTGCAAGGCACTTGTGGCTGCAATGCCTGGCCACCTTGCGCAACCGCAAGGCTGAGAAGGCCACCAGGGCGAGGGTGTGGGGGAGGCTGGCCAGCCGTCAGGCGCACAGCTGGCACCTCCCGCACCCCTGCTGAGAAATGCTAGGTAGGTGCCAGGTGGGGAGGTACTTGCTGGAGCCATGGCTGCAGGCTCTGAAGCTGTTGGGCCTTCCTTAAGGGCAAGGTAGTCAAGTTGTTTGCCCGCCCTTCCCCTGCCTTTGCACCTAACTGCTGCCTGCATGTGCGACAGCGAATGGCATGTGCTCAACATATGTGTGACAGGCACACTAATGTGAGGTCATACCCCACGCGCCAGGGCAACCCCGTGCCCTGTGAGGGTGAGGGGGGCGGGTGCATTGAAGAGTTGGTAAGCTATGGGCCCACCTCATTGCCTGCATGTAAAGAAGATGGCCGGAAGCATGGGCACACTGCAAGAGCACGTGCGTGAAACTTCTGTGAGGGGTGAGCATAGTGTTAGTGAAGCGGCTAGGTTCAGCAGGGAGGGTACTAGGGTACAGCTAGGTTGCATCAGTGTGGGTGCAGCAAAACCCAGCAGGGGGAGAGTGGGGAGGAGGCGAGGTGACCCCTTGCTTGTTCATACGGCTCCCCTGGTTCATTCTCTGCACTGCTCGCCTGCATCCTATCCCGGCTACCTATCCCTGTGTGGGTACATCGCACATGAAGCACATGCCTGACACACTAGCCGCAGCACCTGGCCATTCCATGGCACTTAATGCCAGAGGGGAGCCAGAGGGAGCCAGAGGCAGCTCACCCAGAGCTGCGACTAGCCAAAGGGCTTCCGCTTCTTCTTAGCCATCATGCGGTGTGAGCTGTCGCTTGATTGTCGCTTTGTTGATCGACTTTGTTGATTGTCACTTTGTTGTTAAACTAAGATAATCTCCCCCCCTGCTCTCATTGGAACAGCCCAGTGGGACATGGCCTTGGGCCCCCTGCACAGCGGCAAATGTTGAGCATGGCTGACACGTCCCAGTCAAAGAAACTGCAGGGGTATGGGAGGTTGGCAATGCCACGTCATGTGAGATGTGTTAAGGTCATGCTCATGTTGTGGGTCAGGCCTGGGGTCACCTGATGGTGCTGATCGCTGAACACATCAAACTCCTGACGCATGATTGCCTTGCCTTGTTGAAAACTGGCCACGATTGCCTGCAAGGACACATGTCAATGCACATATGTAAGATGTTACCTTCCGCCTTTCCCTTGACCCCACCCAGCCACTTGACTTCACCACCTCCCAACATTATCAACACCTCACCTCGAACCTATCCTCAGACCTCAGGCCTGAAGGACTCAGGCGGCTCTTTAGGGAGGGCTCCACTGGGATCGCTGTAGGCCGAAATTTAAATGATGGTGCGGAAATCATCATCATCTGCTTGACAAGGGCAATTTCTTGGTGGAAAAAAATGTTTGCAGCCGCTACCATTGCTATTCCCGTCTCTACCGGCCGCCGAAAGCCGGCTCCTATACCCCGCAGACTAGACTCAGCAAGCATCAGCAACCATACCATCGTGCCCGCCATCCACCCGCAATGGTCATGTTCGACTTCGAAAGTTCATCCTGGTCGCCTGTGAATAGCTCTGCCGCATGACCCAAAGGTGCCCGCAATGACGGATTGGTTACGGCCCCTGCATTGCCCGGACGCGTTCTCCATTGGGCACGTCTCGTGTCATAGCCAAAGCGCCTTGGGAGTTTGTGCGATAGCTAGGGCCCTGTGCGCCCTGCACTGGGCTCCCCTATTGCTCCTAGTGGCAGCGGTTTCGCTAGTCTTCACCTTCTTACACCTTCTTGCTGGGCTTGCTGGGCGCGGCATCCGCGTATGGACAGCTCGCAGGGTAAGTACAAGTTCGGGGCCATGCGATTGTCATCATTGTCTCCTGTTTGCTGCCCAACAACGTAAGCTAGGACGGCAGCTGGCCCAAACTATAGCATACCTGGGCTGCGTTGCACCCTTACTTACAACATACATGTGGAGTGGGTCAACCTCAGCACTGGCACATGGGCACCTGGATGCGAACATGTTGTTCTCAACACATGTCTCTCTTTCCACAGTGCTCAATACAAGGCTGGTTCACAAGGCTGCCATCAATGTCCTCTACCCTGCTGCCACTTCCCTTGCTCACAATGTTTCCACTCACCCCCAGCACGTTGATATTGCTGCACCCCTCCCGCCTTCCCTTGGCTCAGGCCGTGCCCTTTGTCAGCGTCGCCACTGCGGCGCTGCGTGAGCTGCGAGCCAGCCAGCCCGCGCTGTACCCCGCAGCCCCGCACTGCTGGTCCCCCGCCCTGCATGGTGACTCGGCCCCTGTGGTGTGCGCCGTGTGCCTCACCCCCTGCCTGTCCGGCCAGCACTGCCTGTACTGCCGGGTGGTGGTGCACCACAGCTGCGCCCGCTACATGCCGCACGACTGCAAGCCGCTGGCCTTGCCTGACGCCCCCTGGCCCCTGCACCACTGGTGCCCTGCCGGGGTCACCCTGCCAGCCCTGGCAGCTGAGCACGGCGCCTCCCTGCACCGGCCCCCCCCGCACCCCCCCTCCCCCAGCAGCAGCAGCAGCAGGACCTGGGCCCACCCCCAGGGCCAGGACTTCCGCAGCCTGGCCCCTGCCGCCAGCAGCCCCACCCCCCTGACCCAGGACCCCCTGCACGGGAGCAGCCCAGGGGACCCCCCCAGCTTCTCACCACCTTCCACACACCACGCCCCCCACCCCCAGGACGCCCAGGAGCACCCCCCCTGGGGCCCCAGCCCCCCTGAGCTGTGCCTGGTGTGCGGGGAGCCGTGTGAGGTGGGGCTGTTTGCCATGGAGCCGGTGTGGACCTGCACCTGGTGCCACGGCCTGGCCCATGTGCTGTGTGTGGTCATGGCGCAGCCCGCCGCCTTCTCCCCCGCCACCCTGGCCGCCCTGCAGGGACAGCTGGCCTCCTGGGGGTCCCCAGGCCCTGGCCCTGCCCCCTCACACCCCCAGACTCTCCAGCAGCAGCAGCAGGGGGGGGGGGGCAGGCCGGTGGGGGGGGGAGGCACGGGGGGGGGGGGGAGGCACGGGGGGGGGGGGCTTGTTACCCCCCCCCTCCCCTGCCTGCCATTTGCTGCAGCAGCACACAGGGGGCAGGGAGCTGCTCAACTCCTGCAGCAACCAGGGCCAGGACAAGTCCAAAGCGTGCGGGGGGGGAGGGGGGGGGGGCGGCGACTGCGGCTCCAGGGGGGGCCAGGCCCAGGGGACGCTCGGCCAAGAGCATGTCGGTGGAGGGTGGAGGAGGAGTGGCAGCAGCAGAGATCCAGAGCCAGGTCTGCAAGTCAGCAGTGCCTGGCCCTGACCCCGCCCCCCCCCGCCTGCCCTGCCAGGCAACCACCATCAGACCTCCACCCCCCCCAGCCGTCGGGCCCAGCACTGAGTCAGGCGTCTGGCAAGGCAGGGGCTGCCTGCCGGCTTGGCAGCCCCCCCCCTGATGCCCCCCACCCTCTGCTCCTCTCCTCCCTGCCGGCAGGGGGCGGCCACCGCCGTGCCGCGTCCCTGAGCAGCGCCGGGGAGGTGGGGCCGCACGCGGTGGTGGGGGAGGGGGGTGGCGGCTGCAGACAGAGGCCGCTGCCCCCCCTCACACCTAACCCATACCTGCAATGTCCATAGCAGCAGCCCCCTTCCCCCCTCCCAAGGGGGGTACGGCCTGCTCAGTCAGATCTCAGATCATGGCTCTAGGGCGGGGGGGCCACTGCCCTGCCTGCAGCAGCCGGGCAGCAGCGGGGGGCTCCCGGTGGCCAGGCAGCAGCTCTGGCCTAGCAGGGGGTCAGCCGGCTGCAGCATGGGGCCAGTGGGGCGGCTGGCCCTCCCCCCCCAGGCCGTGCAGCTGCTGCCCCCTCCCCCTGGCCTGACCCTGCCCAGCCCAGTGGCCGCTTTCACAGCAGTCAGCAGGGGGGACAGGTCTGTGGCCGCCCCCCCAAGCAGCCGGGGGAAGCTTGGGGCGGTGGGGGTGACAGGTGGGGGTGAGGGGGGTGCCGCAGGTGGCCAGTCTGGGAGGGGCAGCGGGGTGGGTGGGGGGGGGAGGAGGGTAGGCAAGGGCAGTGCGGGTGGAGGGGGGGGAGGTGTGAAGGGGCGGGGGGGGGGCGCAGGGCGGCAGCAAGGGGGTGCGGGCGCGTGTTGGCGGCAGCGTGAGTGCAGCCATGCACTGGTGGCAGCGGGCTGAGCCGCAGCGCTGGGAGCGCTATGTGGCAGGTGAGGGGGGGGGGGTGGAGGCAGACAGGTGGCTGACCCTGGGGTAGGGCAGGGCAGTCCCCTTGAGCCCAGTGAGCCACAGGCCGAATGGGTGTGGGGCTGAGTGGCCAGTGTGCTGCCCACAAGCCCGCAGTGCCCGTCACCCAGCAGCACCAGCCGGGTGAGGAAGGCGCCTCAGCCCCAGCCCACCTGCCTCCCCACCCCCCATCTCACCTGCCTTCCTAGTGGTTCAGGGTCAGAGGCAGGGGAGGGGGGGCCGGCTGGTGGTCAGGGCCATTGATGTCGCCAGCCTGGAGTGCTGGCTGCCCTGCCCCACCCCTCTTTAACCCATGGCTGCCCCCCTCATGCTGCCGGCTGCCCTGCCGCCCCTGCCACCCTCCCCCTTTGCCCCCCCTGCTGCTCCCCCCCCCAGAGCCGTCGCGTCTGGGGTTGAGCCACCGCCCGCTGCTGGTGTTCGTGAACTTGAAGTCAGGGCCACAGATGGGCGCCACCATGCTGCAGCAGCTGCTACAGCTCCTGCACCCGCTGCAGGTCAGGAGGGGGGGGTGAGGGAAGGGCAGGGGGGTGGAAGAAGGGCAAGGGGGGAGGGGACAGGCGGGGGGGGAGGGGGAAAAGGGCAGGGGGAAGGGAGGAGGGGGGAGGTAGGTGCGGGTTGACACCGCCGGTCCCTTCAGCCCTGATGCTTGAGGAGGCCTTGTCCCCACCCCCCCTGACTGCCCTCCCCCTCCTGGGACCCCCCCCTCCTACCCCCCCCCCCCCTGGTTACCCCCCCCTGGTACCCCAGGTGTGTGAGCTGCCCCGTGAGGGCCCTGAGGCGGCCCTGCGCTTCTTCTCAGCGCTGCGTGGGCTGCGTGTGCTGGTGATGGGGGGGGACGGCACCGTGGGCTGGGTGCTGCAGGCCATACACACCCTCAGCCTGCAGCAGCAGCAGGCAGCACTGCAGCAGCAGCAGCAGGCAGATGGGGCTGGGGCAGCAGGGGAGGGCATGGGTCCAGGCGCCCCCCCCTGCGCTACCCCTCCCCAAGAAGGTCGCCTAGGCCTGGCTTCAGGGCTCCAGGGGGGGGGCGGGGGGGCTGCCGCTGGCCCTGGCCCTGGGGGGGCGCAGCCACAGCTCGCAGCCGGCCCTGGCGGCTGGGTCCTGGGGGGGGGCGCACCCGCCTGTGTGGCAGCCACCACCAGTCGCCATCCTCCCCATGGGCACTGGTGAGGGGGGGCGGGGGTGGGGGGGGCTGCTGCTGCTGCTGCTGCTGCTCCTGCTGCTGCTCCTGCCGGGCAGCCCTTGTGTGAGCCCCCGCCCCGCCATGCCCTGCCCCCTGTCTAGGTTTGTGTGCAGCTCAGGCCAGGGGGGGGAGTGATGCTGTGCAGGCAATGACCTGGCCAGGTGCCTGGGGTGGGGTGGGGGGCTGAGCCAGCTGCCCCCCCAGGGCCTGGCGGGGCTGCTGCAGGACGTGGCGGCGGCAGCGCCTGCAAGGCTGGACCGCTGGGCCCTCACTGTCACTCCCCTGGTGGGCAGGCCCATGGGGCAAGGGGGGGAAAAGGGAGGGGAGGGGGGGGGGTGAGGGGGGGGAAGGGGGGACTATGCATCACACTCCACCCCACACCACCAACCCTTATGCTTCCTCCCCCCTCCCCTGGCCCCTTTTTGTTGTGAGCGCAGCCCAAGCCCACCCCGCCCTCCCTCCCCAGCCGGGCCATCAAGGGCCTCATGCGCAGGGCCCAAGCAGCCAGCAGCAGCAGCAGCGCCCCCCCCTCCCCCGCCCCCTCGCCCAGCCTCAGCCCGGCCCCCTCCCTCCCCAAGCAGCCGGCCCCTCCGCTGCTCCCCGCCCCCCTCCCCGCCCCCCCAGCTGCTGCCCCCAATGTACCACCCCCAAAAGCGAGCAGGCAGGGGGGCCAGGCTCAGCCGCTGCTGCTGCCCCCCCCCACCCCCCTGGGGGCCGCCCCCCTTGGGCCAGGGGGTGGTGTGGGGTGCCGGCAGCTGAGCCTGAACAACTACCTGGGCGTGGGCATTGACGCCAAGGTGGCGCTGGAGTTCCACCGCATCAGGGAGGCCATGCCCGGCTTCTTCAGGTCGCAGCTGGGCAACAAGGTGGGTGAGGGGCAGAGGAGGGGAGGGGGGAGCACAGGAGGGGAGGGGGGGGGCAAAAGGTGGGCAGGGGGGGCCAGGGGGGGCAGTGAGGGGGAGAAAGGGGCAGAGGGAGGGGCAGGGGGAGGGGGGCATGCGCACCCCTTGTCCACATGGATGCTGCTGCCTTACTCAACTTACTTACACCAAGGCTGATGTCAGAGGCCGCAGCTGGCTGCAGGGTTGGGGCCAACCACCCCTGGGGCGGCACAGCACAGGGGTCGCTTGCCTCGCCCGCCCAGCCGCCACTGCCCCCCTGCCCTCCCCTGCCAGCAGCTCCCCTGCCCTGCCTGCCCTGCCCTAGCCATGGCGCCTGGGGCCTCTTGCCTCCCAGGCATAGCTGCATGGCTGATGCTTTGGTTCACAGCGATCGTTCATGGAGCGATTGTTCATGTTGCCGCCCATGTTGCTCCATGGAACTGTATATGAATGTGAACTGGGCAAGGGTGAGGTGTACTAGTGTGACCTGGATGAGAGTGAGGAGTGTGAGTGCGACTGGGGCGCAGGTGTGGTACACCGGCATTGGAGCCCCTGACCTGCTGCGCCGCTCCTGCGCTGACCTCCACCTGAAGCTGCGGCTGGAGTGTGATGGGGTGGAGGTGGCGCTGCCGCCGGACGCTGAGGGCCTGGTCATCACCAACATACCCTGCCACATGGTGGGCCAAGGGGGGAGGCAGGCTGGGCTGGCAGGACAGGGCAGGGTGGTGCGGGGCGGGGCAGGGTGGTGCGGGGCCCTTCTCCAGGGTATTGCCCAGGCTCTGCTTCCTGTACACACCAGCGCCTCCCCCCTTCAGTTGGCCTGCTGGCTGCTCCCCAAGCAGCTGCCTCACCGCCCTCTCACCCAAACTGCGCCCTGCTGTGCTGCACCTGCCCTCCCCCTTGCCCTTGTCATCCACACTGCGATTGGTGTTGGCCTGGATGAAGACAGCGCTGGCTCCAGCCTGCTGTGCTGAACTGCCCCGGCCTTCACAGCTGCAGCCGCTGCAGCCAGGCTGACTGGCGCCTGCTGCCGCCTGCCCCCTGCAGGGCGGGGTGTACCTGTGGGAGACCGGCCTGCCCGCCCCCCCCATCGCCCTCCCCCCAGGAGCCTCCCCGGACTGCCAAGCAGCAGCAGCCAACCTCACCACAAACCGCCGCCAGGCCCTGGCAGGTGACCCCACTGCCCCAAGCACCCACCTCTCCTCCCCTCCTCCCCTGCCCCTAGGCCCCACCTCTCCTCCTCTTCCCCTGCCCAATGCCCCTCCCCCACTCCTGCCCTGCCCCTTGCCACCCCCATCCCCCCCTCCTCCTTTGCCCTTGCCCCTCCCCCCTCCCTCCCCTGCCCACAGCTGGGCATCTTGATCAGGGCATGCCTCTACTGCACCTGACCCCAGCCCCTGCCCTGCACCCCCCGCCTGCCCTGTTGGCCTCTGTCCACCTGCCCTGCACTGGCCAGCCTGAGCTTGGCCCGACATCAATGCACTGCCTCCTAGCCTGACTCCAAGCGCCGCCTCCCAGTTGTGGCTGGCTGGCTGGCTGGCTGGCTGCAGATGGGCTGATCGAGGTGGTGGCGCTGGGGGGCGTGGCGCACCTGGGCCGACTCAGCCTGGGGCTGGCGCGGGCGCAGCGGCTGTGCCAGTGCCGCAGTGTGGCCCTCACCACCCTCACCACCCTGCCCATGCAGGTCAGCAGGCCCAGGCCGCCACATACACCTGCCTGTCAGCCGCCCCCATGCCTGCCCACCCCTTTCCTACCTCCCTTCCTCCCTCCTCCTTCACTAGACCCCGTTTAGCCCCTGGCCGCCCTTCACGTGGGGCCCAGTCAGGCCCGTGCCTGGTCCTGCTCATGCCTGGTCCTGCTCATGCCTGGTCCTGCTCATGCCTGGTCCTGCTCATGCCTGGTCCTGCTCATGCCTGGTCCTGCTCATGCCTGGTCCTGCTCATGCCTGGTCCTGCTCATGCCTGGTCCTGCTCATGCCTGGTCCTGCTCATGCCTGGTCCTGCTCATGCCTGGTCCTGCTCATGCCTGGTCCTGCTCATGCCTGGTCCTGCTCATGCCTGGTCCTGCTCATGCCTGGTCCTGCTCATGCCTGGTCCTGCTCATGCCTGGTCCTGCTCATGCCTGGTCCTGCTCATGCCTGGTCCTGCTCATGCCTGGTCCTGCTCATGCCTGGTCCTGCTCATGCCTGGTCCTGCTCATGCCTGGTCCTGCTCATGCCTGGTCCTGCTCATGCCTGGTCCTGCTCATGCCTGGTCCTGCTCATGCCTGGTCCTGCTCATGCCTGGTCCTGCTCATGCCTGGTCCTGCTCATGCCTGGTCCTGCTCATGCCTGGTCCTGCTCATGCCTGGTCCTGCTCATGCCTGGTCCTGCTCATGCCTGGTCCTGCTCATGCCTGGTCCTGCTCATGCCTGGTCCTGCTCATGCCTGGTCCTGCTCATGCCTGGTCCTGCTCATGCCTGGTCCTGCTCATGCCTGGTCCTGCTCATGCCTGGTCCTGCTCATGCCTGGTCCTGCTCATGCCTGGTCCTGCTCATGCCTGGTCCTGCTCATGCCTGGTCCTGCTCATGCCTGGTCCTGCTCATGCCTGGTCCTGCTCATGCCTGGTCCTGCTCATGCCTGGTCCTGCTCATGCCTGGTCCTGCTCATGCCTGGTCCTGCTCATGCCTGGTCCTGCTCATGCCTGGTCCTGCTCATGCCTGGTCCTGCTCATGCCTGGTCCTGCTCATGCCTGGTCCTGCTCATGCCTGGTCCTGCTCATGCCTGGTCCTGCTCATGCCTGGTCCTGCTCATGCCTGGTCCTGCTCATGCCTGGTCCTGCTCATGCCTGGTCCTGCTCATGCCTGGTCCTGCTCATGCCTGGTCCTGCTCATGCCTGGTCCTGCTCATGCCTGGTCCTGCTCATGCCTGGTCCTGCTCATGCCTGGTCCTGCTCATGCCTGGTCCTGCTCATGCCTGGTCCTGCTCATGCCTGGTCCTGCTCATGCCTGGTCCTGCTCATGCCTGGTCCTGCTCATGCCTGGTCCTGCTCATGCCTGGTCCTGCTCATGCCTGGTCCTGCTCATGCCTGGTCCTGCTCATGCCTGGTCCTGCTCATGCCTGGTCCTGCTCATGCCTGGTCCTGCTCATGCCTGGTCCTGCTCATGCCTGGTCCTGCTCATGCCTGGTCCTGCTCATGCCTGGTCCTGCTCATGCCTGGTCCTGCTCATGCCTGGTCCTGCTCATGCCTGGTCCTGCTCATGCCTGGTCCTGCTCATGCCTGGTCCTGCTCATGCCTGGTCCTGCTCATGCCTGGTCCTGCTCATGCCTGGTCCTGCTCATGCCTGGTCCTGCTCATGCCTGGTCCTGCTCATGCCTGGTCCTGCTCATGCCTGGTCCTGCTCATGCCTGGTCCTGCTCATGCCTGGTCCTGCTCATGCCTGGTCCTGCTCATGCCTGGTCCTGCTCATGCCTGGTCCTGCTCATGCCTGGTCCTGCTCATGCCTGGTCCTGCTCATGCCTGGTCCTGCTCATGCCTGGTCCTGCTCATGCCTGGTCCTGCTCATGCCTGGTCCTGCTCATGCCTGGTCCTGCTCATGCCTGGTCCTGCTCATGCCTGGTCCTGCTCATGCCTGGTCCTGCTCATGCCTGGTCCTGCTCATGCCTGGTCCTGCTCATGCCTGGTCCTGCTCATGCCTGGTCCTGCTCATGCCTGGTCCTGCTCATGCCTGGTCCTGCTCATGCCTGGTCCTGCTCATGCCTGGTCCTGCTCATGCCTGGTCCTGCTCATGCCTGGTCCTGCTCATGCCTGGTCCTGCTCATGCCTGGTCCTGCTCATGCCTGGTCCTGCTCATGCCTGGTCCTGCTCATGCCTGGTCCTGCTCATGCCTGGTCCTGCTCATGCCTGGTCCTGCTCATGCCTGGTCCTGCTCATGCCTGGTCCTGCTCATGCCTGGTCCTGCTCATGCCTGGTCCTGCTCATGCCTGGTCCTGCTCATGCCTGGTCCTGCTCATGCCTGGTCCTGCTCATGCCTGGTCCTGCTCATGCCTGGTCCTGCTCATGCCTGGTCCTGCTCATGCCTGGTCCTGCTCATGCCTGGTCCTGCTCATGCCTGGTCCTGCTCATGCCTGGTCCTGCTCATGCCTGGTCCTGCTCATGCCTGGTCCTGCTCATGCCTGGTCCTGCTCATGCCTGGTCCTGCTCATGCCTGGTCCTGCTCATGCCTGGTCCTGCTCATGCCTGGTCCTGCTCATGCCTGGTCCTGCTCATGCCTGGTCCTGCTCATGCCTGGTCCTGCTCATGCCTGGTCCTGCTCATGCCTGGTCCTGCTCATGCCTGGTCCTGCTCATGCCTGGTCCTGCTCATGCCTGGTCCTGCTCATGCCTGGTCCTGCTCATGCCTGGTCCTGCTCATGCCTGGTCCTGCTCATGCCTGGTCCTGCTCATGCCTGGTCCTGCTCATGCCTGGTCCTGCTCATGCCTGGTCCTGCTCATGCCTGGTCCTGCTCATGCCTGGTCCTGCTCATGCCTGGTCCTGCTCATGCCTGGTCCTGCTCATGCCTGGTCCTGCTCATGCCTGGTCCTGCTCATGCCTGGTCCTGCTCATGCCTGGTCCTGCTCATGCCTGGTCCTGCTCATGCCTGGTCCTGCTCATGCCTGGTCCTGCTCATGCCTGGTCCTGCTCATGCCTGGTCCTGCTCATGCCTGGTCCTGCTCATGCCTGGTCCTGCTCATGCCTGGTCCTGCTCATGCCTGGTCCTGCTCATGCCTGGTCCTGCTCATGCCTGGTCCTGCTCATGCCTGGTCCTGCTCATGCCTGGTCCTGCTCATGCCTGGTCCTGCTCATGCCTGGTCCTGCTCATGCCTGGTCCTGCTCATGCCTGGTCCTGCTCATGCCTGGTCCTGCTCATGCCTGGTCCTGCTCATGCCTGGTCCTGCTCATGCCTGGTCCTGCTCATGCCTGGTCCTGCTCATGCCTGGTCCTGCTCATGCCTGGTCCTGCTCATGCCTGGTCCTGCTCATGCCTGGTCCTGCTCATGCCTGGTCCTGCTCATGCCTGGTCCTGCTCATGCCTGGTCCTGCTCATGCCTGGTCCTGCTCATGCCTGGTCCTGCTCATGCCTGGTCCTGCTCATGCCTGGTCCTGCTCATGCCTGGTCCTGCTCATGCCTGGTCCTGCTCATGCCTGGTCCTGCTCATGCCTGGTCCTGCTCATGCCTGGTCCTGCTCATGCCTGGTCCTGCTCATGCCTGGTCCTGCTCATGCCTGGTCCTGCTCATGCCTGGTCCTGCTCATGCCTGGTCCTGCTCATGCCTGGTCCTGCTCATGCCTGGTCCTGCTCATGCCTGGTCCTGCTCATGCCTGGTCCTGCTCATGCCTGGTCCTGCTCATGCCTGGTCCTGCTCATGCCTGGTCCTGCTCATGCCTGGTCCTGCTCATGCCTGGTCCTGCTCATGCCTGGTCCTGCTCATGCCTGGTCCTGCTCATGCCTGGTCCTGCTCATGCCTGGTCCTGCTCATGCCTGGTCCTGCTCATGCCTGGTCCTGCTCATGCCTGGTCCTGCTCATGCCTGGTCCTGCTCATGCCTGGTCCTGCTCATGCCTGGTCCTGCTCATGCCTGGTCCTGCTCATGCCTGGTCCTGCTCATGCCTGGTCCTGCTCATGCCTGGTCCTGCTCATGCCTGGTCCTGCTCATGCCTGGTCCTGCTCATGCCTGGTCCTGCTCATGCCTGGTCCTGCTCATGCCTGGTCCTGCTCATGCCTGGTCCTGCTCATGCCTGGTCCTGCTCATGCCTGGTCCTGCTCATGCCTGGTCCTGCTCATGCCTGGTCCTGCTCATGCCTGGTCCTGCTCATGCCTGGTCCTGCTCATGCCTGGTCCTGCTCATGCCTGGTCCTGCTCATGCCTGGTCCTGCTCATGCCTGGTCCTGCTCATGCCTGGTCCTGCTCATGCCTGGTCCTGCTCATGCCTGGTCCTGCTCATGCCTGGTCCTGCTCATGCCTGGTCCTGCTCATGCCTGGTCCTGCTCATGCCTGGTCCTGCTCATGCCTGGTCCTGCTCATGCCTGGTCCTGCTCATGCCTGGTCCTGCTCATGCCTGGTCCTGCTCATGCCTGGTCCTGCTCATGCCTGGTCCTGCTCATGCCTGGTCCTGCTCATGCCTGGTCCTGCTCATGCCTGGTCCTGCTCATGCCTGGTCCTGCTCATGCCTGGTCCTGCTCATGCCTGGTCCTGCTCATGCCTGGTCCTGCTCATGCCTGGTCCTGCTCATGCCTGGTCCTGCTCATGCCTGGTCCTGCTCATGCCTGGTCCTGCTCATGCCTGGTCCTGCTCATGCCTGGTCCTGCTCATGCCTGGTCCTGCTCATGCCTGGTCCTGCTCATGCCTGGTCCTGCTCATGCCTGGTCCTGCTCATGCCTGGTCCTGCTCATGCCTGGTCCTGCTCATGCCTGGTCCTGCTCATGCCTGGTCCTGCTCATGCCTGGTCCTGCTCATGCCTGGTCCTGCTCATGCCTGGTCCTGCTCATGCCTGGTCCTGCTCATGCCTGGTCCTGCTCATGCCTGGTCCTGCTCATGCCTGGTCCTGCTCATGCCTGGTCCTGCTCATGCCTGGTCCTGCTCATGCCTGGTCCTGCTCATGCCTGGTCCTGCTCATGCCTGGTCCTGCTCATGCCTGGTCCTGCTCATGCCTGGTCCTGCTCATGCCTGGTCCTGCTCATGCCTGGTCCTGCTCATGCCTGGTCCTGCTCATGCCTGGTCCTGCTCATGCCTGGTCCTGCTCATGCCTGGTCCTGCTCATGCCTGGTCCTGCTCATGCCTGGTCCTGCTCATGCCTGGTCCTGCTCATGCCTGGTCCTGCTCATGCCTGGTCCTGCTCATGCCTGGTCCTGCTCATGCCTGGTCCTGCTCATGCCTGGTCCTGCTCATGCCTGGTCCTGCTCATGCCTGGTCCTGCTCATGCCTGGTCCTGCTCATGCCTGGTCCTGCTCATGCCTGGTCCTGCTCATGCCTGGTCCTGCTCATGCCTGGTCCTGCTCATGCCTGGTCCTGCTCATGCCTGGTCCTGCTCATGCCTGGTCCTGCTCATGCCTGGTCCTGCTCATGCCTGGTCCTGCTCATGCCTGGTCCTGCTCATGCCTGGTCCTGCTCATGCCTGGTCCTGCTCATGCCTGGTCCTGCTCATGCCTGGTCCTGCTCATGCCTGGTCCTGCTCATGCCTGGTCCTGCTCATGCCTGGTCCTGCTCATGCCTGGTCCTGCTCATGCCTGGTCCTGCTCATGCCTGGTCCTGCTCATGCCTGGTCCTGCTCATGCCTGGTCCTGCTCATGCCTGGTCCTGCTCATGCCTGGTCCTGCTCATGCCTGGTCCTGCTCATGCCTGGTCCTGCTCATGCCTGGTCCTGCTCATGCCTGGTCCTGCTCATGCCTGGTCCTGCTCATGCCTGGTCCTGCTCATGCCTGGTCCTGCTCATGCCTGGTCCTGCTCATGCCTGGTCCTGCTCATGCCTGGTCCTGCTCATGCCTGGTCCTGCTCATGCCTGGTCCTGCTCATGCCTGGTCCTGCTCATGCCTGGTCCTGCTCATGCCTGGTCCTGCTCATGCCTGGTCCTGCTCATGCCTGGTCCTGCTCATGCCTGGTCCTGCTCATGCCTGGTCCTGCTCATGCCTGGTCCTGCTCATGCCTGGTCCTGCTCATGCCTGGTCCTGCTCATGCCTGGTCCTGCTCATGCCTGGTCCTGCTCATGCCTGGTCCCAGTCTGTGGGCTGTGGGTCGCTGCAGGTGGACGGTGAGCCCTGGCTGCAGGAACCCGCCCAGCTGCAGCTGCAGCACTGCAGCACGGTGAGCGCAACAGCAGGACAGACCAGGCCAGGTCAGATCAGCGCAGTAGCAGCAGTGAGCGTCCAGGAGTATGCACACGAAGGTTAGCATAGTGGGCGCGCTCACATTCCACCAAAAGTACTTTCTACTACATTAAGCACCCGCACATGCAAGTGCTTGTGGCAATGCCTGCCTGCCTGTATGTATGACCCCAGCGCAGCATTGCAACCACCGCGTCGCTGTGAGTCGCCGCGATGCGCAGGCCCTCATGCTGAGGCGGCGAGCAGGCGACCCGGCGCAGCGGGTCGCGGCCGTGGTGTTGGAAGTCCTGGAGGCCAGCGAGGCACATGGACACATCACTGCGGCGCAGCGTGCGGCGTTGCAACGTGAAATGGCGGCCGCACTGGAGCTGTTGTGACGCGCCCGGCACGAAGCGCAATCGGAGTTGAGCGCTGCACTTTTCTATGACCGGGATGTGGGGGACAGTAGGACAGCCAACATGTGACTGTTCCCGTCGCGAGCGTTGGGGGCTGATGCACAGCAGGGTGGGGTGAGGTGCAAGGTGTGTGGTTGGGTGCGGAGATCATCCTGAGCATGACCAGGCCACCATTGCAGCTCATGAGGTTGCACCATGAGGTTGCCATGAGGTAGCACCGTGCGCGACCAGGCGGGTATGATTATTGCAACATTCGCCTGAAGCCTTAGTGCTGCAGCTCCTCATGGACCCCACTCGTGTCAGGGGGCCATTGTAGATAGGTGGCTTACACCGCTTAAGCCGTCAGCCGTTAGGCTGCTTGGCCGCCCTCCCCCTCTAGGGGTTCGGGACTTTCTGTAAAGCACTTCAAAGCAAGGTGCACAAACAAAGGTGCACATGGGCTCAACATGAAGTCATGCAAGTTCTCATTACTGTCCTGGAAAGTCATGGCAATCTCCGCCTGCTGCCTGATGGAACTCGTGGCAGTGCACTCAAAGGTGAAATGCATGGCGTCATCCACTACCCCCTCTGTGCATCTAGTGCATGTGCGATCAATGAAAGTTACCCCCTCAAACCGAGCCAGGGGGCCATTGGATAGCAAGCCGGCAGCACTGCCGGTCCCATCATGGAATTGATAAGCTGAATGCAAGGCCGGCATAGCCTCGTTGTCTGAGAATATTTGAGGTATAAGGAAAAATAAAAAATAGGGAAAAATAGGCGTTAATATGTTTCCATAACTCGGGTCAGTTTACCAAGGCCGCAAAGTGCTAGCAGCCAGATCCGCGTGTTCCGCAAGTGAAGCGCAAGTCGCGAGTGTGCTAGTTGCATGTATGGCTTGCACGTCGCAACTTGCAAGTCGCGAGTTATTCAAAAACAACTTCGTTCCGCTAGTGATGCAACCTCAACGTAGCCAATGCGATGCTACGCGATAGCTTAGCGATCATATTGCCAGGCTGGCATGTCTACTTATAAGTGCCAGGCTGGCATGTTGACTAGAAGCTGCGTCTTTCGTCGTTTTTTAGGTCGGAGTAAGCCGCTTAGGAAAGGGATGAGGTTATAGTCTAGTTGCGGCAGGTAGATGGTGGATTTCGACCTCAGCCAGCAGCTGCGTCGCTACGCTCCGCGGCTACTGGCTTCGGTCTCGAGCTGTTACGCTCCAGCGCCTCGGCCTCGCGTTGTTAGGGCACCTAAAACTACCGGCGCTTCCACTATCTACTACATAAAAACGAGGTCTACCGTACTCTCCCTTCTGATTCCCTATCCCGAATCGTTTTTTGTCCTTCGGGAAACCGGGAATGATTAGACAATGTATTTTTTTGGTCTTTCGGGAAGTAGTCAAACAATTAGTTCACCTTGACGAAAGAGCCAGCAATGGACCAGTTTGTGGTCCGGGGTATCAGCGCCGCCGACGCAGCTGATAATCTGCACCGCGAGCTCCTTATGCACGATGAAAAACGCTTCCAAATGTCTCTTGATCGTCAAGCGGCAATGATTGAGAAGCGACTACTTGGGACTACTAACTTTGGGCCTCCTCCACGCCTCAACCTTGCCGCATCGCCCAGCACACCTCCTGCTCTCGCACGCACCGGCAAGGCGCATGAGATTGGTGGCATCCTGCTAGGATTCAGCCCACCCTGCAAGGGGGAGGTGGGCCAGGCTGGGGTGGCAACTAGGGTGGCTGCTTTGCCCCGGGAAAGGTCGAGGGAGGTGGGCCAGGCTGGGGCAAAGGCTGGGGTCACAGGACAGGCAAGGGTGGCAACCATGTCGAGGGGGGAGGCGGCCGCTCACACACGGGCAGCCGGCCAAGGCGGGGTTCTTGCTCTTGCCAAGGCAGCAGCATGGCAGATCATGAGATATGCCGCCACTGCCAACAGCACCAGGAGGACCACCACTTTATAAGCGAGGTTTAGTGCCCCATGTGACGTGGTCAGTTGTTAAGGCCACTAGAAGAGAAACAGTCGACAATGTCGATCATATGATTTTGATGCGAGATAATTGGGGTGGGAGGCTTGATTATTTCTATGCACGAAGACGTTCTCAAAGCTAACTTTCGACGTACTTTGGCCATCGGGGAACTTGAAACAATACAAAATATGGCTCGGGAATAATAATTTTATTATAGTTTTCGAGGCCTCGGGAATCAAAAGGGATAGTACGGTATTAACGATTATAATTGAGTAAAACTCCATTACCTACTACTTATGTTAGCGCAAGGCGATGATCGACGAGTGATTGGCATCTTCCACTTGCGTCGAGATAAGTTACAGTCCAATTCTGCTACATCTCTTGCTATGATTTGGAGGTTGGGCGTTGCTTTACCCCATAGATAGGTCTATCAAGCTTTTGCGTATATGTCAGCCTCTTAGCCAGCTACAGCCGTCATCATGGAAGCCAATCCTACATGGCTGCGTTGCGGTGCAATATAGTTTCTGGCTGTTGCACGCAAAAGGGTGCACTACCTTCTACCTGTCCACGACTGCCGCTGTTTCAGATCTTGTGTTGTGAAACAACCCATCTTTACCAAGGTGAGAAAAATAAGGTGCATTCAAACATATACAACCCTCCCTGTTTGTACAAAAAGTAGTACGCAGCTGACTGCAGTGCACATGGACCAGTTCGAGCACACTCCAAGCCAGCCCAACCTCAAATCACGACCTGCTCAACACCACGCTAATCTACTTGACGATGATCTTGCCCACCATGCCAGCACCTACATGCACATGGAGGCAGGCAGGCAGGCAACTGAAGGCAGGCGCATATGAGGGGTATGTAGGAGCAGGCTGTGTACAGCATACAGGCAGGGCGAGCAGGCTGGAGGCTGTGCTACAAGCTTTGGCTGTCAGATAGCAGGTGCTGACTGGGCTTCTCGCATGCAGCTCGAAATCTGGACCACACAGCAACGCACCCTGGTGGGGCTCGCAATAGAAGCCGTACTCGCCAGCTGTGTCCAGCTTCACGGTGTAGGTCTCGCCAGGGGCGTTCATGTAGTCCTCCCGGGAGATAGCATCCACGCTGACACCAGCCTGCACATCGTACGCCAGGCAGCAAGCGGTTCAGCGAAAACCGAGCATAACGGTGCAGGCAAACACAGCCGGGGCGTCGCTTACAGGCACGGCATCCTCGTCGAACACGATGTTGTGGGGGAAGCCAGCGTTGTTCACAAAGGTGACGCTCTCGCCAGCGCTGATGGTGACAGTCTCGGGCTCGAACACCAGAGCACCAGTGGATGAGCCCAGCTTGACATTCGCGTCAGCATGGGCAGCCAGGGTCAGGGCCAGGGAGCTGACGGCCACTCCAGCCAGCTGCGCCAGCCTAGCCATGGGCTTGGAAACAGTGGGCTTGGCGCTGGCGCGCACATTTACGGACACTGCACGGCTGGCGCGGATGGTCTGCATCTTTGGATTGGTGAGGGATTGAGCTGGGATGTTTGCTAGATCGGCTGGTGTCTACAGCTGACTGGATTGGCGCCCAATCCATGTTCAGATTTCCGGTCACTCCTCGTCCCGATTTCTTCTAGTATTAGGCGATGTACATTATACCTAGGGAGCGTCTCATGTACGTACATGTACGTACATGTAACTGTTACATTTGCGGGTTATACGGGTGTTACACGGGATGTTACACGGGATGTTACATGCTAACGATTTTGGGGTTCCTGGCATCACGGGCGTATAGCAGACTAAGCGTTCATCGCATGCCGCACGGTGCTACGCCAATCGCACACGTCCCGGCACCGGGACATGCATGATAAGGTTGTGTAAAAGCCAGAAGTTGTTGCGTGTAGAAGTCAGAGGAAGAAGTAGAAGTAGAAGTAGAAGTAGAAGTAGAAGTAGAAGTAGAAGTGAAAGTAAAAGTAGAAGTATACGTCAAAAGTTGCTGCGTGTCGAGAAAGAGTCCGATCCTGCGCCTAACAGCCCGCTGAATGCCTTGAGGCATTGCTTCACCTCTCGCGGCAGTGGGCCAAAACTTGCATTTGTGCCTGGCAGCTGGCTCATGTTAGCGACGCCGAGCTCAGCCCGGTTGTTTGGTGGGCACCTTTTGCACTGGCACACCACAATGCCGTCGCTATTGTAACGAAAGAGCCAGTCATTTGCGAACTTGCTAAGTACAACATTTGCTGCCAAATTGAGACTGTTGTAGACCTGCTGCTTGGAAACATTCGCAGCAGCCATCAGCAGCTGCTAGAACTGCGACTGCGGCTTGCCGAGCTGCAGCCCGCGGCCCGCGACCCCAAAAATATTTTATGGTGCGGGAGCAGGTGCGACCAGTGCGGCGGGGTGTACAAGCTCACTGTAATCGAGCCGAGCAGCTAAGAAGGCTATGTAACATGACCGGCACGTGTACGTATACGGGATGTAACATGTAACATAACATAACAATGTAACATGTAACGTTACACGGGTCCAGACGCTCCCTAATTATACCCTCAATCCGCAGCAAACCGCATGGACAAGCATTATCCATCTGCTAGCAGGTGTAGATTCTAGCGCAGCTTATGATGTTGTGAGGGCTTTCGATTAAGCCAGGCAGCATATCTTCATGTCTCAGGCCTTGTCTTCGATCTTGATCGATCGTAGTCAGCTGTGACACGCCTGATAAAATGTTCGCATGGGTCAGTTTGGGTCACACAGGCCATCTCAGGACATCGCGTTTGCACCAGCCCGCTCTATAGCTCAAGCCGTGTCTGTGTCGCTGGCCTCTAGTACGGCCGCGATGGTGGTGGGCGAAGATGTTTACCCGCGGATGAGCCTATAGTAGTGGTCTCTATCACTGGGCATCGCAAAAATTGTTCCAGCGACGCGTTGCAAACTCACGTGACTGTCCAGTCGAGCGCAACAGGAGCCGGAGGTGCATCTCTAGTCCTAGTTTGCCCAGGTACGTGGCGCGAGCACCAATAAACGCGACATGCCCCATGCCTTGACTGACCAGATTTTGGTGTTTCTCTGACTGGCGCCAGGCACTAGCCAGGGCTCCATCCGCGACCGTTGGCACACACATGTGTCCGTGGCAAGCACATCTACACAACAGGTAAGGTTACTGCAACATGCAAGTGAGGTGTGAGTGACAGCCTCACAGCAAGCCCATGGCACGCCCAGCCATGCCACAGCCATGGCAACTAATAAAATGGTATGCCTCTTAGCTAGTGGCCTGTTTGCACCTTAATGAAACTACAACCCAAGTTTCATGTGGCGCTGACGATGCTTTCAGCACTTACATGGGTATGCAACCCCACAACCTCATGTCCTCTCACTACCACCATGTGCCATCATATTCGGCTGCAGGAAGGCATGCCAAGGTGTCTCAGTTGAGGTGTGTGATGGCAAGCATGGGTCTAGTTGGTGACAGGTGACATGTGCACCGCCAGAGCATCCAACCAATCAGCTATGTGCATGTTCCGCACTGGCTTCATTGAGGGGTAGGGCTGCAGGGGCAGGGGGCTGGGCTGGCGCATGTGGCTGCAGGTCCTCCCGCGTATGCCTCGCAAGCATCAGCCCGCACCCGCTCCTCGCAACCCGCTCCTCCTACACCCACCACCCGCTCCCGCTGGCGCCCCCATTCCCGCATATGCATACCCTCCCTCCACAGGCCCTCCCCCTCCTCCCGCAGCTGCAGCTGCCATCCTTTCATCCACACCCGCAGCTGACACCCCCTCCCCCAGAGCTGCGGCCCCCCCCTCTGCAGCCTCACTTTGCCCCACTGCTGGTGCATCCGTCGCGGCCGCTGCCACCTCCTCCACCCTCTGCGCCTGCACCAGCCCGGGTGAAGGCAAACGTGGATGAGGCAGCAGAGTCACTGCGGCGGCAGATGCCCCACCTGCGATTGCAGCTAACAAGGCAGCGGACAAGGCTACAGATAAGGTCAGGCACCTGCAGACAGTTGACCTGTACCGCTGCAAGCTAGCTGGCACAAGCTGCCACCAACCACCTCAAAGTTGCTGAAAAACCAGTTGCAAGAGTTGTGGGCTGTGGTGGGCAATGTGCATCCCACCGTGAAGCCAGTGCGGAACATGCACATAGCTGATTGGTTGGATGCTCTGGCGGTGCACATGTCACCTGTCACCAACTAGACCCATGCTTGCTATCACACACCTCAACAAAGACACCTTGGCATGCCTTCCTGCAGCCGAATATGATGGCACATGGTGGTAGTGAGAGGACATGAGGTTGTGGGGTTGCATACCCATGTAAGTGCTGAACGCATCGTCAGCGCCACATGAAACTTGGGCTGTAGTTTCATTAAGGTGCAAACAGGCCACTAGCTAAGAGGCATACCATTTTATTAGTTGCCATGGCTGTGGCATGGCTGGGCGTGCCATGGGCTTGCTGTGAGGCTGTCACTCACACCTCACTTGCATGTTGCAGTAACCTTACCTGTTGTGTAGATGTGCTTGCTACGGATACATGTGTGTGCCAACGGTCGCGGATGGAGCCTTGGCTAGTGCCTGGCGCCAGTCAGAGAAACACCAAAATCTGGTCAGACAAGGCATGGGGCATGTCGCTTTTGATGGTGCTGCGCCACTTACTAGATATAACTAGGACTGTAGATGCACCTCCCGCCACCTTCGCGCTCGACTGGACAGTCACGTGAGGCTGCACGGTGCTGCGATAGGCATTCTGACCCGTACGACCTTACAGCTAATAGCATCCAATAGCAAACTTGCGTCTCAAGCACATTTTAAAGTGGAGGGCGCAACAGGCTTCAGGTCAGGCACAACCATCAGCGGGATACAGCGCTAAAGTACGATTGCAACGCACCAGGCGCAACTGCTATCCGTGGACTATGGGCTCCGTTCGTCAAAATTTGAATTTTCCTCAGGGCGTGTCACAGCTGAATCGTAGGAGCGCTGACCTATTACCCATTTGCCTAGATATTTTGCTTCTGTCTCGCACCGCTGCGCACACGCCTAATAGTGGCGGGGTTGACTGGCAGTATGTAGGGATCGTCCCATCTACGTAGATCTACGTAGATCTAACGTTAGATTATATGGTTAGATTAGATCTAACAAGCCAATCTAACGTTAGAATCGTCTAACCTAGTCTAACCAGGGCTGTGCGATACGGGGATACGGATTACGGATACGCTTACGTTACTTACCGTAATACGTGGTCACAGGTTCCTCCTAACCGATCCGTAAGTTCCGCCGTAAGGGGGCCCATGCAGGCATGCGGGGCATCTTTTTCGCCTTTCCCCTCCCGCCTTCCTTGCTTCCGCCAACCCTGTTTCCCCAGTTTCCGCCTGTTATCTCATCGTAGCCAGGCGAAAGGGGCAGGTGGTGCCTATCTACTTCCGAGTGTGTAGTACTGAGCATGTTACACCCAGCCAACAACCATCAGCCATCATCGTCACGCTGTTGGCCTCTGTGTTGATGCAGTCCACTAGGTACGCTTGCCCCCACCAGGCAGCACACCATGCTAGGCAGTGTGCAGAGCCCATGTCCTTAGACCAGCCGTCCACGGACATGGCCACGAATGGCTGGGTCTCCACCCTCTCCACCACAGCTGTGAACACGCCTTGGTACACGTCGAGCATCATGCGGTGACTCAGCTGTGGCAGGCAGGTGGGCAAGCAGGCAGTCATGCAGGCAGGCATGCAAGCTGGCCGATAATCACGTGAAACTGCCGCCGCCGCAGTAGTTAGCAACAAAAGGCAGTCTCCCACCAAGTAGCGAGAAGGTGGTGTCCAGTCAGGCTTGAGAGCCCTTACAAACTCCAGGAAGGCACCTGACTCCACAATGGTGAGGGGCATGCCATCATGCAACAGCCACTCCAACAGCAAGCGGTCAACATTGTGGTTGTCCACCTCCAGACTTGTGCCTGCCTCACCCTGCCTGGCCTCCAGGTGCTGAGGGACGATATGCACGTTGGCTGCGTCAGCCATGGCCACGGCACTCATGAGGTACGAGCAGGCCGCTGTTAGCAAATAGGCACCGAGGTGGTTCGGGTTGCTGCCAAGGGCGGCCTTGGCAGCAAAGGAGCAGAATTTGCACTTGCGTCTGTCGCTAGCGCAACCATCGCCATTTGCGCCAAAATGCCTCTGATACCAAACCGGTGTGCTGATGCTGGGCTGGTCGGTCCGGCTGCGCTTTCTGAGTGGCCCAGTGACGCCGGGGATTTGCTGCACATCCTCCGCAGTGGCCATGGATGACCGGCGCAAAAGTGTCTGCATCTGTCTAACGTTAGATGGGCCCCGCCCCGCCCCGCCCCGCCCCGCCCCGCCCCGCCCCGCCCCGCCCCGCCCCGCCCCGCCCCGCCCCGCCCCGCCCCGCCCCGCCCCGCCCCGCCCCGCCCCGCCCCGCCCCGCCCCGCCCCGCCCCGCCCCGCCCCGCCCCGCCCCGCCCCGCCCCGCCCCGCCCCGCCCCGCCCCGCCCCGCCCCGCCCCGCCCCGCCCCGCCCCGCCCCGCCCCGCCCCGCCCCGCCCCGCCCCGCCCCGCCCCGCCCCGCCCCGCCCCGCCCCGCCCCGCCCCGCCCCGCCCCGCCCCGCCCCGCCCCGCCCCGCCCCGCCCCGCCCCGCCCCGCCCCGCCCCGCCCCGCCCCGCCCCGCCCCGCCCCGCCCCGCCCCGCCCCGCCCCGCCCCGCCCCGCCCCGCCCCGCCCCGCCCCGCCCCGCCCCGCCCCGCCCCGCCCCGCCCCGCCCCGCCCCGCCCCGCCCCGCCCCGCCCCGCCCCGCCCCGCCCCGCCCCGCCCCGCCCCGCCCCGCCCCGCCCCGCCCCGCCCCGCCCCGCCCCGCCCCGCCCCGCCCCGCCCCGCCCCGCCCCGCCCCGCCCCGCCCCGCCCCGCCCCGCCCCGCCCCGCCCCGCCCCGCCCCGCCCCGCCCCGCCCCGCCCCGCCCCGCCCCGCCCCGCCCCGCCCCGCCCCGCCCCGCCCCGCCCCGCCCCGCCCCGCCCCGCCCCGCCCCGCCCCGCCCCGCCCCGCCCCGCCCCGCCCCGCCCCGCCCCGCCCCGCCCCGCCCCGCCCCGCCCCGCCCCGCCCCGCCCCGCCCCGCCCCGCCCCGCCCCGCCCCGCCCCGCCCCGCCCCGCCCCGCCCCGCCCCGCCCCGCCCCGCCCCGCCCCGCCCCGCCCCGCCCCGCCCCGCCCCGCCCCGCCCCGCCCCGCCCCGCCCCGCCCCGCCCCGCCCCGCCCCGCCCCGCCCCGCCCCGCCCCGCCCCGCCCCGCCCCGCCCCGCCCCGCCCCGCCCCGCCCCGCCCCGCCCCGCCCCGCCCCGCCCCGCCCCGCCCCGCCCCGCCCCGCCCCGCCCCGCCCCGCCCCGCCCCGCCCCGCCCCGCCCCGCCCCGCCCCGCCCCGCCCTTCTTCACCTCCTGCTCCTGGTCCTAGTCCTGGTCCTGGTCCGACAAGGTTTGTGGCTTGCGCTCCAACACTCTTCTGAGGGAACAACAACGCAACAATGCAGCGCATGCAACATGGCGCAGCAGCATCAGCAGTAGCAACAAGGTAGCACGGTAGCAGGGCAGCAGCAACAGTGTTGCATCAACCAGCAGAAATGAATTGGCTAGGGGGTATTGAGTAGGGGGTACTGCCAGTGCTGTCGGTGCTTACTTATTGAAGTAGATGTAGGCCATGACCCACATGCGTCCCAAGATCAGGCTGGCACGCTTGTCACTCCACACGTGACTGAAGGCACTGAAGGCACTGAAGACCCACTCATACGCAGCAGCTGTGGCGGGGATGCACAACACCCGTTGAGCCACGGTCTGCAGTTCCTGGGCGAAGTGTCCATGCTGCTGCTGCCACCACCTGACTGGGTCTGTTGTCAGCTGAGGGGCGAAGTGCACAGCTGACGAGCTGATGCGTGAGAACAGCACTACATCTGACTGTTGCCAGATTGCTAGCTGGCTGAGTGCTTCAGCAGCCGGCCGGTCACCCTCGCTGCCATCCTCAGTGGCCATCTTGATGAGGAGCTGCTCATTTACTTTGCACTGCTCCCGTGTGATGTGCTGTGACAGGCGCCTGTAGCGAGGGTCGAGCAGTGCTGCCAAGTATTGGGCAACACTAGCACCGTACTGCATGCGCTTGTTGTACATTTGAAGGACTGTCAAGGCAAAACTGCTGCTGCCACCAGGTTGCTGGCCCACCAGGCCTGTGGTGCTGCTGCCACCGCCGCCATCCACAATTGCCTGCTCACTGGCCAGGTATGCCAAGAAGCGCGCCAGCACCTGGGGAGGCATGGTAGCCGACAAAGCAGCTGCCAAAGGTCTAGGTGGACCTGACAGCACAACAGAGGTCACAGGGCCAGGCTGTGAGCCGGGCTGGGAGGGGGTGGTGGGCGCAGGCCCAAGCTGGGCGCCTGGCTGGGAGGGGGTGGTGGTCGTAGAGCCCAAGTGGACGGTGGGCTGCAGGGAGGTGGATGTGAGGGTGGCTAGGCATGCATGCAGGGACCGCAATGGGCCATTGGCAACCCAATCAGCCGGTGAGCTGATGGGTGACAAGTGAATCGCTGCGGACGGGCTAGCCTGCTGCTGGTACCACTGTTGCACAGCACGCCCACCATAGTACGCGTCTGCCATGTTTGCGTTGTCTGACTGCAAGTTGGACGACAGGGCGCATGGTGTGAACAAGGAGCTCGCTCTCAGCCCAGACGTTTGGGCTGAGGACAACAGCCCTAATGTAGGCCATTTGCAGTGAAGTGCCTGTGATACCAGATGATGATGTGATGATGTGTGATGAAGCTGGGCTGGTCGGTCCGGCTGCGCTTTCTGAGCGGCCCAGAGACGCCGGAGATCTGCTGCACATCCTCTGCAATGGACATGGAAGACCGGCGCAACAGTGTCTGCATCTGCAGACGCTGAGTGGCGCGTGGTGACCACAACTCCATCGCAGTCGATGTGCGCTCGTCGCGACGCACTGATGTTGCTGCGGGGCTTGAAGGTCACAGGGTGCTTCACACATACGGGTGGCGGTTGGTTCCGGACCAGTTAAGTCTCCCGGTCACACACATCCCTTCCCAGTGACATCTGAGCAGCACCTGAGAGGGATGCCTCCTCCAAACGGCTTCCCTTGCGCCGTGTAGCCTAGCTAACTATCGCGCAAGCCATCAGCGTCGAAGGCGTCGCTGTAGGTGTCAAAAAGGCTGGTCAGCCTGCTTCGCGGCTCGCAACCTGTACCCACATTAGCCACAGGTAAGGCAAGCACTGTGGTGCAAGCTTAGCTACATCAGTCGATGGCATCGCAGCCTAGCCGCAGCGGTTACAGCGGTTATGAATGGCTTGCACGCTGTCTGGGGCCGTGTTCAGGACCGTGTTCAGGGTAGGCCCGTTGTTCGCGTTGCACCAGTGCGCCCCGGATTCAATACTCCAGCTCCCAGGACAGGCCGATAATGTCGTGACCAGTCTCCACCACGCGCGCACACCACAACGCAGCGTGCTACAAAGCAGAAGTAAAACGAGCACCAGCCAGAGCAGGAACAGGAGGAGCTACGGGAACAGCAGGAGGAGCAGCAACAAACGCGACAACATGAGCGCCAGCAGAGGCAAGGGAGTAGTGTTTGGGGAGGCAAGAGCAACAACATGAGCTTGCTGGTGACTGTGTAGGTGGCGATGGCTGGCAAGAGCAACATTGGCGAGAAGCGTCTGGAGGAGCTGAAGAAAGAATGCGTAGCTTCGTCCAAAGGGTCAGCAAGTAGCAGGTGCTGCTGCACCCACCGGCACACAGCCTCTGGGTCAGCAAGCAGGAGGTGTTGACACACCCACCGGCACGCAGCCTCTGGGTCAGCAAGCAGCAATTGCTGGTGCACCCACTGGCACGCAGCCTCTGGGTCAGCAAGCAGCAGATATAGGGAGTGTATTGGGAAGGTGCAACAACAGGTTGTCAGCTTAGGGTAGAGGGTGCAGCAGGGTACGTGCCCCACCCCATCCCAGCCCTGCCCCACCCCATCCCAGCCTTGCGTTGCCCCTCCCCCCCCTGCCCAGCCCTTCCCTGCCCCACTCCCTCCCAGCCCTACCCCACCCCCTCCCCTCCCAGCCCTACCCCACCCCTTCCCAGCCCTACCCCACCCCATCCCAGCCCTGCCCCACCCCATCCCAGCCTTGCGTTGCCCCCTCCCAGCCCTTCCCAACCCCATCCCATCCCTGCCCCACCCCATCCCTTCCCAGGCCTGCCCCACCCCCTCCCAGCCTGCCCCACCCCCTCCCAGCCCTGCCCCACCCCCTTCCAGCCCTGCCCCACCCCCTCCCAGCCCGGCGTTGCCCCTCCCTGCCCAGCCCTGCCCCACCCCCTTCCAGCCCTGCCCCACCCCCTCCCAGCCTTGCCCCACCCCCTCCCAGCCCTGCCCCACCCCATCCCAGCCTTGCGCTACCCCTCCCTGCCCCGCCATGGCTGTAGGTGTCTGGCAGTGCAGGCTGCAGGTAACAGCAGGTTGCACGTGTGCTTCAGTGCATGAGCAGCAGCAGCAGGCAGCAGTGCATGTGCTGCAGTGCATGAACAGCTGCAGCAGCAGGCTGTAATGCATGAGCAGCAGTGCATGGGCAGCAGCAGGAGTGTATGGGCAGCAGCAACAGCAAGCTGTAGGTGTGCGGCTGTGTAGGTAGCAGCCGGCTGCAGGTGTGCTGCAGATCATGAGCAGCAGCAGCAGGCTGCAGTGCATGGGCGTCCCTTTCTAGCTAACCGCCTGCTGGCAAGTGGCTGACACCCAATGCACAGCATAATCTCCTCCCTCATGTGCATGCCCCTTGGTTGCAGGTCTGATGGGCACCTCCTCCTCCTCCACAGCCTCTGACCAGCCTAGCCCGGCTCAGCCCAAATGGCCTCCTGCCCCTTGGCCCCTTCCTTCTTCCTTCCGCTGTGGGACAAGTGAAAACAATTGCGCTATGTATGTCTTGGGCTTCTTGACTTCCTTGTTGTGTGGATAGTAGCACCCACAGATGATGACGAGACGTTGGGCTGCTTGGCTTAGTGAATGGCATTGAAAAGGATCGGGGTGATGTGTGTCATGTACTTGCCATGCATCATAACTTTGGCTCCTGTAAGATCATGTTGAGTATGCAACATCATGTTGATGCAAGCGTACGACACAAAGCCTTGAAGTCTCAATGATACCTAGTATTCTAATGAAATAGTGGGAGGGTAGGATGTGTTGTGTAAAGCTGACAACCGGTTAGTGCATGGATGGCCCGCTTGTACGGATAACCCATCTTCGCAACGTTCTCGTGTTCTTGCCCTTGCTAGCATAACGTGCCTTACCAAGCCTTGATGTAATGCACTACTCACGAGACGCAAGTGATAGCATGGTTTGTAGCTGCAAGCCTGCTACCCCTAGTGTCGCCCTCATGCACCGACCACATGCACACACTACATTGTTATGGATGCGTCTCCAGGACCTAGCTGTGTGTTGTTGTCCATACAAGGGGCATAACGCGCACCACACCCCATGTGGCTGGATCACTGCCAGGCCTGCACTTGCTAGGCATGACCGTGAGGCTTACATGTAAAGGGGGTATGTAGCAGGTGGCTACCACCTTTGCAGCATCAGCGCATCACCACGTGGTGGTTTTACCCATACAAGGGACTTGTGGCGCACCACACCCAAGCATATGGCTGGATGTCGTGAGCCTCCACTATAGGTACCATCCGTAGTCAGGCTAGCTGTGACACATTGGGTGTGGATCACTGCCAGGCCTGCACTTGCTGAGCATGGCCGTGATGCATACATGCAAGGGGGGTATGTAGCAGGTGGCTACCACGTTTGCATCATTAGCGCATCACCGCGTGGTGGTGTTGTCCATACAAGGGGCATGTGGCTCACCACACCCTAGCATGTGGCTGGATCTGGTGAGCCTCCACTATAGGTACCATCCGTAATCCAGCTAGCTATGACACATTGGTTGTGGATCACTGCCAGGCTTGCACTTGCTAAGCATGACCGTAATGCATACATGCAAAGGGGGTATGTAGCAGGTGGCTACCACGCATGCAGCCATCACCAAGTGGTGGTGTTGTCCATACAAGGGGCGTAGGTATTATGTATGACAAGAATACACGGCTAATGACCACGACCGTTTTCTTCATTACATCTTGACCATTCACAGCTTACAAATCACGTTGTGTGGCATGGAACTGAACGGAAGCTCAGGATGCCTACTGCTGCTGTCCATGCACTGCTCATGCACAACAGCCTGCTGCTCTTGCTGCTGCTCATGCACCGCAACACACCTACAACCTGCTGCTGTCTGCTGCTCATGCACTGCACCACATGCACTGCAACACATCTAATGCAGCTTGCACTGCCACACACCTACAAAAGAATAAGAAGAAAACTACTCCGGTATTCACCGGCGTGTAATAAGGGAGGAGCTACCGCCTGGGGCGCGGCCTGCTCCCACCAATGCCACACACCTACAGCCTGCTGTTGCTGCCCATACACTACTGCTGCACACCGTTTTCTTCGTTACATCTTGACCATTCACAGCTTACACGTTGTGTGGCATGGAACTGAACGGAAGCTTAGGACAGCCTTTTGACAGCTCATGATCTGCAGCACACCTGCAGCCGGCTGCTACCTACACAGCCGCACACCTCCAGCTTTCTGCTGCTGCTGCTGCCCATACACTCCGCTGCTTCCCATGCACTGCTGCTCATGCATTACAGCCTGCTGCTGCAGCTGTTCATGCACTGCAGCACATGCACTGCTGCCTGCTGCTGCTGCTCATGCACTGCAGCACACCTGCAGCCTGTTGCTACCTGCAGCCTGCACTGTCACACACCTACAGGCAGGGCAGGGCAGAGCAGGGCAAGGAGGGGCAACGCAAGGCTAGGAGGGGGTGGGGCAGGGCTGGGATGGGGTGGGGGAAGGCTGGGAGGGGGTGGGGCAGGGCTGGGAGGGGGTGGGGCAGGGCTGGGCAGGGAGGGGAAGGGCACCGCAAGGCTGGGAGGGGGTGGGGCAGGGCTGGAAGGGGGTGGGGCAGGGCTGGGAGGGGTGGGGTGGGGCAGGCTGGGAGGAGGTGGGGTGGGGTAGGCTGGGAGGGGGTGGGGCAGGGCTGGGCTGGGTTGGGGCACGTACCCTGCTGCACCCTCTACCCTAAGCTGACAACCTGCTGTTGCACCTTCCCAATACACTCCCTATATCTGCTGCTCGCTGACCCAGAGGCTGCGTGCCGGTGGGTGCACCAGCAACTGCTGCTTGCTGACCCAGAGGCTGCGTGCCGGTGGGTGCACCAGCAATTGCTGCTTGCTGACCCAGAGGCTGCGTGCCGGTGGGTGTGTCAACACCTCCTGCTTGCTGACCCAGAGGCTGTGTGCCGGTGGGTGCAGCAGCACCTGCTACTTGCTGACCCTTTGGACGAAGCTACGCATTCTTTCTTCAGCTCCTCCAGACGCTTCTCGCCAATGTTGCTCTTGCCAGCCATCGCCACCTACACATTCACCAGCAAGCTCATGTTGTTGCTCTTGCCTCCCCAAACACTACTCCCTTGCCTCTGCTGGCGCTCATGTTGTCGCGTTTGTTGCTGCTCCTCCTGCTGTTCCCGTAGCTCCTCCTGTTCCTGCTCTGGCTGGTGCTCGTTTTACTTCTGCTTTGTAGCACGCTGCGTTGTGGTGTGCGCGCGTGGTGGAGACTGGTCACGACATTATCGGCCTGTCCTGGGAGCTGGAATATGGAATCACTGGGAAGGGATGTGTGTGACCGGGAGACTTAACTGTCCGGAACAGTTAAGTCTCCCGGTCACACACATCCCTCCCAGGGACATCTGAGCAGCACCTGAGAGGGATACCTCCTCCAAACGGCTTCCCTTGCGCCGTGTAGCCTAGCTGACTATCGCGCAAGTCATCAGCGTCGAAGGCGTTGCTGTTGGTGCCAAAAAGGCTGGTCAGCCTGCTTCGCGGCTCGCAACCTGTACCCACATCAGCCACAGGTAAGGCAAGCATTGTGGTGCAAGCTAAGCAACATCAGTCGATGGCATCGCAGCCTAGCAGCAGCGGTTGCAGCGGTTATGGGTGGCTTGCACGCTGTCTGGGCTGGTCTAATCCGTGCTCAGGTCAGGACCGTGCTCAGGGTAGGCCCGTTGTTGGCGTTGCACCAGTCCGCCCCGGATTCGATAATCCAGCTCTCAGGACAGGCCGATAATGTCGTGACCAGTCTCCACCACGCGCGAGCACCACAACGCAGCGTGCTACAAAGCAGAAGTCAAACGAGCACCAGCCAGAGCAGGAACAGGAGGAGCTACGGGAACAGCAGGAGGAGCAACAACAAACGCGACAGCATGAGCGCCAGCAGAGGCAAGGGAGTAGTGTTTGGGGAGGCAAGAACAACAACATGAATGTGCAGGTGGCGATGGCTGGCAACAGCAACATTGGCGAGAAGCGCCTGGAGGAGCCGAAGAAAGAATGCATAGCTTCGTCCAAACGGGTCAGCAAGTAGCAGGTGCTGCTTCACCCACCGGCGCACAGCCTCTGGGTCAGCAAGCAGCAGGTGTTGACGCACCCACCGGCACGCAGCCTCTGGGTCAGCAAGCAGCAACTGCTGGGTGCCCCCACCGGCACGCAGCCTCTGGGTTAGCAAGCAGCATATATAGGGAAGGTATAGGAAAGGTGCAACAGCAGGTTCAGCTCAGGATAGAGGGTGCAGTAGGGTGAGTGCCCCACCCCACCCCTTCCCAGCCCTGCCCCACCCACCCCCTCCCAGCCCTGCCCCACCCCCTCCCAGCCCTGCCCCACCCCCTCCCAGCCCTGCCCCACCCCCTCCCCTCCCAGCCCTGCCCCACTCCCACTCCCCATCCCAGCCCTGCCCCACCCCATCCCAGCCCTGCCCCACCCCATCCCAGCCCTGCCCCACCCCATCCCAGCCCTGCCCCAACCCATCCCAGCCCTGCCCCAACCCATCCCAGCCCTGCCCCACCCCCTCCCAGCCCTGCCCCAACCCATCCCAGCCCTGCCCCACCCCCTCCCAGCCCTGCCCCACCCCATCCCAGCCTTGCGTAGCCCCTCCCCTCCCTGCCCTGCCCTGCCCTGCCTTTCCCTGCCCTGCCCTGCCTGTAGGTGTGTGGCAGTGCAGGCTGCAGGTAGCAGCAGGCTGCACTTGTGCTGCAGTGCATGAGCAGCAGCAGCAGGCAGCAGTGCTTGTGATGCAGTGCTTGAACAGCTGCAACAGCAGGCTGTAATGCATGAGCAGCAGTGCATGGGCAGCAGCAGGAGTGTATGGGCAGCAGCAGCAAGCTGTAGGTGTGCGGTTGTGTAGGTAGCAGCAATTTGCAGGTGTGTTGCAGTGCATGAGCAGCAGCAGCAGGTTGCAGTGCATGTGTTACAGTGCATGAGCAGCAGCAGCAGCAGACTGTAGTGCATGAGCAGTGGTGCAAGGACAGCAGCAGCAGTGTATGGGCAGCAGCAGTAGGCTGTAGGTGTGTGGCAGTGCAGGCTGCAGGTAGAAGCAGGCTGCAGGTGTGTTGCAGTGCATGAGCAGCAGCAGCAGGGTGCAGTGCATGAGCAACAGCAGCAGACTGTAGTGCATGAGCAGTGCATGGACAGGGACAGCAGGCTGTAGGTGTGTGGCAGTGCAGTCAGAGCTTATCAGTGCCCAGTCAGTGTCCATCAGTCAGAACCCATCAGTGCAGTCAGAGCCCATCTGAGAAGAATGTTGCATGGTTTAAAAGCTGTCAAAAGGCTGTCCTGAGCTTCCGTTCAGTTCCACACAACGTGATTTGTAAGCTGTGAATGGTCAAGATGTATAATGACGAAAGCGGTGGTGGTCATTAGCCGGGTATCCTCTTCTCAAATGATACTCACGCCCCTTGTATGGACAACATAACCATGCGGTGATGCGCTAATGCTGCAAATGTGGTAGCCACCTGCTACATACCCCCTTTGCATGTATGCATCACGGCCATGCTTAGCAAGTGCAGGCCTGGCAGTGATCCACACCCAATGTGTCACAGCTAGCTGGACTACGGATGGTACCTATAGTGGAGGCTCATCAGATCCAGCCACATGCTAGGGTGTGGTGCGCCACATGCCCCTTGTATGGACAACACCACCACGCGGTGATGCGCTAATGTTGCAAACCTGGTAGCCACCTGCTACATACCCCCTTTGCATGTATGCATCACGGCCATGCTTAGCAAGTGCAGGCCTGGCAGTGCTCCACACCCAATGTGTCACAGCTAGCTGGACTACGGATGGTACCTATAGTGGAGGCTCATCAGATCCAGCCACATGTTAGGGTGTGGTGCGCCACATGCCCCTTGTATGGACAACACCACCACGCGGTGATGCGCTAATGCTGCAAACCTGGTAGCCACCTGCTACATACTCCCTTTGCATGTATGCATCACGGTCATGCTTAGCAAGTGCAGGCCTGGCAGTGATCCGCACCAAATCCAACCATATGGCACCGCGCGGTATTACATCAATGCTGCAACTGGCACGGTCAAGGACGCTAGGTCTATTGTATCATCTAACGGCTGACGGCTTAAGCGGTGTAAGCCACCTATCACATCACTATTGTGGACCTTGATATTCGAGTTGCAATTGCCCGTCACCCGGGATATTGTCTTACACAACCAATGTGTTGTCCATATGCGGCTGCAACAGCAAGCAATGGCATGGTTGAACAACCGCAAATTGCATGCCTTTATTTGCATGGAGCTACCAACACCACCTTAGACCATGCCAGATCTATGCCTTGAAATGAGCTTGCATGCAGCTAGACACACACCGCACATGTTGCTGTCCTTGCACTGGTGGTCATGCATTACAGCCTGTTGCTGCAGCGGCTGCTCATGCACTGAAGCACACCTACAGCCTGCTGATGCTGCTGCCCATGCACTACAACACACCTGCAGCCTGTTGCTAGCTACACTGCTACACACCTACAGCCTGCTGCTGCTGCTGCTGTCCTTGCACTGTTGCTTATGCACTACAGCCTGTTGTTGCTGCTGCTCATGCATTGTAACACATGCACTGCAGCACACCCGCAGCATGCTGCTACCTGCAGCCTGCACTGCCACACACCTACAGGCAGGGCAGGGCAGGGCAGGGCAGGAGCTACCATGGCCACCGCAGACCATGCCAGATTTATGCCTTGAAATGAGCTTCCCTGTCGCAGCAGTGTTGGGTTGCCACGTCAGCTTTGTGCATGCACTTTAGCCTGGTGCTGCTGTTGCGGCTTATGCACTTTAGCCTGGTGCTGCTGCTGCCGCTCATGCACTGCAACACACCCGCAGCCTGCGGCTATCTGCAGCCTGCACTGCCACACACCTACAGGCAGGGCAGGGCAGGGCAACGCGAGGCTGGGATGGGTTGGGGCAGGGCTGGGATGGGAGGGGGTGGGGATGGGATGGAGGGAGGGAGGGATGGGATGGAGGGATGGGGATGGGAGGGAGGGGCTGGGATGGGGATGGGAGGGATGGGATGGCGGGAGGGAGGGATGGGGTGGAGGGATGGGATGGGATGGGATAGAGGGATGGGATGGGATGGAGGGATGGGACGGAGGGATGGGATGTGAGGGATGGGATGGGGATAGAGGGATGGGATGGAGGGATGGGATGGGGATGGGAGGGGCTGGGATGGAGGGATGGGGATGGGGGAGGGATGGAGGGATGGGGGTGGGGATGGGAGGGAGGGATGGAGGGATGGCGGTGGGGATGGGAGGGATGGGGGTGGGGATGGGAGGGGCTGGGATGAGAGGGGGTGGGATGGGATGGAGGGGGTGGGGGCAAGGCCGGGAGGGGGTGGGGAAAGGCTGGGAGGGGGTGGGGCATGGCTGGGATGGGGTGGGGTAGGGCTGGGAGGGGGTGGGGCAGGGCTGGGATGGGGTGGGGCAGGGCTGGGAGGGGGTGGGGCAGGGCTGGGAGGGGGTGGGGCAGGGCTGGGCAGGGAGGGGGCACTCACCCTGCTGCACCCTCTACCCTAAGTGAACCTGTTGTTGCACCTTCCCTATGCCTTCCCTATATCTGCTGCTTGCTAACCCAGAGGCTGTGTGCCGGTGGCTGCCCCTGCAGCTGCTGCCCATGGTCCCAGGCGTTGCGTGCCGGTGGTTGCACCAGCAACTGCTGCTTGCTGACCCAGAGGCTGCGTGCCGATGGGTGCGTCAACACCTGCTGCTTGCTGACCCAGAGGCTGTGCGCCGGTGGGTGAAGCAGCACCTGCTACTTGCTGACCCGTTTGGACGAAGCTATGCATTCTTTCTTCGGCTCCTCCAGGCGCTTCTCGCCAATGTTGCTGTTGCCAGCCATCGCCACCTGCACATTCATGTTGTTGTTCTTGCCTCCCCAAACACTACTCCCTTGCCTCTGCTGGCGCTCATGCTGTCGCGTTTGTTGTTGCTCCTCCTGCTGTTCCCGTAGCTCCTCCTGTTCCTGCTCTGGCTGGTGCTCGTTTGACTTCTGCTTTGTAGCACGCTGCGTTGTGGTGCTCGCGCGTGGTGGAGACTGGTCACGACATTATCGGCCTGTCCTGAGAGCTGGATTATCGAATCCGGGGCGGACTGGTGCAACGCCAACAACGGGCCTACCCTGAGCACGGTCCTGACCTGAGCACGGATTAGACCAGCCCAGACAGCGTGCAAGCCACCCATAACCGCTGCAACCGCTGCTGCTAGGCTGCGATGCCATCGACTGATGTTGCTTAGCTTGCACCACAATGCTTGCCTTACCTGTGGCTGATGTGGGTACAGGTTGCGAGCCGCGAAGCAGGCTGACCAGCCTTTTTGGCACCAACAGCAACGCCTTCGACGCTGATGACTTGCGCGATAGTCAGCTAGGCTACACGGCGCAAGGGAAGCCGTTTGGAGGAGGTATCCCTCTCAGGTGCTGCTCAGATGTCCCTGGGAGGGATGTGTGTGACCCGGGAGGACTTAACTGGTCCGGACTTACCCCGTATCGCTTACGGACATACTTACTGACGGGTTACCACCCGGATATCAGTAACCTACCCCGTATAGTCACAGCCCTGGTTGTTACATCGGTTTGGCATGCCATGAATCGTTTTGACTACGGCGACTATGCCTCACTGTTCGCAGGTGCTCCTGGACTACGTCGGTCGCAGCAGTGTCTCGCGACGAGGCCCGTATGAGCAAACAATGCATGGATTTCAATGTGAAGGTTTGAGCCGCAATACTCTACTATTCGATAACACTTAATATTACAAGTTGCATCGCATAGCTAACAGAGTCTTCCATCCAGGGATGTGCGAGACAGAAATAGAAACCATGGGGGGTGAGAGGCGGCATCGTTTTGATTACCAGGGGTAGGTTTTCTGTTAGGGACACGTCTCGCAGTGAAGAAAGGCACAATAAGTCTGGCTAGGAGTCGGAAAACAGAACAGGAGTTAGCAGTCGTATTTCACTCAGCCACAAACCATCTAGCAGTGCCAAACAGTTGGCGGTTTCATGTGCTGGCGCATCATTTAATATGCTTTACAGAGGCTGGCCTCTTGGTTAACCTGCATATCAGGCATTCATATGTGCTGCTAACACGTCCGTGGCCTAGTCAGCACCACAATCAGTGGAGACACAGATTACAGTGTCTCCACAATGCTTGCACTGACATGATTCAGTATCACACAGCCTACCCAAGCCCAGATCACGACCTGCTCAACACCACGCTAATCTACTTGACGATGATCTTGCCCACCATGCCAGCACCTACATGCACATGGAGGCAGGCAGGCAGGCAACTGAAGGCAGGCGCATATGAGGGGTATGTAGGAGCAGGCTGTGTACAGCATACAGGCAGGGCGAGCAGGCTGGAGGCTGTGCTACAAGCTTTGGCTGTCAGATAGCAGGTGCTGACTGGGCTTCTCGCATGCAGCTCGAAATCTGGACCACACAGCAACGCACCCTGGTGGGGCTCGCAGTAGAAGCCGTACTCGCCAGCTGTGTCCAGCTTCACGGTGTAGGTCTCGCCAGGGGCGTTCATGTAGTCCTCCCGGGAGATAGCATCCACGCTGACACCAGCCTGCACATCGTACGCCAGGCAGCAAGCGGTTCAGCGAAAACCGAGCATAACGGTGCAGGCAAACACAGCCGGGGCGTCGCTTACAGGCACGGCATCCTCGTCGAACACGATGTTGTGGGGGTAGCCAGCGTTGTTCACAAAGGTGACGCTCTCGCCAGCGCTGATGGTGACAGTCTCGGGCTCGAACACCAGAGCACCAGTGGATGAGCCCAGCTTGACATTCGCGTCAGCATGGGCAGCCAGGGTCAGGGCCAGGGAGCTGACGGCCACTCCAGCCAGCTGCGCCAGCTTGGCCATGGGCTTGGAAACAGTGGGCTTGGCGCTGGCGCGCACATTTACGGACACTGCACGGCTGGCGCGGATGGTCTGCATCTCTGGGCTTGGGAGGGGTAGAGCTGGGGATGTTTAGTAAATGGCCTGGTGTCTGAAGCCCACTAGCTTGGCGCCCAATCCATGTTCAGATTTCCGGTCACTCCAAATTTATGTTTGTTATCGTGGTGCAAACTACATTTGATTGTCGATAAGCAACATGCCCCAGGCTTGTACTATCTTACTAAGAGGATAGAGATTGCATGTTGCAGCTATCACTGTGCCAACGCGTTGCGTGCTCCCGCCACAGGTGTGGGGCGGGACCAGTGATGGGTAATACAAGATACGTGTATCGATACCGATACGTTTTTTTTGTATAGTACAAGAATACACGTATCGTATTAAAAAATACAAGTGCCGGCCGGCGAGTTGCGTGGGTGCCTTCGCAGCAGCTGCTGGTTGCTGCCACGACTAGAGTCAGCGCTAAAGCCATGCCGCGCGGGGCTAAAGCCATCGGCCTGCTCCCGGAGCAGTCGACCGCATGTGCCGGTTTTACATGCAATCTTGAACATCAGAGTTGGGAGGCCCTGACTTTCCGACGTCGCCGTCCTGCCCAGACATCAAGGACAGGCTGCGGGACTGGCTGCGCTGCTCCTAGCTGCTCGATTCCCGCGTGACATGTTGCCTCTGCATCGCTGTATTGTATCGATACAAAAAATACACGTTTTTCTTGTATTTTCTTGTATTTCCTGTATCGATACACGTATTACCCATCACTGGGCGGGACCAGGGCCTACGGTTGAGGGAGGGGTTGGCGGCGACCCCGACATCGAGTATGCATCAGGGGCAGGGGCAGGGGCAGGGGCAGGGGCAGGGGCAGGGGCAGGGGCAGGGGCAGGGGCAGGGGCAGGGGCAGGGGCAGGGGCAGGGGCAGGGGCAGGGGCAGGGGCAGGGGCAGGGGCAGGGGCAGGGGCAGGGGCAGGGGCAGGGGCAGGGGCAGGGGCAGGGGCAGGGGCAGGGGCAGGGGCAGGGGCAGGGGCAGGGCAGGGGCAGGGGCAGGGGCAGGGGCAGGGGCAGGGGCAGGGGCAGGGGCAGGGGCAGGGGCAGGGGCAGGGGCAGGGGCAGGGGCAGGGGCAGGGGCAGGGGCAGGGGGCAGGGGCAGGGGCAGGGGCAGGGGCAGGGGGCAGGGGCAGGGGCAGGGGCAGGGGCAGGGGCAGGGGCAGGGGCAGGGGCAGGGGCAGGGGCAGGGGCAGGGCAGGGGCAGGGGCAGGGGCAGGGGCAGGGGCAGGGGCAGGGGCAGGGGCAGGGGCAGGGGCAGGGGCAGGGGCAGGGGCAGGGGCAGGGGCAGGGGCAGGGGCAGGGGCAGGGGCAGGGGCAGGGGCAGGGGCAGGGGCAGGGGGCAGGGGCAGGGGCAGGGGCAGGGCAGGGGCAGGGGCAGGGGCAGGGGCAGGGGCAGGGGCAGGGCAGGGGCAGGGGCAGGGGCAGGGGCAGGGGCAGGGGCAGGGGCAGGGGCAGGGCAGGGGCAGGGGCAGGGGCAGGGGCAGCTTACCATACGAACCTCCCACACCACCGAGCATCGAGGTTGAGGAGATTTATTACACCGTCCAGGCTTTGGCTGCTTGTCCACGTTGACATCAGGCCAAGTCAGGCTAGCGGTGTACAGTACGGTATCGGCAATCGGTACTCCATTCAGGCGCCCCCAACATTTGAAATGGTCAAGAAAATTCAAACATTTGAAAAGCTGGGGCGCTCAGCGCGATAGCTGTTCTCTGATCACAGCCCCACTCAGTAGGCTATTCCCAACACAACGCGACCTAATCTCTCAGTACCCCCCGCCCGCCCCGGCACAGGTGCACATCAGCCCGAGCAGCCCGCTAGCTTCGCTTTGATGAGCTGCACCGCCCTGCACAAAAATCGCTGTAAAACTCTTAAAGACCGGTCGGACTTTATCAGGGGTGCAGCCAATGGCGGGGGTGACCTCTTGCACAACATGGAGCCCGTTTTCGCAAGGTCTTGGTCGTTTATCCTTTCACAGCTGCACCTCCCTCCCTCTCGGCCATCAAGCCAGATTAGCCTAGCGGTGTACAGTACGGTATCGGCAATCGGTACTCCATCATGCCGCATTTGAAATGGTACTGCACATGGAGCCGTTCTTTTGCAAGGGTTTTGGTCAGGGTTGTGACTTTGCGTTCTTTCATTTCTTTCATTCATCATTTCATCATGAAATTTGTGAAATTTCATGAAAAGAATGAAAGACATGAAACGGGATGAAAACGCGTGGTTGCCGTGGGAGTTTTGACCTGAAACTTTGCACACAACCCTCTTTAACATCTGCCAACCCAATGTAACAATCAGGACACGGTTTGGTGCACCACATCCACCAAAACCAAAGGTCATCAATGACATCCAAAACCAAAGGTTAACAAGGATACCACAGCTCCAAACCATGCATACTAAGCTGGTGAGTTACTTACTACTGCCCAATACTTACACTTACTACTGCCCAATACTTACAGTTTTGCTCCATGTTATGCCTTGCATTCTCATTGCTGGCTCCTTGATGCCGGCTGCTCTACGCCGCTGCCGCCTTGCCTGTAACCACACCTGCCACACACGTGCTACCTCAAATCACGTGTCATGTTACACCTGGAAGCAATCAACATGTCATGGGGAGGGTTGTGTAAGGAAGGAGGCGGGGAAAGACTTGCTGTTGTTGATGGCTTGGAAGGTAATGGTGGTAGAAGGCTGTTGCTCTACACCGCTGCCGCCTTGCTTGCAATCACCAAGCCATGCTACACCAGCATACACCAGTTGTCTCCAACTGCAAGCATACATCATCCAGCTCAGGCTCAACAAGCTGATTAATAAGGCCTAATAGCTAAAGGGCGATGGCTGCAGTGACCTCAAAGCATCTCCTGGGCTTTTCATGCACTTTAGCAAGTGACTCCTTAATGCGCGTGATGTTGTTGAGGAACCTGTCCTCGCCGCAATAGAGGCATATCCCGCGACCCTCTGCTACAGTCCTCGATTGCGCTCTGATCCAACTGCTGCGCGGGCTGCTTGTGGCTGCACCTGTGGCTGCACCTGCTGTAATGCCTGCGGCTGTGCCTGCGGCTGTGTGCGAGTAGGCTGTAGAGGGAAACCCAGAAACCGCCAGCGAAGGGCCAGTGAACATGAGCGTTCTGCTGAAGGCCACTAGTCGTCGCAACAGCCTCAGCCATCGGGCTCTACTCGTGTTGCCGGGTGCTGGGGGCTACCGGGATTTCATTTGTTGCAGTGAAAGTTTCATTTCTTGCACGTGAAAGATTTCAGTGCAAGATTTCATGAAATACTGCAATTTTCACATGCCTGGTTTTGGTCGTTGATCCTATCACAGCTGCACCTCCCGCATGCGAGACCCCAGTCACCCGGCCTCTCGGCTATGATTACAGCGACGCACGGCTTTACTTGACGAGACAACCTGACGCATGAAGACTGTGGAACAGGCCTAGCCACCATCCCCGCCACCAGCACCAGGGGAGCCGCTCCCTGACAGCTGGGGTGGTGACTAGGCGGCTCAGCGCCAGGCAGGTTCACTGCTGGGCGAGTCGGACTATTTACACAATATATATAAATCGGTGCGCTCATACCAGCTCATGCGCTCATGGACCAAGCTCATGGACCACAGCTCTCAGTCAAGTCCCTAGCCCAGCACTCTACCCCAGCCCCTGCCCTAGCCAAGCAGCCGACCTCGTAGACAAGTGTCAGCCTAACTGACTGTCATACATTACTACAAACCCTGCGGCACGTTTGGCACCCGCTGCACAGGCAGGGCTTGCTCACATGCAAGCTGTCCTTCTAGGGAGAGGTAGTCTACACGCTGCCACTCCTCAACTGTTCAACCGTTCAACCGTTCGACCGTTATATTGTAGTCGCGGCTCATACCCCTGGTGCTCTTTTCCCCACATTTGCCTGGCGATGTTCTTTCACGCCAGCTGCCGGTCACAGCAGTCAGCGGCCATGCCCCCTATAGATACACCACCTCCAAGCAGCCGTGCAGCAGCGGGCACGTGGCCTCCGCCCCCACCAGCGCCTCCTCCAGGCCCAGCCCTGCTGCAAGGCCGCTGATAAAGGCGGTCAGCAGGTGCGGCAGCAGGGGGGCTCCAGCCCCAGTGATTAGGGCGGGGGGGGCTCACCACAGCTGCTGCCCCGGCCCGCAACAGCCCCTGGAGGCATGTGGGCAGGAGGGCGGCTGCTGGGAGGGGCTGCAGGGCTAGCGCTAGGGCCAGGGGCAGCAGTGAGGCCAGGCGCAGCAGCTGTATGTTGTCTTGGGCACTTCAGGGCAAGCAGCCTTGGCAGGGGTTGTGAACATGGTGCAACAAGGCTGTAGGGTTAGGGGTTGCCTGCAGCAGCCTGGCTGCGCACCTCAACAAGGGCTCTGGGCAGCGGGCAGGCGGGCGGGTGACGACCAGGCCCTGCCACACGCCCTGCACCTGAGCCAGCTGGGAGGGTGCCAGGAGTGCGGCGGGGGAGGTGACGTTGAACAGCAGGCTTGACACCTGTCACAAGGCAGCAGCAGGGGTAAGTGAAGGGAGGGGGAGGGGGAGGGGGAGGGGGAGGGGGAGGGGGAGGGGGAGGGGGGAGGGGGAGGGGGAGGGGGAGGGGGAGGGGGAGGGGGAGGGGGAGGGGGAGGGGGAGGGGGAGGGGGAGGGGGAGGGGGAGGGGGAGGGGGAGGGGGAGGGGGAGGGGGAGGGGGAGGGGGAGGGGAGGGGGAGGGGGAGAGGGGGAGGGGGAGGGGGAGGGGGAGGGGAGGGGGAGGGGGAGGGGAGGGGTGCCCAACCTGCTGGCCGGAGGTCGTGATGACATCCTGGCGAGCCAGCAGCGCATACAGGCAAGGTCCAGCGACAAAGCAGGGTGCTCCCCCCGTAACCTGGGCCAGGCTGCGGCCTGCTGCTGCCCTGCCCGCCAGGCGCTGCACGAACGCACTGCACTGAGCGCCTGCAAGAGGGCCGCCAGCAGGATTAGCACGTGGTGGCAGCAGTGGTGTGAGAGGCAGCAGCAGCTGCTGGCAGCAGCAGCAGCATCTAATGGTTTGCATCTGCAATGAACTTTCCTCAAGGGTCACACTCACTGGGTTCTAGGAGTGTGACCAGCTCCTCCTGCCATGCGGCCACCAGACATCCACACTCGCAGCTGCAGCTGCTGGGTTCAGCCCCAGGCCCCAGCCCTGCCCATGCTGAACCAGAGGGGTGGGCCACTGCAGCCAGCTGTGGGTGCTGCTGGCCGTCCCCGCCCTGGGTGGCTTGCCCAGTGCTGCTGCTGCAGGGCGTCCCCCAGCTGCCTGACCCGGAGGATAGGGGGTAGTGGCAGGAGCAGGGGCAGGAGGCCGGGCTGGCTGGCTCCAGGCCCAGGTGCAGCACACCCACACCTCCGCTGCCTGCGGGCAGCAGGTGGAGCAGCAGGGGTGCGGCGGGTGCAGCGGCAGAGGCAGCTACAAGGGGGGGAGAAGGGGAGGGGCCGTACGGGAGGGGGGGGAGAAGGGGGGGGGGGGTTGTGAGGGGGAGCAGGAGAGGGAGGAGAGGGGGCGGGGGCAGCAGGAGAGGGGGGAGAGGGGGGGGTGGGGGCAGCAGGAGAGGGGGGAGAGGGGGGGGTGGGGGCAGCAGGAGCGAGTATTGAAGGCTACTGCAGAGCAGCATGACGAGCAAATTCAGGCCCAACATGGCAGTCCCGTCCCCCCACCCCCCCCACCGCCGCACCCTCAGCCCTCCCTGCCTTCCTCCCTCTGCTGCCCCCAAGCCCTGCGCCCCCCTGCCCTGCTGCTGCCGGCCCCACCTGGGCGTTGCAGCACGTCCTGCAGCACTGCAGCCAGCAGCAGCTCCGGGTGCGCCACCAGCCCTGGGGGCAGCGGGCCAGGACCCTGCGGCCCCCCCTGCCTGCCCCCCCCCCTGCCCCCCTACACCGCACCCGTCCTCCTCCTGCCCCCCCACCTGGCCAGGAGGCTGTTCCCGCCCTGCCTGCCCCTGGGCCCCTGGACCTCTTGGCGCCTGCACCGCTGCCGTGTCCTCATGACTGCCTGCCCCTTGCCCCTGCGCCTGCGCCTGCCCCTGCCCATGTGCCCGCTCCCCTTCCTGCATTTGGTTAGGGTCGTCACTGTGGGCTGGGGCAGGGCAGGGGGGTGCCTGGGGAGAAGGCGGCTCAGACTGGAGCTGCAGTAGGGAGCCGAAGCTGTGGGCCAAGCCAGGTGGGGTCAGGGGCACGGGGGAGGAGGGGGAGGGGGGTGAGGGGGGCTGGGGGGTGTCACTGGGTGGGTTGGGCAGCCTGGGGTCAGTGTTGGGGGGTGAGGAGGGTGGCTGCTGGGGCTGCTGGGCGCCACTGAGGTTCAATGTGGTTGGCCTCACTGGGACGGGGAGGGGGAGGGAGGCGGGGGAGGGGGAGGGGGAGGGGGAGGGCAGGAGGGGGGTGTCTTCAGGCGTCTGCCCCTGCTGGCCCTGGCCCTGCTGCTGCTGCCCTTGGCCCTGGCCCTGGCCCTGGCCCTGCTGCTGCTGCTGCCCATTGACCTGGTGCTGCTGCTGCTGCTGCTGCTGCTGCTGGAACTGCCAGGCGGGGGTGTCGCTCCTGGTCTGCGGCAGCAAGGGTTCTTGCAGGGGGAGGGGAGGGTGACAGGGGCTGGGGCCGGGGGGGGCGGCTGAGGCAGGCAGAGGGTCTGTGAGCCGCCTGCCAGGGGCGCTGCGGCTGGGAAAGGTGTAGGGGCTGGCCAAGGCAGGGGGGGGAAAACAGACCGCCTTGCTTGCTCCGTACACCAGGTTGGCCTTCACCCTGACCCTGACCCTGGCCCTGGCCCTGGCCCTGACTCTGACCCTGTGCCCTGGCAGCTGTTGAGGTATTGGTGCGCTGCATAGGGGGGCTGCTGCCCCCTGACCCTGGCACTGAACCTCGGTGCAGGACCTGGTCCTCTGGAACAGTCATGGCTGCAGGCCCCCCCCCTCCCCCCCTCCCTCCCCCCTCTGCCCCCCCAGACCCCAGCCCAAGCCCCACTGCTCCATCTCCATTGCCCGCATGGGTCCCGCTGCCGCCACCCCGCCCCGCCCTGTCCACCGCCCCGGCCGCCGCTGCTGCCCCCGCCCCGCCTGCCACCAGGCCACTGCCTGAGACGACGCTTCCCACCGCTGCCGCAGCAGCTGCCAGAGCACTGGTCAGGCTGCTGGGCGGGAGGGCGGAGGGGAGGGGGGGGCCCAGAGGGCGGGTTGCCTTTGGCCGTAGGGCGCTCTAGCCCTGGAGCAGGCTGGGCAGGGGCAGGTGAGGTGTCGTGGAGGGTGGGTGCTGGGGGGGGCGGAGGGGGGCGCGGCCTGGACATTGGCAGCAGGGCTGGAAGCCAGGCCTGGGGGGGGCGGGCGCTGTCCCCCCCCCGCTGCTCCCTGTGGATCTGCCTTCCCCGCCCGCCCCTGCGCCCCAGCGGGGCAGGAAGTAGGTCATAAAGGCTGAGGCTGAGGAGGTGGCGGAGGGAGGGGGAGGGGGAGGGGAGGGGGCAGCGGCAGGGGGTCTGGGTAAGGGGGGGCTGCTGGCACGAGAGGGGGCGGTTGGGGGGCTGGCTGGTGAGGCCTGGGGGGGTCCCGTCCTCCTGCCCCTCAACCAGTAGTGGCTGCTGCTGCCCAGTCCCGCCTGGTGGAGCATCCAAGCCAAGCTGCTGCACTGGCCCGGCTGAGGGGCCTGCTGCCTCCCCCCCTGACCCCGCAGGCGCAGCCGGGCTGTGGCATGGGCTGGGTTGCTGCGCCAGAGGCTCCCTGCCGACAGCAGGTGCTGTGCGCCCAGCCTGGAGGTCCAAGGGGGGGGCGGGAGCGCAGCCGCTTCACTGCCACGGGGGGCAGCCCGGCAGCCCCTGCCGCCATTGCTAGGGGGGGTGGGTGGGGGGCCAGCCAGGCGCTGCTGTCTGTTGCAGAGGGTGGGGGGGGCAGCCAGTCGTGGGGGGTGGGGGGGCAATGCAGGCTGTTGATCTGGGCAAGGCTGTCACCAGGGGGGAGGGCAGCGTGGGTGACCAGGTGTAATGGGCAAGGAGGTGTCACGGCTGGAAGTTGGGGCAGCTGTACCAAGCATGGCTGCTGGTGCTGGTGCTGGTGCTGGGGGTGGGGTTGGTGCTGGTGTGGGTGGGTGTGGTGGATATGATGATGGTGGTGGGCAGCTGGCCCTGCCGCCTGCCAGCCAGGGTCCCCCTTCACTGCGCCCTGCTGCAGGTCCGCCTTGTGCACCAGGCAGGGCAGGGCAGCCAGGGCCGCCGCCACCCGCTCCCCTGCGCCCTGCTGGTGCCTCAGGGGGGAGCGGGGGGAGGTCAGCAGCAGCAGTCCACGCCGGCCAGGGGGCAGCCTGGGCAGGGGGCAGGGGCGGGGGGAAGGTGAGGGGGGGAAGGAAGGCAAGGGGCTAAGAGGGAGGGGGCAGGAGGTGTGTTAGCAGTCTGCTCAAAAATGCAAAAATCTGCCCAAAAATCCAAAAAGTTCTTCTTGAAAAGGTACAACCTTTTGTGGCAATCAGTCGCGTGCAGCGTGAATAGCAGTCGGAGGGAAGGAGAGAAGGGAAGAGCAGGAGGCTGAGATAGAGAGGGATAGGGAGGGGTTTGAAAGGAAAAGAAGGAGCCGCCCTTTTACCCTGCAAGTCACCCTTGTTGAAGCAGTGGAGAGCAGGGGTGGGCCAGTGAACTCTGTGGAAACCAGGCTGACGTGCGGTTAGCCCTTATAACCTACCAGTCAATCGCCCAAACCACCTCACCTGTACATGCCTGGAACTTCCTCTGGTTCCACCTTCCGCACGCATTCCGTCTCACCGCTCGCGCCTCTCTCCACCACCCCTTCGCTGCCATCCTCCAGGTCACCAGCAGAGGCCGCGGACGAGGAAGTGTCGGAAGATGAATTGTCACAAAACGGAGCGACAAGATCAGCTGCCGCGGCCTCGAAGCGTGCGGCGTGTGCGAGGCAGTACTCGTCAGTGGCCGCGACCAGGCGAGCCCACGCCTCGGGCTTGATCTCGTCCAAGTCCATTCCAAACCGCTCGTCGCACGGCTGAAATCTGCACGGCATCAGCATGCGCGGAAGCCAGCGTGCGAGGCATTCGAGGGCACGGCGAATGAGCCAAAAACATTCGCGGGGATGCCACACTCCATTGAGCACTAAGCTTCCATTGCTCCTACTACTCGCTCGCATCTGCCTACTTCGCCCTTTACCCCTGATTGCTGACCTGTAGTACTTCACGCCCGGCACCAGTGGCAGCAGCGTGGCCAACGCCTCGTGCACACGCTCTGTAGAGCAGGCGCTCTCTATGAGGACGTTGCCGGTGTCCAGGTACTGACTGACGCTGCGCTCGCGGCGCTGCAGTGGTGTCAGGCCGCAGCCCAGCGACACCACCAGGTCCAGGGCCAGGTGCGGCCACAGCAGGCGAGCCTGCAGCAACGGCAAGACAGGACATGCCAGAGCTGCGGACCAGGGAGGCAGCCGGGAAGGCATCAGATAGTGGCATTGCCAAGGGCAGCATTGGCAAAACTGGTCATGTCAGAGCTGTAGACGGACCGACTGAGGGAGGCAGCTGAGACTTTATGAGAGGGTGGCTGGAAGAGCAGCAGTGGGAGGAGCAGGGTGGAGGGCGGAAGGGCAGGAGGAGCAGTGGGTGGGTGGGGGCTCATCCTCAGCAGGCCGCATCAGTCCCTATTACACATGTGTACCTGGCACCCCTCAACGCTAAAACTGCACCTCCTGGCCCTGCCACCCTTCTAGCAGCCCCCCAACCCCTGAGCTACCCCCCCTGCTGCTGCCCCGACCTGCTGCAAGGCCACCAGGGTGGGGTTGTTGGCGGTGGTGGCGCCGTCCTGCCAGCGCTCGTCGCCAACGGCAAAGTCGTCGAGGTAGTATGGAGCCGCACTGCTGGCCCGCACCCCCTGCACCCCCTCAGGGCAGCAGCAGGGCCTCAGGGCAGCAGCAGGGGAGGAGGGGGGTCAGGCCTGGCAGACACCTAAACAGGCTACAAGCCTAGCACAGCAGCAGCAGCAACACCGCACTGCCAGCAGCAGCGCCGCAACCTCATGACCGCGCCAGGCTCAGCTTCCCTATGCTGGGAGACTGCCGGTGACACAACAAGGCAGGGTAAGGCAGCAATGGGGCAAAGCAAGGTCCCTACAGCCTAGGGCCTGCTGCACCTCCTGAACCTCTCCACCCTCTCCTGCCCCACTGCCCCACTGCTCCCTGCTGCCTCCCCCTCTGCTCTGCCTTGGCCCTCCTCCTTTCCCCCTGCTGCAGCCACTCTCCAGGCCCCCCCCTCACCTGGCCCCCCTGCTGCCGCCCCCCCCCTGCTGCCGCCCCCCCCCTGCTGCCGCCCCCCCCTGCTGCCGCCCCCCCCTGCTGCCGCCCCCCCCCTGCTGCCGCCCCCCCCTGCTGCCGCCCCCCCCTGCTGCCGCCCCCCCCTGCTGCCGCCCCCCCCTGCTGCCGGGCCCCCCTGCTGCCGCCCCCCCCTGCTGCCGCCCCCCCCTGCTGCCGCCCCCCCCGCTCACCGCTGGTGCTCACCTGCCAGATGAGGTGGCGTGAGGAGCCTGCACACACGCCCATGGCCTGCGCCGCCCCCTCAGCCTGCTCCGGCAGCTCATAGGAGCGGAACAGGAAGGGGGCAGCAGGCGTGCAGCTGGTCAGGGTGGACACCACCGCAACCTTGGTCGCCTCGGGCAGATAGGAGGCGTCGATGAACTGGTCGCTGATGCAGCCCTGGGCGGCGGAGGGGAGGGTGGGGTCAGTCCAGAGCAGCAGGTCGGCAGGTTGGGGGAGGCAGGGCTGGGGCGGGAGCAGGGCCAGGCCCTAGAAGGCTATAGGTGGCTATGGCTGTGGCTTTGACCCCGGCTGCAGTGCGGCCGTGGCTGTTTTGCCCCTGTCTGGGCTGGAGGGGTCTGGGTAGGTGTTACCGTCTTTACAGGGCGGTGAGGTGTGGCTGAAGGCTGCTTGCGCCCACACCTTACCACACTGGGCCAGCAACCAGGCAAGCCACTTAACCTCAACTGCCCAGCCTAACATCAGCAGGGCGGTCTGGCCAGCGGCCATGCAATCGAATGTCAGGAGGGCTTGGAAGAGGGTGAGGTGCTCAAAGGGTAAGAGTGAGGATCAACACCAGGAAAGGCCCGCAAGGGGGAGGTAGAGGTGGGGGTTGGTGCCAGGTTGGACCTTTTAAGGGAATGCCCTGGCCGGCAACTTGGGGCTGGGAGTAGCAGTAGCAAGAAGTGAGCCTGCAGGTCGTTGCCCAGCTGTGCCCCCCTCACCATCTTGTCCTTGATGTTGCACATATCCATCAGCAGCCCCTCGAATGCTGTGGGGTCGTGCTTGCAGCCATACACCGCCACGCGCACGTGCTGGCTGCCACTCTGGTACATGCGCCACAGGGACTCGCCCCAGCTTGCGGCTGAGGGCTCGGCATCACCGCGGCGCGCAGCTGCCTGGTTGAACACCTTGTGGCCTGCAGCGGCCACAACACCCCAGGCAACAGGCAGCCGCATGAGGGGGAGGGGGAGGGGGAGGGGGAGGGGGAGGGGGAGGGGGAGGGGGAGGGGGGAGGGGGGGAGGGGGAGGGGGAGGGGGAGGGGGAGGGGGAGGGGGAGGGGGAGGGGAGGGGGAGGGGGAGGGGGAGGGGGGAGGGGGAGGGGGAGGGGGAGGGGGAGGGGGAGGGGGAGGGGGGAGGGGGAGGGGGAGGGCTGACCTAGCTTAGTGTAGATGTCCTCCACCTGGTCCAGGTTGAAGCCCAGCACTGCCAGTGCCACCGCCACAATGGCTCCAGTGGAGGTGCCAACCTGCAGGGCAAGACCGAGTCGCCTGGCAGTAAGTGCCCGGCACATACCAGCTGCAGCACGAGCAGCGGGAGGTGGCAGCAGCATGCCCATTCTGCTGCAGCTCCTGCTCTGGATAGGAGCTGGATAGGAGCTGGATAGGAGCTGGGAGCGGTGGCAAGAGTGAGATGGCGTCAGATAACCCTGGACAGGGTGGAGGCTGCAGCCCTCAGCATGGCGGCTGGGGAACACTTGTCCATGTGGCTGTGCCCTAGGTGCCTTTGCTACTGTATCGCCCCTGCTGGCTTACCTTGCTGCCCCCTCCACCCCCGCTGCCCCCTCCTCCCCCGCTGCCCCCCCCACCCCCGCTGCCCCCTCCTCCCCCGCTGCCCCCTCCTCCCCCGCTGCCATCAGCCTCACCACCAGGTCAAACAGGGAGTGCAAGGGCCGCTGGGCCGCCGCCTCCAGCGCCCGCAGCATGCGCGCCATAGCCAGTCCCTTCATGCCCCCGCCATCCAAGGCCAGCACACGCACCCCCCGCCCCTCTATGCCCGGCAGCCGCAGCGCCTTGCGCACCTCCTCATTCTCACCTGGGCACAGCAGCAGCAGGGCGGGGGGCCATGGCAGCAGCCAGCAGCAGCTGGGCCATGACAGGAGGTAAGGTGCACTGACACCCCTCAGGCCTGCCAGCTTGCACAGCCTGGCCCATGGGCCCCTCCTAAGGCATACCCACCCAACCTCAACCTACCAACCACCCTGCACACATCACCAGCCTGCACACTGGCCAACACACTCACACCACAGGCCGTCTGCACCAACAGCCAGCTGTGCCCCGCACTTACACCTCTGAGCAGCACGCAGCACTTGCCCGCCTGGCCCCAGCCCGGCCGCCCTGGCTGCCAGCTGCCCCCGCCACGGCCCCCCTACAGCATGTCAGGTGCACCGCCAGCAGCAGCAGAGCAGCAGGCCTGCCAACACATGGACCACGCACCCAGCACCGCCAGCACCCGCAGCGCAGACCTCCGCGTCAGGTCCGACACATAGCCCAGGCTGGAGGCCGCTGTGCCCCCCTCCCCCCTTCCCTCCCCTTCCTTGTCCTGGGGCCGTGAGGGGGGGCCCGCCTGCTCGTCATGGCTGTGCCTGCTGCTGCGTCTAGCCACCTCACTGGCAGCACCCTGCTCCCCCCCCCTGGGTGACCCCTGGGGCAGCGGGGAGGGGGCAGGGGTGGGGGCTGGGGTGGTGGAGGAGGGGGGCAGCTGAGCGAGCTGAATGAGTGTGGCCAGCAGCCCCGGGGCTTGACGGACGGCCTGCTTGTTGGTGGCGCAGAAGCAGAGGTGCGACAGGCTGAGCAGGGCGGCCTGCCGCACGCCTGGGTCACCTGCAGGGGGGGCGGGGGGGGGCAGTGGGCAGGGGGCAGCAGGGGGAGGGGGGCAGCAGGCGGGTGGTGGTAGGGAATGTGGTTGCAAAGGGAGGGGACAGAGGGGGAGGGAGGAGCGAGAGGGAGAATCATGGGAGGTACGAGTGGGGGGCAGCAGGCATGTGCCTGGTTGCGTGCTTTCCTTTGCAGATACAAGTCTGCCTTCTGGCCCCCCTCCTCCCCCCCCTTGCCCCTCCCCCCCCTCCCCTGACCTGGCTAGCCGCGCGCCCTATCCCACCCGTGCAGATGAGGTGGTGCAGGCGGCTGGCGGTGGCCGGGCCCATGAGCTGCGCACTGACTGCGTCCGAGGCTGAGGCCAGGGCGCTGAGCAGGGTGAGGCCGCACTGCTGGGACTCCTGCAGCACCCAGGGGGGGAGGGGGAGAGGAGGGGGTGACCAGGGGGGGTGGCCAGGAGGGTTACCCAGGGGGGGTCCGGTGGTGCAGGCTGGCAGGAACTGGCGGCAGGGGGGAGGGGGGGCTAGCCTTGCTAGTATGTGGTGCAGGTCGGCAGGTGCAGACAAGGGCTGGCGGCAGGGGTGGCTAGAGGGGGGCCAGCGTCAGGCCTCCCTAGCGTTGTCGCCCTGCAGGAGGGAGGGGTGGGCACGGCAGCAGCAGCTTGCTGGCGCCAGGCAGGGGCACACACACAGGCTGGCTGGGCCTGGCCAGGGGGGCTGCTGACACCAAAGTGAACCAGCAGCTGGCAGCCAGCGGGGAGGAGGCGGGAGGGGGGAGGCAGGGGGGGCGGGTGGAGGTTGCAGGGGGTCACCTGGCTGGCGGCTGACAGCAGCAGCTCCACCGCCGACACCACGTCGTGTGCCACCAGCTTGGCCACGGTGGCGGTGCTGCAGGCAGCCAGCAGACCTGCGCGCTAGACAGGCAGCGGGCAGGGAGCAACAGCGCGGGGCAGCAGCAGGCCTGGCTGCCGGCAGGGCCACTGACAACCACCTGTGCCTGCTGCCACCCTGCTGCCCACACATGGCCCCCATCCTGCTGCTGCTGCTTTTCCGTTTGCTGCTGCCCCTGCCCCTTCTGCTGCTGCTGGTTCTGCGACTCCCTCCACCCCCCTGCTTTGACAGCCTCCACCAAGCTCGCCAGCCTCTTGAGCCAGCAGGGCGCCTCATGAGGCCGCCTCATGAGCGGCAGCCTTCTGACCTCACAAGCAACAGCATGTGTCATGCCCCACACGTTTGCCAGTGGCAGTAGGCTGCAGCTGGCTACACTCCGCTGTCTTTCATCCCCCCCCTTGACAGCCGCACACCCCCCTACCTCCTCACCTCCCTCTCCACTCTACCGGGCCACCCACCCACTCCCCTTCCCGCCCCTCCCCCCCCCCCCTCCATTTCCCCCTGGAGCCCCCTGCAGCCCCCCTCCCCCTCCCCCTCCCCCTCCCCCTCCCCCTCCCCCTCCCCCTCCCCCTCCCCCTCGCCCTCACCCAGGGTCTTGCAGGCCTGGCGCACCACCACGCCATTGTCGCTCAGCGCCATCAGCAGCAGCTGCTGCACCGCCACCTCCTCCTTGGCAATCAGCTTGCAGCTCTCAGGCTCCTCGGCGATGCGCCCTGCAACAAACCACAGCAGGGGGGGAGCAGCAGAACCAGCAACAGTGGCATTGACGTTGGCAGCAGCAGCAGCAGCAGCAGCAGCCGTGAAAACTGCAAACACACACATCAGTTCACGCATCCTCCTCCCTGGGAGCCACCTGCTGCCGGGCAGCTGCTCAGCCCACCTCTCCCGCCTCTGCCCAAGCACAGCCAGCAGGCCCTCTGCGGTGCCGCCTTTGCCTCCCCTTCCTTGCGTAACGCCCCTTGCCCCACCCCCCTTGCTACTTATCTCCTCCTCAGCAGCAGCTCGCTTCCCCCACCCCTCGACCCATGTCGGCCTGCCCCCCCCTGCCCCCCCTGCCCCCCCTGCCCCCCCTGCCCCCCCTCAGGCCCCACCCAGGGCGCCGGCCAGCAGGGGGTGGTGCAGGGAGCTGCGCCTGAAGGTGAGGCGGAACAGTGGCGCCAGCTTGTGCCCCCGCGCCATGTAGGGCAGCGCTGCCACCTCCACCTCCCACCTGCAGGGGGCAGGGCCAGGGGGGGGGGGGGCGCGTGGGAGCAGCACAGCACAGCGGCCAGCATCAGGGACAGCCTCAGCATCAGGGACAGCCTCAAGTGGTCAGCACTAGGCAAGGCCAGGGTGTAGGTGGAGCAGCCCTGACCTCACACGCGCAGCTGCTGACCCCTGCCTTACCTGGCAGCAGCAGCAGCAGCAGCAGCAGCAGCAGCAGCAGCAGCAGCAGCAGCAGCAGCAGCAGCAGCAGCAGCAGCAGCAGCAGCAGCAGCAGCAGCAGCAGCAGCAGCAGCAGGCAACAGATTGTGAGGTGGCATGGCAGTGAGGGGGGATGCTGGTGGGGTGGGTGCAGGGCAGGGGTGGGGCTGGGGAGTGGGTTGGGATGGGGTGTGCAGTGTGGCCATTGCGGGTCCAGCCCCGCGCGCCCCTGACCTTGTGTAGGTTGCATCCGCCATGATGCGCACATTGGCCAGGGACAGGGAGCGCAGCGCAGTGCAGGGCGACAGCTCAGGCATGTACTCAAGAGGGTTGCCAAACAGCTGCAAGCCAGGCACCAGGCACACACACACACACACACCAGCACTGCCACTGGTGGCAGCAGTGGCGGCGGCAGTGGCTGTGGTGGTGGAGGCAACAGCAGCGGCGGCAACACCGCACCCAAGCAGCAGCAAGAGCAGCAGCAGGGGGGAGCAGCAGCAGGGGGGCTTCAGAGCAGCAGCAGCAGGGGTCCATTGCCTCTCTCCATCTTTCGTCCTCCTCACCCCTCTTCTCTTCACCCCCCCCCCCCTCCCCTCCACCCGCCGCTGCTCCCGCTGCTGACCTGCAGGGACTGCAAGCTGCTCTGCATCAGCCGCAGGTCAAGCACTGGGGTGGCCAGCCGGTTGCCCTCCAGGTTGAGCTCACGCAGCGCCCGGCACTGCCGCAGCTCAACTGCGGCAAGGGGCCAGGGCTAGGGTCAGGGCTGGGGCCAGGGCTGGGGCCAGGGCTGGGGCTACAGCAGCAGCACATGAAGGCGGCAAGGACACCAGTCGGCAGGAAAGAGAGGGGGGGGCATGAGGAAGCCGCTCCGCAGAGGGGAGGGTGGCCATGCCTTGCAGGTGATGGGGAGGGTGAGGGGAGACACCTCCCTCCTTACCCCCTCCCTCCTTCCCCCGTCCCCCTCCACCTCCTCTCCCTCTCCCCCACCTCCTTGCCCCTTCCCCCCTTCCCCCCTCCCCCTCCACCTGGAATGCTGGCCAGCAGGTTGTGATCGGCGGCCAGCACCTCCAGCGCTGCCAGCTGCCCCAGCTCCCCGGGCAACGCCACCAGCTTGTTGTGGCTGAGTCGCAGCACCCTCAGTGTGCGCAGCTGACCCAGTGCAGCCGCAGGCAGCGCCGCCAGCCCGCAGTAGCTGAGCGTCAGCTGCCGCACCGCCTGCCAGGCACTGGGGGCGGCACAGCTGCTCCACCAGCTGCTCGCTGCCTCGCAGCACTTGATCTTGGTCACGCTGGACAGGTCGCAGCAGCGCAGCAGCGCAGCCAGCAGGGCGTCGGGCACGCTGCCGCTGGCGCTGGTGCGCAGCACTTGGAGGGCACGCAGGGGGGGCACGCTACTGGCCAGCTGCAGCCGCACACGCAGCGGGCGGTCGGGGGAGGACGGCGGATGAGGGGTGGCGGACGGAGGGTGGGAGGAGGGAGGGGAGGGGGTGGGGGAGGGGGGGGCCAGGCTGTAGCTGAGCTCGATGCGCGGCTCTTGGTGCTGCTGGATGAGGGCGGAGCGCTGCTGGAGGAAGCGCTCCACCACTGCATCCACACCGTCGTCACTGCGGTCACATGTGCGCTGCGCAGGTCACACCTGGCCTGCACCCGGCCTGTATGGGAGGAAGTGGCTAAGGGAGTGGCTAAGGAGAGTCCTTAGGGAGTGGCTAAGGAGAGCGGCAGGTTGAGGTACACATGCATGGACACAGATCCAGGTGCCGCATGGGGTGCATGAGACACAGGGATTGACGCATGGTGGCCACCAGCAGCTGAACAAGCGCTGCTGGCCACCATGCTGCAGCGAGTGCAATGGACAATTGGTGGCAGGTTGGGGGGCTAAGGGCCAGCGCCCTCTGCCTCGCGTTGAAGGGTGGCTGCCCTGCACTATGCTGGACTAGGGCGAGCAGGGTTCACACAGATCGCACACAGCTGTCTCGGTCATACGGATTGCTGCACTAGGAGTGTCGCGCGCCTGGTCCAGGCGAGTTCCAGTGCGATGTAGGGCGCTGTGCCGTACTCCAGCACCATCTTGAAGGCATCTGGGCTCCCGATGAAGCGCCGGCTCAACAGCCTGTCCATCGCGGCAGGGCTGTACCTGCACCGCAAATCGACAGCTCCTCGTCGCCAAATGTTACCCAGCCAAAGGTATGACCAAAGGAAACACGTGCAGCGCATCGACACGAAGCAGCGGCCCACCTTTGCGATCAATTGCATCCTGGTTTGTGAGATGTTGGGTCGACTGGCGCTTCTAGTCCTGTTGCTGGCAGCAAGTCCAGCAATCACGGTGCAGCAGCATCTTGATGCACTCGGGGGCATCAGAGCAGTAGGTGCACCAGCGCAGCGGGAAGTGGATGCGGAGTCAGCAGGCCTTGGGCACAGCATCCCTGAGCACGGCTCCATGGAAGACCTGCTGCACTGGGCTATAGGTGCGGCACACATACTTCTCAGATGCTCCCCCCCCCTTTGCCTTACTCCCCACGACTCCAACAGCCTGATCTAGGCAACTTCCCACCAGCTTCCATGTAAGCAAAGAATAATCTATAGAGTTTCAGCGAGCTGGAGGTGCAGAGTACAGCAAGCTGGAGACAACAGCGGCATAAGCATCAGCAGTGTGCCCGACCTGGCCCCCGCCCCTCGCCTTTCTCAAGTGCCGGACCTGCCCGCCCTTGCTCCTCTCCAGGCCCACAACTGAGCCTCTCCTACCCGCCCTGCAGAACACAGCGACCCCCAGCACCTGGCAGCGCAGGCTGAGGCCGCCAAGCAGCAGGTGCAGCAGCCATCACTCCAGCAGCGCCAGGAGCGGGTCAAAGAGGTGAGGGACACGACCCCCGCAGCCTCCCTGGCATGTCCTGATCAGGTGTGGTGGGAGCAAGCCGCGCCCCCAGGCGGAGGCTCCTTCATCAACGCCTCCGGCCTGCACCTTTTCGCCCTGCCAATACCCACCAGCAGCCCCTGACCTGCTTAGCAGGCCGAGGTTCTCACTGGTGATGATGGTGGTGCTGCTGCTGCTGCTGCCACTGTGTCCGCAGCTGGTGGACCTGATGTCTCACCAGCCGGGTGAGGCGCAGCTGCTAAAGGTGACCCCCCCGTCTTGCCTCAGCGGACCACACCCGCCTGCAATGCCTGCCTGCCTGCCTGCCTGCCTGCCTGCCTGCCTGCCTGCCTGCCTGCCTGCCTGCCTGCCTGCCTGCCTGCCTGCCTGCCTGCCTGCCTGCCTGCCTGCCTGCCTGCCTGCCTGCCTGCCTGCCTGCCTGCCTGCCTGCCTGCCTGCCTGCCTGCCTGCCTGCCTGCCTGCCTGCCTGCCTGCCTGCCTGCCTGCCTGCCTGCCTGCCTGCCTGCCTGCCTGCCTGCCCCCTCACCCCCGAGCTGTACCATCAACGCCTGCACAGCCTGCCCCTTCCCCTATCCTCCTCCTGCCCCTGGCCCTGGCCCTGGCCCTGGCCCTGCCACTGCCACTGTAGCCCTGCTGACCCTGCCTGTCCTCCCCCTTGACCCTGGCTCTGCCTCCAGGCGTCCATAGCCCTGCTCACTGCCCCTGGCAGCAGCCAGGACGAGCAGCTCAACGCCCTGGCTGCCATACAGCTGCTAGTGGAGCCCATTGACAATGCAAATGGTAGGGCAGGCGAGGAAGGGGGCCAGCGCCTGGCGCAGCACATCACAGTCTTCCCAGCGCTCCCCTGAACGGAAAGCACACACACCTCAGTCCCTACCACATCCCTTCTCCCTCCTCCTTCAGGGGGGACTCTATGCCCTACTCTATACTGCCCTCCTTTCTCACCACCTCCCCCGTTGCGTTACCCCCACCTTCCCCCACCTTCCCACCTCTCCTCTTTCACCCTCTCCCACCCTCCTCCCTGCGTGCCTCAGCCGCTGGTTGCCAAGTGGTGGTGATGCTGGCTGTGGGTGCAGACCTGAAGGTGCTGGGCGGCATCAGCCCCCTGGTGGCAGCGCTGGACCACACCCACCCGGACATGCGCGCGGCGGCAGCCTATGCCCTGGGCACCGCCGCCTCCAACAACCCTACCTTCCAGGCAGTGCTGCTGCAGCTGCACCCCGACATCTTCCACCAGCTGTCCAGGGTGCGGTGCAGCAGGCAGTGGCAGGCAAGGCAAGGTGTAGGGCAGGCAGGGCCAGGGCCAGGGTTAAGGGGGAGGACAGGCAGGGTCAGCAGGGCAGCAGGGCAGCAGTGGGCAGGGCAGCGTCAGGGCCGGGGTAAAGGCAGGGGCAGGAGGAGCATAGGGGAAGGGGCAGGCTGTGCAGGCATGCTGTGCCCGGCAGGCAGGCAGGGGGGCAGGCAGGCAGGAGGGGGCAGGGAGGCAGGCAGGTGTGGGAGGCAGAGCATCCTAAGCTGTGGGAATTGGGGGCCTTGTGGTGTTGGGCTCCCCTGCCCTCTCACACACACGCACACGCAGCCCCCCTGCTGCTCCCGGCCCCGTGTGGTCAGCTGGTGCTGGATGCAGACGAGGGCGCCAGCGTGAAGGCCTTGTATGCGGTGGCGGCCCTGGTGCGCAACCTCAACACCACCCGCCACGCCTTCCTGGCAGCAGGCGAGAGGTGGCGGGTTGGCTGAGGGCCGGGGCAGGTCCCAGCAACACAGCCCAGGCAGTGCTTGCCTAGGGGAGGAGGGGAGGCTGGGCATCAGCCACCACAACCCCTCTGTGCTCTGGAGGACGAGGGATGCAGTGCCAGGGCCATGGATGGAGGTGGTACATCAATGGACCCAGAGGGCTGTGTCAGTGTGGGACTCTGGTTCCCAGCGTGCAGGTAGCGGGTCAGGGATGCAGTGTGTCAGGGTCAGTGGTCAAGGTCAGTGCTAGTGTGAGCCTGACAGTGGCACCAGACATCAATAGACTCTCAGGACGCTTGGGACATCAGGGCGCTGGGGGTTTGATGATTCTTAGCTAGCGGCAAGACCTCATACACCCCTAGCGCCATGCCCTGCTGACCCCAGGTGGCTGGCTGGCTGGCTGGCTGCAGGGGGGGTGGCGTGCCTGAATTCGGTGCTGGCGGGGGGGCGGCATGAGCCTGCAGGTGGTGGGTTGAGGTTACGGCGCAAGGCGCTGTCCCTGCTGGCTGACCTGGTGGTGGAGGACGAGGCTGTGGCCCGCGCCTGCCTGCAACAAGGTGGGCGGGGCGGGGCGGGGCGGGGCGGGGCGGGGCGGGGCGGGGCGGGGCGGACTGTCACCCTTCCTGCGCTGCTGCCTGTGGATGCAGGTTTGGGGGGCGTGGTGGCAGGCCTGCTGCAGGTGGGTGACAGGGACGTGCAGGAGAAGGCGCTGGCTGCCCTGGAGGCCCTCATGCTCAGCCTGCCGCAGGAGGCCAGCCAATCATTGAGGGAGGCCGGCGCAGGTGCAAGGGGAAGATGGTGGAGGAGGGGCGGGAAGGAAGGCATCACCTAGAGCGGCCAGAGGTCGCTACAGGTTCAGCGTCAGTTTGTTGACACACAGGGGTGAAAGGGGTAGGAGGGCAGCGAGGCAGGGGGGCAGGGGGCCAAAGGAGGCCAAAGGGCCAGGGGGTGAGGGAGGTGGAGTCCAGGTGCGTATCGTGCTGTGATGTTGGGTTGGTGAGGGTGCAGATGGCCTCACCCCAATGGACCATGTCTCACCCCACCCCGCCCCGCCCCACCCCGCCAGTGGGCTTTCCACCTTTCTGTCGGGAGGCAGCGCCCCAATAAGGCTGCGGGCGGTCCTGTAGGCAGCAGGACCCGCAGCTGTAGCGCAGCTGTAGGCAGGCATGCAGTGGTCTGCATAACACCAGCTGCCCCGACCCCCTGGCCCGGACTCCTGGACACCTGCAGCCCCCTGCTAGGAGGAAGGCACCTGCGGCCCCCACCAAGGAGTCTAGAGGATGGTGCCCTGGGGGGTGGCCTCACGCCACCCTCCCCCTGGTCCCTCACGCCCTGGGCCCTCACGCCACCCTCCCCCTGGGAAAGGGAATCAGAGCTTGGCTGCCATCACCAGCTGCCACTCGCCTGCCCAAGACACGGCGCTGCCACCCACCCTTAGCTCTGCTCCACCTGCACCACAGGCAGTAGACTTGATGGCACGAGGCAGGCGCCTGCCTGACCCCTGCTAAAGTCACTAACCCAGAGAAAGCCTCAGAGCTGCCTGGCTGCTGGCAGGGTCGCAGCCAGGCTGACAGCAAATACCTTGCAGCAATATTGATATCGAGCAGCACATGATGCATGTATGGAAAAATGAATCCACAAATATGATATGTATGTAGGCTTGGGGGTGAGGAGGAGGCTGTGGCCCTGTGGTTTGGGTCCCTCGTTGAGCACAACTATGACTAA
>JASKMD010000029.1:3604209-3717463 GCA_030144725.1 Haematococcus lacustris | reverse complement strand
CACCATGAACAACCTGCCATTGCCATGCCGGCAAGGCCTGCATCAACTCTCAACCCTCAGCCTGCTCTATTTCAGGTCTTGCTACAGTGTCACTGGCCCTCACTCACCCTCCCTCCCATGCACCCTCATGCAACAAGTGCTGTTAAACAAGCCAGACAACTGCCACTGAGGCGCTGCCCCACTCTCATGCTAGTCTGCGTCACCACGCCTGCTGACAGCCTCGCCTTCAGGAAGCAGCTGAGCAGGTGCGGCTGCTGCAATTGCTCACCGCTGGACTGCTGCCAGCATCCCCTGCTGCTGCTGCTGCCGCTGCTGCTCCTCAGCAGCCAGCTGCTCGTACTGCTGGATCATGTTGCGGGTTCCCTCCACAGCCAGGAAGATGCAGGCATTGACAGGGATGGCGCGGTACATGGCAGCGCTGAAGCCACGCCACAGACCCTTCTGACCCTCCACGGCCACAGACTGCGAACAGGAGCAGCACCACAGCGGCAGACAGGGTCAGGGCGAAGGGCCAAGGATCCTGCTGCAGGCTGGCCGGGGGCAGGGGCTGTCACCACCAGACCACCGCTACTCAGAACAAGCACGGTAGATGGGTGAACATCCTTCCCTAGGCCTCACATCAGGATCACAAGGTCGTCAACTGATGTGCATGGTGTGCAGGTCTGCAGGTGGGCATGCCCCGGGCTGTTGTCGGCCCAGCGCCATGCACTATCATAGCCTGGCCTGGGCTGGCCGCATTCCATTGCTCTGCCACCTGGCTTGCCCTCCCACTCATGTTGCCCCTGTGCCCACCTGCTTGTAGCAGTCCAGGGTGCTCTTGTACTGCGGGTTGCTGAGGGAGTCGCCCTGCAGCTTGGACTTGACGGTGTCGATGGGGAACATGGAGCCCCACAGCCCAAACCCAGCCACAATGCCTGCGAGCAGGAAGCAGTCAGGCAGGCAAGGGGCGGATGAGGCAGAGGGGGGCCAGGCTAGGCAAGCAAGCACTGTGACCGGGCTAGGCAGGCAGGGGGCTGAGGGTGGGCTAACGCAGCGCCAAGTACCCAGCTGTGCTGCAGCAGCCAGGGCTGCCGCACTTGCCTGCTGCCATGACTTGGCTGTAGGTCAGGTCGGCCTTGCTCTTGCCAGGGCCAGCCAGGGCAGCCACAGTGGCCTCATAGCCATAGAAGAACCAGGCATAGCCCTGCATGCAGCCAGCAGCAGCAAGGGGTCGCACATGCACCCAGCCCTCCTTGACCCACTGCTGCTGTACCTCAACCCAGGGCCCCAGGAGCAGGCAGCCATCTGGGTGCCTGGTGTCATCCGGCCCTTCCTCCCCGGCACCCACCTGCATGTCCCTCAGCACAGTGGCTGTGAAGCCACGGTACAGACCCGCCACGCCGTGCTTGCGGAAGATGGCTGCGGTGCAGTCCATGGTGCCCTTGTATGCCTCCAGGCCCTGGATCTTGAGCCCCATCTTGGTGGCCAGCTGGGCGCGGCGCTGCAGCTGCATCTTGGTGCGCACGTGCTCGCTGGGGCATGAAACCAGGGAACCAGCCAGGCCAGCGGCGCCGCCTGCACACACCGACACCACCGGCACCAGGCAGCAGTGGCGACAATGGCAGCAGCTACGCACAGCAAACCACCAAGGCAGCATGAAGGAGGGGAGGCCAGGGACCAGGCTGCAGGCCACAGGTGCATGGGCGCTATGATTGCTCCTGGCAGTCCTGCCTCGCCCCACCTGACACCAGCGTCTTCCAGTGTGAGAACTCGTGGGCAGGGCTGGGTGCCATCTCATCCAGCGCCTTGCGTGTCTTGCTGAAGGTGGGGAAGTGAATGCCCAGCAGCAGCATGTTGCCCAGCAGGGGTGCGGCCACACCCTTGTACAGGGAGCCCCAGCCCTCGTTCTTCACCATCTTGCGCAGGCAGTCGTTGGAGTTGAGGTAGACATCAGACGCGGGCAGGTTGGCGGCCAGGGCAGTGCCAGCACCCTGCGGGGGTGAGAGGACACCACACACTGTGTGGCTGTGGCTGCTGCTGCTGCTGTTCCTGCTGCTGCTGCTGCTGGAAGGAATGTGTAGCAGCAGGGGCAGGGGCAGCAGCGGCAGGACAAGGGCAGGAGGAAGAACTCGAGGCAGTGCCACTGGAAGGTATGGGCGTGCTGCGCCCCCGCTGGCCGCGAAACCGGCTGACCCGCTCGGCGCTCACCATGACTTGCAGCCGCGTCTTGATGGTGTCGAAGGGTTGCCCGACCTGCGGCCAAGCAATGAGCAGCAACGCTCAAGGTGGACCCAGGTGTCGGACGAAGGGCGCTCGCAAGAGGCGCGCACTGTAGCTCAATGAGCTCCTGTGCTCCTCGCTGTCCTACATCTGCCCTCACCATGACACGCGCAACCCCGCCCGACACTCCAGGGAGCACATCCAGTATCCTCTTGTGCACAGCGGGCACATGCTCCACCTCGTTTAGCGTCTGGTTGATGGTCGCAGCGGGCATTTTGCACGGCTTGGGTTGTGCGGCTACGAGCTGAGTTGGATGAGGGGCGCGACTTGAGCTGTGGGCCTGAGCACGTGTGCGTTGACAAGGTGCGGAGGGCTATCGGCAAGCGCAGTGCAATGGGGAGAGGGCGGCAATGGCTGCGGCTTATGTAGGTGCAGAGCCTACTACATGGGTCACACGGTGTAGTAGACATTTTTTGCGGTGTGCTGGCACCCACCCCAATTGACCACGTTTTTACAAACGCGGCAAGGTGGCTCTATGCAAACCAGTGGCTGTATCCATGTTGTGACAACATGGGCTGTGGCAGTGTAGTGGTGCTTGTCGGACGACCACCAGCAACACTGAAGAAGCATATACTGGCACTGCCGCAGTTCTGTCTGCCCGACCTCCTATGGGCATGAGTTCAGTGAGCACTAACATATGCACGTGATTTGTAAACAACATCCGATCCTACCCCGATATCAGATATCACGACATGTGCGGCTCACAAACGGGGTTGATATGCTGCGGCACAAACATGTCTAAAGTCCGCTTCTCGCGTAGCTGCGTCTCCTTTCTGTCATGTTCACGATACGAAGGCCGTATCAATGAAACACTAGGACGGCATATGATTGACCGCGCTTTGCCACACATCCTCGCGTTGCTACGATGCAAACTTCAGACCGCAAGCTGGTACACCGCGACCCTCCTCCTCGCTGCTCGTTGTCACATGCCAGCCACTGCAGAGCACATACGCACAAGCGTGCTTGCACTAGCAATAGAGACGCCGGCCATGTCTTCGCAGTTCCTGAACGGCAGGGACGGCCAGGGCTGGTGCGCCCATGCATCAAGATGTGGCACTTGGCACGAGAGGCCCACTCCCGGGCTAGTCAGTGCAATCATTGGCTGAACCAGCCCAGACCTGGCCAGCCAACAGTCCATGCACAGAAGGACGAGGAACAGCCCAGGAGGAGGCTGCCAACCTACAGAATCTGCTGCCATGCAGGCACTACAGCTGTTAGTGGCATGCCTGACACACAGCAGGCCAGCATTGCTCTACACAGTGGGTGTGGGAGCATTGAGCCTCGTGTATGCCATGCTTTGCAGCAGCTGTAAGGAGGCATGGGGCACATGATGGTTCCGGCCCTTGCAGCAGATCTCAGATGCTTACAGAAGGAAGGCGGCCCAGCGCGCTACTGGCTGACTGACCAAGCGGGTGTGAACCATCATCACCAAGCCCAACCAGCAGAGCCAGACAGGCGAGTGACCAAGCCAACCGCCCAACCACCTCCAGAGCCCCACTTCTCACTAGCCAGAGTCAGCGCCAGCTCTGTGAGCCCCTCATGGTGGGGTGGGGTGGGGTTCCTCACCATGACACCAGCAGCCCCTGCAGGGCCCAGCAGCCACACTAGGCTGGCACTCAGACCTGCGCAACACCTTGGACATCATGGCGGGCTGGTCTGCGTGAAGTTCGCCCCGACCTCTGTGCCCAGCACTGGGCTCCTCTTGTACTCAAGACAGGTCAGGGCCTAGAGCTCAGGCGGGAGGCATTGAGAGGTGAGCAGGGCTAAGGAAGGTGAGCAGGGCCAAGCCGCCCAGGCGTCCTCAGTGCGCCCTGCTCCGCTGCCTCCGCTCCCCTGCGCCGCTGAGCCGCTGCGTCTGTTGGCAGCTGAGGTACAGGGTGGCAGGGAGGGCGGCAGGGTGTCCCAGCCGGTCCCCAGCCCCCGCACCCGGCCCCCCTCTGACCCCACACGACGTCACAGCTCTGTGTGGCCGCTGCCCTTTGCCAGCTGCTGCTGTACCGTTGCACACAGCTGCAGCAGAGTGCTGGTGTAGGCCTCCTCGCCCCCCTGCTGCCCCTGGCCTTTCAGGGCTGCCACCAGCTCCGCATGCAGCTGATGGACCAGGTGCTCTGCGGTGCAGCAGCCCGCCAGCCAGCCTCAGTCCGACCCAGTGCACAGCCATGAGGGGTGCCAGGTCTTGACCTAGTGCTACTGAAGGTTGTGGGTGTCCCTTGCACTGTTGGTTGGATGCTTGTGCTTGTTGCTAGTGCTACTGCTGGTGCTGGTGCTGGGTATCGTGCTGCAGCCCATCATCGTAGTATGATTCTATGCGGTGCGGGCGGTGCACAGCTGGACACTGCAAAGCAAGGCTTGGGAGCCCGACTTGCACCAGTCCGCCGGCATGGTGCATGCTGCTGCTGGGTGGGGTTTGCAGATTCGTCATCATAGAGCGTCCCCGGGCTCCTGCAATGGCGGTAGAGGCAGCAGACATTGAGTTAGAAGACAGCGACGATGGAGTCTACTTCAAATACCTGGGCGGGGTGCAATTCCAGGGCAGTCATCAGGTCGAAGCTCCTGGGAGTACGCGCTGCTTGCAAGTGTCCAACAGATTCGGCCTAGTTCTGTACAGCAACCTCTCAGGTGACAGTGCCGGCCCAGGGTGCATTCCATCAGCAGGACTTGGTGCGGACCGCAACGCAGCCGCTGACTGCAGGCCTTCACATCGCGAGGACCGCGGATCTATACAAATGCGCATCGAAGGACGTTGGCAGTGCACGGTGTGCATTGCGTTGCTGCACCGAGATGGCTTCAGCACTTGTCTGACGCTGGCTGTCACACACAAACCGCAGGTACCCCGCCTTGGAGCCACATGGCTGCTGTGTGTTCTATCACCCTGCCATGGACGGTATAACACAGCTAGCTCTCTCCAGCGACGAGCTGGTGCTGGCTGCCGTGACTCAAAACACAGTGGTGTTCTTTAACCTGCCCCAGCTAGTGCGACATGCTGCTGGCGCTGCTGCCAGCATGCCACCCCAGCCACAGTACACTCTGTCCTTCGCTGGTGGCGTTCGCCAGCTGTCCTGGTGCAAAGATCCACAGCACGCCAGCCAGCTGCTGGTGCTCACCGCTGACTTGCAGCTGTTGATAGCCACCTGTGGCAGCCCAGCAGTTCAGGTGGGGGCCGCCCACAACCAGCACCACAGTTATACTGATTGCCATCAGCAGCAGGGGCACCTGCACCTTACCTTTCATGAAACCCATTGCTATAGTCTCCACCCTGACAACAGTGCAGTGCGATCTCTTGACGACGTAGCATTGTGGCATCGTGGACTCTGTTGCTGCCTGCGACTGCGTCACTGTTAGCCTTCCTCTCCCCTGCCTAGCGACTTCCCCGCCCGGCCCAGCCCTGTCCTGCCCTCCCCTCCCCTCCCAGACCCACCCCATCCAGGCCAACCCCATCCTGCCCTGCCCAACCCTGCTGGGATGGCGTCCCCTGCCCCCTAGGTGGCCAATAATGTGGAGGCAGTGGACTGGGCCCCGCACAGCCCCCTTGCAGCCTTCACTGAAGGCCACACCCTTTGCTGGCTGGACTTGACACAGCCCGAGGCGCAGGTGATGACCAGCCTGGAGCTGCAGCACCTTGCAGGTGGGCCCAGGCGGCAGTCAGCCTCTGCCCGCCCTGTGTGCCCTGCGAGGCATCATGACTTGCTGGGAGTTGCAGCATGCTCAGGCTACCCTCATCCCCACTGCACGGACGCGGTCAAGAATGAAGTCTTCATATCCCACCCTTTCTGCATGCAGCTATCTGCTGCTGTCACACTGGGTGGGAGCGCGGCGTAAGGAGCAGTGGTCTTGTGTTGTTCTGTTCACTCACACAGCAGGCAGGTGGCTTGAGGCCCCCAGCACAAGCTCATTCAAGCTCAGGGTACTCATCATCCAACTGCACTGGCGAGCCTATGGCGTAGCCACTGCTGGCAGTGCAGCAGGACAGTCATTCACATCCCACACCTGTTCATTATCCCCTGCACCTCCTTGCCCCCGCCCCTGCCCCGGGCCCAACCCCAGCCCTGGCCCCAATGCTGGTGCTGGCTGCAGCCCCTGGCGCCTCACTGCTGCTGGAGAGCGTTGTGTGGGTGCGCCCTAGCGAGCTGGTGCTGGGTGCGGTGGTGGTGGAGGACGAGGCTGAGGGGCCTGACGCCCACGTGCTGCACCTCAGGCTGCAGGGTCAGCTGCAGCGAGGGGCCCCACCCCCCGCCACCCTGCTCAGCCTGCTGCCCCAGGCCATAGAGGTGGGTTAGGTCTCCAGCCCATCAAGATGCCAGCGAAGACTGCTGCTGTAGCGGCGATCGCTGCCGCCGGACTGCTGATCCCTTGGCAGACACCTGTGCTAGACTCAGTGCTGCTGATGTGTTGCTGGAGGTGATTACTATGTCTATGTGTATGTGTATGTTTATGGGTTTGTTTATGGGTTTGTTTATGGTGATTTGTTGCTGCTGATGATGATACTTCTGCTGATGTAGCTGTTGCTGTTGCTGATGTTGCTGGTGGAGTGTGACTGCCTGGTGTGCTGTGGGTGGCCTTGCAGGAGACCAGCACACCCCACTTTGACGGCCCCTACCTCCACTGCTGCGCCGTGCCTGCCTGGTCCCTGCTGGTCATGGCACACCGCAAGGCCATGGACGACCACATCATGCTGCTGCAGGTGCCGGGCAGGAGCAGCTGGCAGGGCAGCGGCGGGTGGTAGTCATGCAGGAGCAACGGGCAGGGGGTTGGCAGGAGATGGTGGGCAGGCTGCTTGGGTCAGCTACTTGTATGCCTCAGGTGTGTTTAGAATTGCCTGTGTCTTGAAATGTTAAGAGCTTTCAAGAGCCTTCATGAGCTCAGGGTAGAAACAGTAGCCATGAGCTACGTCTGGATGTCAGCCGCCCAGCGCCAGGCTCCACCCTGCCCACCTCCCCACATCTGCCCACCTCCCACTTCACCTCACCTGCCCACCTCCCCACCCTGCCCCTGCAGACTGCCCCTGAGCCCAGCCAGCTGCAAGTCACGCACAACAACCTGCGCATCGCGCTGCCCAATGGGCCGGGAGGAGCGGACAACTTTGTGCTGGGGCTGGCGTTTAGCACCACTGTGGACCTGGTGGGCCGGGAAGGGTAGTCAGCCCATCCCCTGAGCCTGCGGCATCACCTCTCAGCATGCATCTCCCTCTACAAGTCAGGCCCCCTCCCCTCCCCTACCTCTCCACTCCCTGCCCTCACCTCCTTGCTAGAACCCCTCCTGTCGTCTCGCCCCCGACCCCCACTCCAGTCCTTCCCACCCCTTCCCCCCATCAGCAGCTCGTCAGTGTCTGCGCTGCTCCTCTGGCCACGACACATCAGCTTGCTTGACCCCTACCTTCTTCCTGCGCCATTGCCTGCCCTCCTGACCGCTCGACCGACTGCCCCTCCTGACCGCCTTCCCTCCTGACCGCGTGCCCGCTTGCCCCTCCTGACTGCCCTGCCTGCTTGTCCAGGGGCCCCTGCCCCACCCCTTGAGCCCAGAGCGGCCCGACCTTGCCGCCCCGCCCCTGCTCTTGATAGCCACCTCAGACGCAGTGCTGCGATTCTACGCCCTAGGCCACCAGCAGCACCAGGCCAGCCTGCTGCACACGCCGCAGCCTCTGCCGGCCTCAGGCCCTGACTGGCTGACAGACAAGGACAGCCAGGCTGCTGGGCAACAGGGGGCTGGGGAGCGTGTGGGGGAGGGCGATGGGGGCGTGGGGGCTGCCGCTGCTGGGGCCCTGGATCAGCAGGCTGAGAAGGCGCTGCAGGCAGAGCTGCCTGAATCGGACGAGGTGGGTACGCCAATGACCTCAGTGCATGTTTGACCGTCACGCAGTAAGTCAGCAGGCAGGTGGGCAGGCAGGTATGTGGGAGCAGGTAGGCAGGCATGGGGTCAGGCGGTCCAGAGCTAAGCTGAGGTTCCATGACCCTCACTAGCGTGGTTGGCGAACCTATGTCTGGGCAGCCCAGTAAGGTCGAGAGACAGGCTGTGTACTGGGAGGTCCACAGTGCCAGGCGTCAGGTGCAGGTGCCCTCCCCCACCAGGCCTACTATTCTGTCAGCAGGACACTCTGCTGAGAATATATGTGTGTGTGAGTATACATACATATACATACATATGTGTTACATTCTACTATACTGTCAGCAGAACCTGGTGGGAGGGTAGCAAGGGCATGCCCCGAGGCTACTCGCCTCCCTTGATGCACGCCCGACGGCGAGGGCGGTGTCTTTCTTTCTTTCTTTTTTGTCAACAGGATAATCTACAACACTCTGAACTCTGCCAGGATGCTGTGTGTCCACGCTATTGAGACCATTGCAGGAGTTTGAGGACGACGATGAGGAGGAGCAGGAGGAGGAGGAGGAGGGTGACGAGGACGAGGAGCAAGACGAGGATGAGGCGGCGGCAGAGGACGAGGTTAAGTGCGAGGAGGAGGACGCTAGCAAGGAGGGGAGAGGGGGAGATGCAGAGGTGGCTCTGGCTGCTGCGACATCAGGCTGTAATGACTTCCCCGGCCAGGCTGAGCCTCCCCTGCCTGCCCGACCCAGCCTGGCGTCCCTGCCCCCTGGTCTGGGCACCAGTCGCGGTGAAGCCGCAGCGCGAGCCGCCCGGTCCGCCATGGCTCGCCAGTCGGGCGGCGCGTCAGCACTGCCTCAGGTGTGTGACGGCCACAAGCCAGCTGCAGACAAGGCTAGCTGGGGGCGAGGAAGGGGTAGAGACGGGGTCAGGGTCAGGGTCAAGGCAGGGTGGGGGATGAAAGCGGGGCGGGTGCGGGCGCAGCAGATTCAGCAGAGTGCCTGTCTGAGTAGCCTGGGTGCTGGCCTGTTGTGCAGGAGGCCACGCAGCGCGCCCTGGCGTCTGCCCTACCTGACAGCGGCAGTGGTGATCTGAGCGACGACGACTGCAATGGTGGCAGCAGCAAGGCGTCAGGTGGGCTGGGATGCGCTGAGAGGGTCCTTTAGAAACGGGGACTAGGGCCATTGTGTTGATACCCTGCGCAGCCTGTCCCTATTGCCTCCCTGATCTGGACTGTTTGCATCACCCTGACCCTGACCCTCACCCTGACACTAACCCTAATCCTGACCCTCACCCTGACCCTGGCTTTGCCCTCCCTGCTGCCCTGCAGCCCCCGGCCCAGCCCCTGCCCTCTCAAGCGCCCCCCCCCCCTTCAGGGCTGCAGCCACCCCCCCTGACCTCAGGCCGCAGTAGCTCAGTTGCAGCCCCAGGCCCCTCAGCCCCGCCTGGCTCCCCTTCACCACCTTCCTGGGGTGCGCCTGCTGCCAGTGGCAGCACCAGCAGCTCCGCAACTAGCACTGTGCCTGCAGCTGGTGGGTGGGTCGCAGGGGGATCAGGCCCAGCTGCAGCCTTGTTCCCTGCCGCACCACCCAGCCCACTGTTTCCTACCTCTCCCTCCTTCCCCTCCTTTGCTGCTCCTGCTGCCTCAGCCTGGGGCCAGGCTACTGCGGCTCCAGCCGCCACTCTCACACCTTCTCCCTCCTTTTTCTCTGCCTTCACCCCACAAGCTTCCGCCGCAGGCTTTGCTGGCGGCACAGCCCCCCCCTCCCAGCCCACTGCCCCCTCATTCTCCTTCCCCACTGCTGCCCCAGCCGCATCGGTCCAACTAGGTGCGGGTCTTCCGCCATCAGCCGCCCCACCTAACAGCAGCAGTAGCAGCGGCCAAGGCATAGCCAGCGCCCCTGCTGCGGCAAGCAGCTGGGGGGTGTTTGGAGCGCCGACCTCGCTGCTGGCGCCAGTGGTGTCAGGTGCGCCAGGCTGAGGCAGGCTGGGCTGCAGTGGCATTGGGCAGGGTAGGGTAGGATGCCAGGTAGGAGGTGCAGGGTGCTTGTGGCAGGGAGGGTAGGGGTGGTGGTGGGGCGCAGGGGTATGTTTACAGTGAACAGGAAGTTCGGGAAAGCGGCGCCGCATGCTGTATGGACCCAGCTCCTGGCTAGGCCAAAGGCTTGTCCCCTCCCACCCCCCCTGCTGCCTCAGTGCCCCTACCTTACCCCCCGTCAGTGCCCTCTCCCCACCCCTGCCTTGCCTGCACTTCCCTGCCACTGAGCTGCTGCCTGCTTCTGTGCCAAATTCTGGTTGCCGCATGCAGACTGTTTCCAGCCAGCTTCCTCGTTCCAAGGCGCGCGGCCCGGCTGGAAGTTCACCCGGAGTCTTCAAGGCCAGGGCTACTACCTCGACAGCTCAGCACCCTCTCTCACACCCCCCCAGCCCGCCCCTCCCTTCACCCTCCCTGCTGCCCCTAGCAGCACCACCTCTGCCCCTACCTCACAAACTCAACCAGCAGGCAGCAGCAGCAGCAGCAGCAGGCCAAAGCTCACAGGCCATCCCCTCTGCATCCCCTCCAGCCCCCCCTGCTGCTAGCCCCCCCCGGGTCCAGGCCCCGCCTATCCCCAGCCCCCCTCCACCCGCCCCCCCTCCCCCCCCGCCCCTCAGCCCAGCAGAGAGGGCGGCGGCGCTGCAGCGGCAGGTGGAACACGTGCTGGCCGCGCCACTGCCTGGTGCACAGGCACCAGTGCCGCGGCTGAGCAAGGCAGGGCCCGAGGTGCGCTGCCAAGAGGCCGTGTGGGCCACAGGGGGAGGGGGTGCGGGAGCAGGGCGGGGCCAGAGGGAGGGGGCAGCCTGATGAGGGTGCCGCTGACAGGCTGCAGTGCAGACAAGGAGGGGCCACTCAGCAGGGCGGCAGTGTAAGGAGGTGCTGCAGACCTTGCCTGGCTGGAGGCTGAGCAGGAGGGCTGTAGCCTCTTTCTGGCTTGTAATGCTGCACCAATGTCTGCTGAACCCGAAGCTGAACCTGAACCTGAACCTGAACCTGAACCTGAACCTGAACCTGGATTCTGCGCTTACTGTTGCTCACCGCAGCTGTCCAGCCTGGAGGCCGACTTCCTGGCCTCTCTCCATGAAGCACGGCGCATGGCGGTCGATCTGGACACGCTGCTTTCCCCACTGCAGAGCACAGGCCATGCCCCCTCCGCCTCTTCCCCAGCTGCTGCTGCAGCTGCTGTGGGAGGGCCTGCTGCCGACCTGCTTGGCCCTGCAGCGCCTGAGGTGTACTGGCCTGTGTGTGACAAGGTGGCCCACCTGCAGCAGGAGAGCAGCAGACTCCGCAAGGCGCTGTCAGCAGCACAAGAGGTGGGGGGGGGGCTGAAGGGTGGGGGAGGGGGAGGGGGAGGGGGGAGGGGGAGGGGGAGGGGGAGGCTAGTGCTAGTGCTAGTGCTAGTGCTAGTGCTAGTGCTAGTGCTAGTCGCTGCAGCAACAGGTGAGCATTGCCCGCGGCGAGACAGGGCGCCGAGGCTGAGCTGTCGCACCCGCAGCCTTGGCCTTCAAGGCCTTAAAAATACCCAGCCAGGCCGTGGGCCTTGGAATGAGCTGAACCCCACTTGGTCCTCTTGATGCACAATGTCGCAACTGTTGGAGTGTGACGTCAGGGTAGAGGTAAGGGCTGAGGGTAGCGGGGAGGAATGGATGCCTCTGTGCATGGGTCTGGTGCAGGTGGATGCGTCAATGTTCCCAGGCTGCTTCTGCACAGGCTCATTGCGGGTGGGCTTGGTTGGGTGTTGCAGGATGTTGTGGATCTGGGCACTGAGGCTGTGGCACTTGAGCGGCGCCTGGCAGCCCTGCAGCTCTTCCGACCAGGAGGCTCAGCGGGGGCTGACCTGGCGCGCCTGCACCACAGCCTGCCCCTGGAGCCAGCGCTGGCTGAGCTGAGGTGGGAGAGGAGGAGGCAGGAGGCAAGGGTAGGGGTAGGGCCAGGGAGGGTCACGCGGCGCAGGTGGAGAGTACGGGGAGGTAGATGATAGTCAGGAGGGCAGAGCTCCTGGGGGGCGGCCAGCAGGACTGCTCACTGACCCCTCCCGACCACACTCTCCTGGGCTTGACATCCACGAAGGACAGTGCAGCCCTTGTTAGGGGGTGAGCACCCGAGCGGCCCAACCGAGTAGGAGCCCTACCAAAGACCAAGAGCTGAAACTGCCTCACACTTGACTCAAATACATGTAGACCTTTCTTGTGGTCCGACTGACCTCAACTTCCTTACTCCGACAACCACCCTGCCCCTGACCCTGTTTCTGCTCCTGCCCCCACCCCGCGCAATGCCCCCTCCCGTCCTCCTTCCCCTTGCCCCTTACCAGGTCCCGGGTTCAAGCCCAGCTGGCGGGCAGCAGCCGTTGCATGGACGACCTGGCTGGCCTGCTGGATGCATGGGAGGCTGAGGCCAGGCCCGGCAGCCGCGGCCCCCTAGGTGGTGCCCCCCCGGCCCCCCCCCTCCGCTGGCACTGGGCTGTACACCACGCTGGCCCTGCAGGGGGACACCCTGCGCGCCTGCAGTGCACGGCTGCAGGCGCTTGAGCAGCAGGCCAGGGCACTGGGGGTGGGCCAGGTGAGCCCCCTCCCCCCTACCAGGCCTCTTGCACCAGCCAGTCCCCCCCCCACCACCCCCAAAGGCCACAGATGCCGGCCTTTCGTCCATCCTCCTCCCCACCATTCCCACCCTTTCATGCTTTGCAGCGGTGTGGTGGTCAGCTGCATCTGGGTTCGAATCACAGCTGCCGCAATTTTACGTCACGACCCACTCAGGGGCGGTCATTGGGCCTCCCCCCCTCCCCCCCCCCCACCACCACTGCTGACTGCAGGCTGGCCTTGCCGCCCCCACCCCTGCTCGCCTGTTCCGGGCCCCACCCAGCACCCCCCCTCCCAGCGGCCCCCCTCCCCCTGCACCGGGCACAACCCCCCTGGGGACGCCGGCCAGGCCAGGCCTGTTTGGGGGTGCGGGGGGAGGTCTGCCTGCCACGCCGCTGACCGGCCAGACAGTGCGCAGCTCACTGGGAGCCAGGCACAGCTGGGTGACCCCCCTGCCTCTGCGCTCTACCACCCCTGGTGAGGGGGGCGGGGGGCTTGCCCGCTGCTGCTGCCTGCCTCCTGCTGCTGCTGCTGCTGCTGCTGCAACTGCTGCCTACCTCCTGCAGCTGCTGCCAAGCCTGGTGTCCACAGTGGTGGGCAGAACAGGGGAAGCGGGGGAGGTACCTGACCTGGGAGGGGACGAGGTGCAGCAGGGCGACTGTGGCAGACTCAGCTCTGGGCTGGGGCAGGCCAGGCCAGAGGACCCAGGTTCATCCGCTTCCCTGCTGCTCAGCCTGCTCTTGTCTGTTCCTGCTTCACCCTGCCTGCGTGTTTGCCTGCCTGCCAGCTCGCTGCTGCCTGCCCTCCCTGCCTGCCTGCTGACCCGCTGACCCTGCCAGCCCTGCCTCCTGCCTCCTACCCCTGCCTGGTGATCTCACTCCAGGTGCTGGTGGAGGCGCAGGCCAGGCAGGCTCCCCCTCCCCCTCCCCCTCCCCCTCAGGCCCCTACTCGCCGGGCTCAGCCTCAGCCTCCCGCGCTCGGGCCATCACCCAGCTGGTGCAGGTCAGTGGGCTGTGTGCGGGCTGGCACTAGCCGGCATACAGGGTGTGACCGGCCCTGATGCATGAGTCCCTCATTGCCTGTCTTGGCTGTAGCCTTGGAACAGGCCGCAGCTGCCTTTGCTAGGAGCGCTGTAGTGTGTATGCGCTGATGCTCCTGGCGCTGAGTCTGTACAGACAATGCCGTGTTTGATGAATGGCCTGTTGTGATGTTGACGAGTGGGCTGCTGGCTAGCAGGCCAGTTGTACAGCGCAGGAGGGGCAGCGTGCAGTTGGAGATGTGCAACATCTACAACATGGGGCAAGAAGGAGGGCCAGCACCTGCACCTTGCCTGGCTGCCCGCCTGTCTGTCGTGGAGCTGCCCACTGTTTGCCAAACACCTCCCACCCTACCGCCTACCTGACCACCACTGGCTCCTGCTGACCCTCCTCTCACTGCAGGCTGCAGGCACTCCAGGTCAGCCGCGCACATTCACTGTTCGCCGGGCTTCCCCCGCCCCGCCTTGTGCCGCCCCCCCCAGCCCCCTCACCCTAACACCCCACACCCCCCGCCCCCCCCCCAGCCAGCCGCACCTTCCCTGCAGCTCCCCCTGGCCCTGGGGGAGGAGCCAGCTCGCCCTCAGGAGCAGGGCGTCCCACCGCCACCCCTGCTCAAGCCCGCCCAGCCCCCAGCCCTCCTATCGCTCCATTTCCCAGCCCTGCCCATCAGAGTCGACCCACTGTGACAAGCGGCGCCGCTGCCTCCCCCCATGCCCCTGCTGGGGAGTCAGGAGCAGGGCTGTTTGGCGGCGCGCAGGGTGGAGGGGGCAGCAGCACAGCCCGCCCCCCAGCATCAGCCCCGCCACCAGGTCCAGCAGCAGGGGCTGGGGGGCCAGCCAGCAGCTCCTTCTCCTTCAGCTTGGCACCGCAAGGGCAGGCCTGGGGAGCCCCTCAAGCTCCCACCCCAGCACCAGCCCCCGCACCCTCTTCGACCTCACTTGACCCACGCTCAGCCCCAGCTCCCACAGCTGCCCCTGCCCCTGCCCCTGCCGTAGCCAAGATAAAGGGGTCAGGGTCCCAGCCTCCCATGCCCTCCATGGATGCCTTGCTGGCTGCCCAGAAGATGGCAGCCAACTTTGCAGCCAGCAAAGCAGGCACCAGTTCTGCCCCCGCCTCCACCTCAGCCCCTGCAGCCTCCAGCAGCACCAGTACCAGCAGCGGGGCAGTGGCCACCACGAGCACAGGGAAGGCGACTGCAAATACACCCTCAGCTGTAGGCAACGCTGGTGCTGGCGGTGTTGGTGTGCGTGACGCTGCAGCTCCGGTGACCAAGGCAGCAGCAGCAGGCCCCCCACCAGCAGGCGCTGCGGCCAAGCCCCGTGCAGCCTCTAGTCAGCCCCCTGTGCCAGACATGGCTGCTGTCATGGCAGCGCAAAAGCTGCGCGCCAACGTGCTTGGTGGGGCAGCACAGGGCAAGACAAGCTCGGCCCCAGCTCAAAGTTCAGGGTCCAGCACTGCGGCAAGGGCAGGGCAGGGGCAGGGACCAGGGGCAGGGGCAGGGACAGCAGGGTTGCCTCCTGCTCAGCCAGCTTCTGCCAGCAGCGGGGCATCACTGGGCTTTGCCTGGGCTGCTGCAGTGCCTGCTTCAAATTCCTCTGCAACTGCCTTTGGCAGCGCCTCAACCACTGGCCAGCAGCAGCAGCAGCAGCAGGGTGCAGCGCCCGTGTCAGGCTTGTCTTTATCGGGCCTGGGGTTTGGCAGCGGTGCCGACCCCAGTGCCAGCCCTTTAGGTTCGCTTCCCCTCTTCAGCACCTCAGCTGGCATTAACACCACAGCCAGCATCACCTCTGCAGCAGCAAGCAGTGCAGGGCAGCAAACTGCCACCCCTACCTCCACCTCCACATCATCGTCATCATCAACCACCGCAGCCGCCACATCCATCTTTGGCTCTTCATTTAGCCTCTCGCCCTCCCCCCCACCCTCTGCCACCAAACCCAGTACCACCATGGGGGGCGGCCCTGCTGGTCCTTTCAACTTCTCTCTCCCCGCTTTCGCTGCCGCCCCTGCGCCCGCCACCCCAACAACCTCCACGCCTGCTCCAACCACTCCCTTGTTTCCAGGTCTGGCTGCCCCGGCAGCTTCTGCCCCGGCTGCAGCAGCACCACCCGCCCAGTCTACAGCGGCTACCAACGTGTTCGGCAGCACCTCCTCCACTGGCTTCTTCACGCAAAGTGCCGCTGCTGTGCCCCCCACAACGCCCAGCTCATTCAGCACTGCTGCAGGGGCAGCCCAGCAGCAGCAGCCACAGCAGCAGCAGGGGGGGGTGTTTGCGGGCCTGGGATCTGCAGGGGCAGCTGGGGCAGGTGCGCCCGGCACTGGCAACTGGTTTGGCGCGGGCAGCAGCAGCGCGGGGGGCACCGGCCTGTATAATGCCTTTGGCCAGCCTGCCACCCCGGGAGGTAGGGGAGAGGAGGGCAGGTGGTTGGGGATGTGTACAGCCAGGGTAATGACTGACACGGCTCACTCGCCATCCACCAGAGTGTCATGCCAGGCTGCTGCTGCTGCTGCTGCTGCCACTGCTGATGGTGGTGGTGCTGCTGCTGATGGTGCTGCTGATGGCGTCTGCTGCGCCGCAGGCTTTGGCCAGCCCCCCAGTGGTGTTGCCTCAACGACCCCAGCCTTTGGCCAGCCCTCCTCCCTGGGAGGTGGAGGAGGCTTTGGCCAGCCCTCCGGCTTTGGCTCCTCTGCACCTGTGGCTCCGGCCTTTGGCCAGGCGTCGGCCTTTGGCCAGGCTGCCCCTGTGACACCAGGCTTTGGGCAGTCCAGCGGGATAGGGGGAGGTGCAGCAGCGCCCTCTTTTGGTGCCAGTGGCCTGGTGCCGCCAGCGACCTCAGGTGAGGCAAGGCCAGGTGGCCAAGGGGGCCGATGAGGCATGTCGGGGCTCACGACATGGGCTGGCTGCTGTCCTGTTGCCTGGGTGCGATGTCATTCCTGGTTCTGGGTAGGGCTGGCAGGAGAGTGGGTGCCAAGCGCTGCTGCCAATCACTGTGTGCTGCCTCTGTACCGGGTGCCAGGCAACAAAAGGCTTGCTTCGCAGCATGGCATTGTGTGTAACACTCAATGCATCCTGCTTGTTGTCACTGGTGGGCATGGGGGTTGACAAGGGCTGGGGTGCTAGCCTGCTGTGAGAGGGTGGTGGAGGTGGTCACAAAAAGGTGATCACAAAAAAGGTGGTTGCCCCATACCAGTTGCTTGCCACCATTGGTATTGTCTCTGTGGCATTGCAGCCCTGCCCATCGTTGGCAAGGCTTCAGTCGCATTAATGGCTGGTGCCGCCGCACTACAGGCTAGCTGCTTGGTGGTCCCAGCTTCGTGGCCTCAGTGGCTTCGCTGCCAGCACTATTATCATGAGCTCCATCGTGTTCATATGCAGGCAACACTGGCTTTGCGATGTTCGCGGCTCAAAGCGCTGGGCAGCAGGGCTTCGGTGCGCTTGCTCAGCAAGCCCAACAAAACCCGGGCGCTGCTTTTGGAGGAACGACCGGGTTCGGGGCGCCGGCACCCAGCGGAGGTTTCGGCGTGCCGGCTGGTACCGGGTTTGGTGGAGGCAGTACTGGCTTTGGCGCGGGCGGCGGTACCGCGTTCAACTCACAACCGACCGGGTTTGGCGGTGGTATGGGAGCAGGTGGGGGGTTTGGTGCGTTTGGGGGTGGCGGCGTGTCGCCAGCCGCAAAACCGTTTGGTAGCGCTGCGGGAAAGTCACCTAGCTCGACCAGCCCGAACTTGTGGGCACCGCGCAAGTAAGCCTTGCGTTCAGCCAGTGTCGAGGCAAAGATTGCAAGGGGGTGTGCAAGGTGAAGAATGCCCGATCAATCTGATTGTTGGGTCTGGGCTTGTACCTAATGGACCCTACAACCATCTTGCTACTCCAGATGTACAACACGAGTTGTAACCGAGCACGAACAGTGTTGTAAAGGCTCACCTAACGCCCACTTCACCTCCGCCCATGCGGCGTGACTGTATCCTTGACCAGGTGGAGGGATTTAGCCTTGTGCAGTTGACTAGTTGTAGCTGACTATAGTCGCTGATTGCGCCGCCACTTGCCCAGTCGCACACGGAAACCACATACTTGTTGCTCCCTCTGCTTGCCACATGGTTTCACAGCATGATGCGCACGGGGATCATCCCAGCGGCTTGGAAGGTAGCTAGAATCAGCCCCCTCTTCAAGGACACAGACCCCACAGACCCCAACAAGTACAGAATGCTTGCTGTGAGTAGTGTGCTGTACCGCCTGTATGCTAACGTCTTGCGGCACGTGCTGACTGCCTGGTGCATGACACACAAAGTGCTGCCAGCTGAGCAGTTTGGGTTCATCCCGGGACGCAGCACCATGCAACCCATGTTCATTCTGCGCCATCTTGTCCATGCTCAAAAGGCTAGCGCAGATGCCAAGCACCGCAAGCTTTTCACTGCCTTCATTGACTTCAAACAGGCCTATGATCACATACCTCGACAACAATTGTGGGAACACTTGCGGGTTGGGGTCAAGCTGCCACAGCCCTTGCTTGCCTGCCTGGAGGGTCTGTATAGGGATGATAGCTATGTGCTGATAGATGGCCCCCACCGCACCCCCCCAGTGACTCCGGACCAAGGTGTCAAGCAAGGCTGCCCCATCAGCCCACTCTTGTTTGCTCTCTATGTTCACGACATTAGTAAGGAGTTCCTGGGTCCTGTTGATGCTGTGAGAGTGCAAGGCACACCTGTCACCCACTTCATGTATGCTGATGACCTGACCCTGGTGAGCACCTCGTCCCACGGGCTGCAGCGGCTGGTCTGCCAGCTGCAAGGCTTTGCAGACAGGAAACACCTTACAGTCAATGTGGGCAAGTCAAAAGTGATGGTCTTCAATGGCAACTCACAGACTGCAGCACCTAGCATTGGGTACAAGCATGAGATCCTGCCTGTGGTGAGAGAGTTCAAGTATTTAGGCATGCACTTCAACCCCAGCGCCACCCCTGCTTTTGCTGCCACTCATATGAGGGCTGGCATGTTCCTCGCCATGCGCCAGGCGTGCAAGCGTGCCAGAGAGTATGGGGTCCTGCATGATCCATATGCCCTGTGTCACCTCATTAGAGCGTTTGTGCTCCCCTTAGGGCTGTATGGCAGCCAGGTATGGGGCACTGCTTTCCTTGGGCATGGTGTGCAACTCTCCAACCCAGTGCAAACACGCATGCTCAGCTTTCTCAGGTTTGCTGCCAGGGTACGTAGCTCAGTGTCAGGCCTGATGGTGCTGCATGAGTTGGGGCAGCTGCCCCTCCAACTTTACTGGCTAAGGGCTGCATGCAAGTTCTGGAACACTGCCAAACTTTCCCACAGTGACCTGCTGATGAGGGTCATCAAGGCAGATGTGGAGTTAGGCAGGAGCTGTCAGGCTAGTTGGAGTGCTCAGTTCCAGCTTGCCGCCAGAGAGCTGATGGGGGGTGAGTTCACCTTGAGCCCGGACATGGTCCTAGGCACCAAGGCTATGGAAGTCAAGTGGCTCGAGAGGTGGGGGAGGCGTTGGGTTGGGTTTGAGGGAGACCCTAGACTGCCTGAGACGGTGCATCGGGAGAGATGTTCGTATGCTGCATGGTTTAAGCATGGGGACGGCATTGGCATCAATCACATGGCACCACACCTGCTTAATAGACAGCTATCTACAGAAGTCCGCACGAGCTTGACTAGGTTCAGGCTAGGCAACAGCGGTCTGGGGGTGGAGAAGGCTCGGTTTGAGGGGGTAACTTTCATTGATCGCACATGCACCAGATGCACAGAGGGGGTAGTGGATGACGCCATGCATTTCATCTTTGAGTGCACTGCCACGAGTTCCATCAGGGAGCAGCCGGAGTTTGCCTTGACTTTACAGAACAACAATGAGAACTTGCATGACTTCATGTTGAGCCCATGTGCACCTTTGTTTGTGCACCTTGCTATGAAGTGCGTTTCAGAAAGTCCCGAACCCCTTGAGGGGGAGGGCGGCCTAGCAGCCTAACGGCTGACGGCTTAAGCGGTGTAAGCCATCTAGCACACGGAAACCCACTGTCGGCCTGGCCTGCCCGGCTTCAGCATGGCTGAGCGGCCATCCCCATCTGCTCCGCAAGACCGCCAAATGAGCGCGGGTCGCCCGTGCCAGAGCTTCTGCACCGTGCGGCATGTCGTAGGTTTGGGCTGTTTTAGTCACGACCATGTGGACGACCTAATGAGACGCGCTGACTAATATCAATTCTCGTGAGAACTGATGAGAAAAACAGCACCCTACTCAGCATACAAAGCGGGACTCCGTCATATACAACATTCCTTGCATTGCGCAGTGCTTCCACGTCAGCAGCAATACCATTCATGTCAAGATGTACGAAGGGTCTCCCACCATCATCACACAACGCCATCCCAAGGTCAAACCAAACACACCGCCATCAACATGACTGTGCGACATTGCAAGGCCCACATGCACCATCGAATCGTCCATCATCAAGACCAGTCACTGCTACAAGAGGTATGTCATGAACCCGCAAAACTTGATCATCACTCGGTAGAGGTCAGGATGCTCGCAAGTGTATGCCTGACATTGGCAGGACTTGGCAGGTGCAGCCTGGGCACCTTTCCTCCTGCACCAGGGGACCATGGCTGGACGGGGCCGGCTGGGCGGACTGGGCCAGCTGCATGGTTGCTGGATCATGCGATGTGGGATGAGGCGTACACGAACTGCGGGAGGTAGACGAGCAGGCAGGCAGCGGCCCTCACACGCTGCTGCACGCGTACACTAGCTGCACACAGGGGTGCATGACGACACACGCAACACAGGCAGCTGCAGGGAAGCTCTTCAAAGGCATTGCATGGCAGGCCTCACTGAGAGCAGCAGCAGCAGCAGCAGCAGAAGCACCACAGGCTGTAGCGTGTGCAGCCAACACTCATGGTAGGGTGGGCAGGGCAGCTAAGTGAATGCTGCGTACCTGACCAAAATCCAACGTGACGCGTCCGGTTTTGTTCGGGTCAAATGCAGTGAAGGTGCGGGCACAGCTTTGGAGAAACAAGCACCTGAACGGGATAGGCAGGCAGGCAGGGGCAGGGTTGGGCATAGCTAGGACCCCCAAGCAGGGGTGGTCATGCCTCACCCTCCTGAGCACACGCTGTGGGCATTGCCATGTCCCCTGCCAGGCCCCACAGCCTTGACACTACCCGCCATGAGTCACAGCCCCTCGCAGCAGCATGCTGCCACCTTGCCCTCCACGTCTTGCCTTTGTCGAGGCACTCCAGGACAGATGGCTGGTGCACAGGCTGTGCGCTGCTTTACCTCATCCATGTGTGCTGCCACTGTGACTGCTTGCCCCATGATGCATGCTCACATGCGAATGAATTCATCCAGGCTCATAGCTCCATTGTTGTCAGGGTCATGCCTGGTCATCATAGCCTGCGCACACCATGCAACCACCATGGCACATTGATGGCAGACAAGATCAGGTGAGTATGAGCTGAGTACACAAGTGGCCCATAGTGCAGCATGCGATCGCAGTGGAGGAGGGGAGCCAGGGAAGGAGGTCCAAGTACCTAGCATGAACACCACTCCTGCCAGGTCCTATTCCTTGTCAGTCAGGCACAGCGTCAGGCAAGCTCCGTGCTTCAAGTGTCAGGCACAAAGCTTCAACTGCAGGCATGAACCAGGGCAAGGCTTGCAGACTGCATGTCATGCCTGACCTTGACCACTGGGACGTCCAAGGCAAAGCCAGCATGGCGCAGGGCTTCAGACACCTCAGGTGACTGCAGTGACTGGCTTCTGTCCCGGTCAAAATAGGAGAAGCTGCCTTGCACGCTGGTCAGGAAGTTATGCAAGGCGCCAAATTCCTGCGAACCATTCACCCACAAGTGTAGGTGGTGTCAGGATAGGCCCCAAAGAAGTACAAGGCCACAGCATGACAGGCATTAAAAGCCAGGCCACAGGCAGCATGGGGGGCGCTGCTACCAAAGGCTCTGGCACATAGCTTGCTGGGCAGCACAAGGGGACACTCACTGGTAGGTTGAGCTTTCGTCGGCCTCGTGTATCAAAGGCCCGGATCTGTGCACAATCCGAGCAACGAATTGAATGTGCTGCAATTCCTGCTGCGGTTGCTGCTGTATGACGCAGCTAGTGCTGTCCCCACGCGTTGCCGCGGAACGCAGCTCCCAAGGAGCAGCTTCGAGGCAGCTCACCATAGCGTCGACATCCGTAATTCCATAGTTTAAGCCCGCAAGCTGAAGCGCCCTCTGCAGCTCCGCGCTATCCAGTTCCCCGCTCCTGTCGGTGTCAATTGACGCGAACCATTGTGAAGTCGCATCTGGCCTCTGCTGTGATCCCTGCTGCAGGTACTGGGGAGGCGCTTGCTGAGAATATGGGGTGGGAGGTGCCGCAGCGTACGCAGGTGGGGTTGACTGCTGTTGGGAGTAGGCTGGCTGCTGGTACTGGTTCATGTGAAGGTCAATAGCAGATACCAGATACCGAATGCACCGGCACCTGCACCAGGGCTGAAACCACCTAACCACCACCCTCAATTTCTTGATTTCTGCTCTTGTTGCTTGCCCTTTGCTTACCGCTTTATCCCGCCTCCGCATTTTGATACCAAAAGTCACGAGCCTTACTTGGACCAGCATCATCCAAATGTCTACACAAACATTGGAGGAAACAGGCAAACAAAACTTACCGTACTGATACGCTCTGTTGGTGATATGCTAATTTGGTGATTCCCGAAAAAACGGTCATTGGCACATATTTGGTGACAGCGCCTGACTCAAACATTGAAGTGATACATGTTTGGTGACTCCCTATTCTTAATAGATCTACGAAGCCAGAGGCTGCCAATCAGGTGTCCCCAACTAACAGAGAACCTACCCCTGGTAATCAAAACGACGCCGCGTCCCAGCCGCGTGGTCTCTAATTATGCTTCGCACATCCTCGGATAGAGTACTCTGTCAGCTACGGGGTGAAGTGTGTATCATTATTTCCCGTGTATTGTGCTGAGCGCACTGGCGGCTCAAATATCAACATTCAAATTCATGCGTGTATTGCTCATGCGGGCCTCGCCGCGATCGACCGCCGCGACAGACGTGGCTCAGTAGCCCCTGCAAACACTCAGGGACAGTCGCCGCAGTAGAAACGGGCGTCACGGCATGACAAACAGCTGCAACTGAGCAGTACAAGGTGTGTAGGCCATTGCTATGTTACCTTGCTGGGCAGGTTGGGTCCGATTCCACTCGCCCGCCTTGCGCTTGCGTGTCCAGCTCGTGTTCATCTCCGTTCTTGTCCCCTGCTGCTCCTCAGGTGCAGCAACAAGTGGAGGGGTGAGCAACCCTAGGGCTGCACTAGCACCTGCTGCCAGCTGCTGCCATGGGGGTGCAGCAGGAGGGGGGAGCAGGTCAGGGGAGCCACCCGCACCAGCTGCCTGCTGCTGCCAGGGGGGTGCAGCAGGAGGGGGGGGCAGGTCAGGGGCGGCACCAGCACCAGCTGCCTGCCGCTGCCAGGGGGGTGCAGCAGGAGGGGGGGGCAGGTCAGGGGCGGCACCAGCACCAGCTGCCTGCTGCTGCCAGGGAGGTGCAACAGGAGGGGGGTGCAGGTCAGGGGCGGGTGCAGCAGGAGGGCTGGCGGGCTGAACATTGATTGTACTTCCTGCTCGATAGCATGCGCAGCTCTATCCCTAATGCCGCTACATACCACTAATGCAATTGATGGTGAGCAGCTGAGGTGTGTCCGCGATCGCTTGCGCCGGCATGGCCTCACTCGCAAGAGGTAACACGCCGCTTGCCAGGAGACGCGCAATAATTCGCAGCTGCCAATGCGACAAACGCTATTGAAAACGGTGCAGTATGTAGCGAGTACTTGCATGAAGATTACCAACCCCATGTTGGGGACTCCTGACTAGGGTACGCCCATAGAATTCTAGGTGGCTCGGATTCCTAGAAAAACCTAGAATTCTAGGCTAGAAGGGTAGAATTCTAGTCTTGGGGTGCAAAGTGCGAGAGGTTACGGGTTCGACTCCTATCCCAAGCGCAGGTTTCGCGTCTATTCAGCTCTGGTCAGCCGTCAATTGATGTTACAATCGTTACTTTTCCACAATGCCAGCTAGGCCTACTCGTAGACATTAAAACGGATACCACTGGGAGGTTTGTTGCGAAGTCCTTGCAAATAAGTTGTATGGAATGCACACATGTCATGCAAATCCAAATGGCATGCTAGAACGCCAGGTCATCGGTGTCGCACGGATTACGGAGGGGCCGTCCATGGTTACGCCAAGGAACTGCTCGGGATGGCCATTGGTCACCTGCATTATAGCAACTATCAATGCAATGGCAGAGCATATCAAATGGCAGTCTTCCTCACCTCATCTACCATCTTGTTATGAACATCCACATAGAACTGTTATGTCTTGCTCTCCACCTGGTCGAGAGAAGATGTCATCACTATTGGGGTTCAACAACACTGTTAGGGTGGGGCTGATGATGAGGTCCATGGGGTGGGGTAGGCATGGTTGGGAGGGGTTGGGCATGGCAAGGAGGGGGTGGGCTTGCAGAGTAGTGTTGTTGAATTGGCTGGGAGGGGGTGGGCTGGGAGGGGATGGGGTGGGCATGGTTGAAATGGGGTGGGCATGGCTGGGAGGGGGTGGGCTTGCAGAGTAGTGTTGCTGATCTTGGCAAAATGGGGCAGGCCGTCGAACCCAAGCGCGATGGGGTTAGCGGAGCTAGGCGCAGCCATTGCGCTGGTCGGCAGTGGAAGAGGATGAAAGAATCGGGAGCCTAGAAATCCTAGAAATTTTTCCTGAGCCTAGAAACCTAGAAATAAAATTCTAGGTTGGCCGGTCGCTCCCTACTCCTGACTGCCAAGTGCAACACCTAGCAATAGCACATTGTCCACATATGGTCACCCCCGCCATTGGCTGCACCCCCATGGCTCAAGAGATAACTTCCAACTCATTTTAGCACGGATGAGGCCGCCGATCGGCGCGATGAGCTGCTAATGGCCTGACTAGAGTGCAACCAGCCCCAGCGGTTTGCCGGGTGGCTGGCCCCCAACACGCGACGTGTTCTGGCGCCACGCAGACACTCTTAGCGACCGCTTGAGGCAGCCTGGACCCAGCGCGGCGTGATTGGCGCATCCAAACTAATTTTTAAACCAGCATGCAACAGCGCTTTAAATCGCATCTTCAACACGGGTTCAGTCCACATGTGACAGCGATGTCAAGGTGGTCTCATGGTTGATGCCTGTGGCCCCTGCGCGGCCCAACACAGCTAGAATTAGTCAAAAAGATGCAGAACTTGAGCAGATAATTGTGTTACCGCCCACACATGAAACGGCCCACACATCAAGACAACGCGTTTCTGTTCTCATGACAAGTTAGGAACCCACACAAGGAGCCGCACAGAACTGGCAGTTCATCATTTGACGTCCTGTTTGGACAGTTATTCCTGCCGGAAAAAGTGCCCATTTATGGACATTTGACGCGGGGTGACGTGACACGAGTTGCACGCTGTTCGGGTGCAGGGAAGGCCACACGCCATACAAACACCCCCAGACATGTCATCAGCATCAGCACTAGCACTAGAACGCATGTCAGGGGGGGTCACTGCGCCCGACAAGAAGTTCAAAAATTTGAAAAGCTGGGCTGCTGAGCGCGATAGCTGTTTGCTGATCACAGCCCCATTAAGTAGGCTATTCCCGGCACAACGCGACCGGAATCCTCAACACCCCCGCCCGCCCCGGCACAGGTGCACATCAGCCCGAGCAGCCCGCTAGCTTCGCTTTGATGAGCTGCACCGCCCTGCGCTAAAATCGCTGTAAAACTCTTAAAGACCGGTCGGAGTTTATCAGGGGTGCAGCCAATGGCGGGGGTGACCATATATATTTGTTCACTAGTGGGGCAGCCGCCTTAGAGCACTGAAGCGTGTGGCTGCTTCCATTACAGCCTCATCATCCTCACTATCACTCTCGCTATCAGAGCTGCTGCTGGCTGAGCTGCTGGCACTGCTGCTGTAGCTTCCATCAGCCTCCACCGTGGCAGCAGCCCTCAAAGCTTGTGTGACGATGTCGTCCTCATCACTATCAGAAAGAGGTTGCATGCCCCTGCCCCTGCCCCTGCCACGGCCCCCTCCCCTGCCCCTGCCCCATCTATAGGCTGAAGGATCGAGGTCAGCAGGCTCTGTTTCAGCTTTGGCGCCATATAACATAGAGTTACGGGGAACTTGAGGGTGCTGCTACAAATTTGGACAAATGGTGATACAATTTGGTGACGATTTGATTTGCTGCGACATGTCACGTCATGTCAGTTGAGTGCAGCGTACGCAGGTGGGGTTGAGTGCTGTCTCCTGAAAGTGAACGGCGAGTAACTGTGTGAGACTGCCTGTTTAAGGGCGCGTTTCCAATGCACGGAGAGAAAGAGAAAAGAGATCGGAGAGAGAAAGAGAAAAAGAGAGAAAGAGAAAGAGAAAAAGAGATCGCCGCCAGCCCATGTCCCTCTAACTGCCGCCAACGGTCCGGACCTCTTTTCTCCCGTTTCCAATGCGCGGAGATAGAGACGAATAACTCTCCTAGAGTGAGCTCCATTTCATCTTTTTTTCTCCGCTAGGGTCCTCCAGGCCGACCCCCCCAGGAGAAAAAGAAATGTGACCGAGAGATGTGACCTTTTGCACCGGAGCCGCAGCGAGAGCTGGGTTAGGCTGGGCTGTTTCTCCAGGGCATCGCTGTTTGACGTCCCGTTGCCAATGTCCCGTTGCCGCTTTTGCGTCGCCACCTAAGCCGCAGGAGCTGATGAAGAGGACAAATGCCCAGGAGATGGTCCTCGTCCGTATTGTTGCTGAGGGCGCATCAGCTGAGGGCGCATCAGCTGTTTGACGAGCACCGCAATTTCAACGCGGAGCAGTGCCATAGAGAGTTGTAGCCCCCCGGAGCATACTTAGCTAGTCCCGCTAGTGCGGAGAGTGCTTGACTAGTTAGCCTGATAAGCCCCGCAGCCTGACTTGCACAACTGCACTGACTTGCACGACTGACTTGCACGGCGCACTTTGTGCACTTGCGCCTGCGATGCTTGACCCCATCATACCTGCCACCATCCCAGCTAACGGGACAATTGCGTCCTTGTTCCCATACCATATGAAAAGATCGCCCCCAGAGCTACAGCCAACCCCCAAAGCTACAGCCGACCAGCCATGGCATGCTCCAAGCACATTTACATCATAGTGAAACACCAGCCGAGCACTGTAGCTCTGCGTGTAGCTTTGGTTCGCGGGAAGGCTGCGTGTGTGCATTGGTTCGAACATTGGGGTCGCGGTTGCTTCGCCTTCCATCGCGACTGCGGAGCGAGACCTGGCGGTCGTGTTAAACATTTGTTAAACATTCTCCCTTTGTTTAACTTGTTAAACTTGTTTAACAAACCGGGTCAACTGCTGCCTCTACTTCCGCTGTAACCGCTGCTGCTGCTGCTATCCATGTTGCTGGGCAGCTCGTGTGTAGATCAATGAAGGCGTAGGCGGCGGCTGGAAAGTGGCCTCCATGCATCTCTTCTCTCTTTTCTCCGTCCATTGGAAACGCGTTTGAATTCATGCACATGGGCGATCTCTTTTCTCTTTTCTCCGTCCATTGGAAACGCGCCCTGAAATCTAACAAAATTGCGTTGTGGGTACACTTTCCAGTCAACATGTTCACTGGCAGGTTATGGGACCCAGGCAAGGCTGCCATGAATACAATGGCGCACGAGGCGCAGTCGCAAGCACCCGGCTCCGAGGCGAGCACATTTTCTGGGTTGAGGTGAGGTCTAGGCTAAGCAGTAGCCCTTAGATAGCTAACCTTTTACTCGCCCTTACACGTTTGCGCAATGTGTCCTCGCAGGCAACGTTAGCGACTGTTATAGGCAGCATGAACTCAGCTCGACGTGAATTTCGCAAGGTCAGCATCCTGACTGGACATCGCAACTTTTCAGGTTCATACATCATACTTCATACATTGATGCCTGTGGCTTCCGAGCAACCACGAGCAGCAAATGCCGGTCAAAAAGATGTGGAAAATGAGCTGGAAACTGTGTTTACCGCCCACACATGAAACGGCCCACACTTGAAGGTAACGCGTTTCTGTCTCAAAGACACGTTAATATCAAGTAATCGCACAGAACTTGCAGTTATTGATTTGACATCCTGGTTGGACTGTAAACTGGACAGCAGAAAGGCCTAGACTTAAAAATTCAAACGTTTGAGTCAGGCGCCCCCAACATGGGGTTGGTAATCTTCATGCAAATACTCACTCAATACTGCACCGTTTTTGATAGCGTTTATCGCATTGGCAGCTGCGAATTAGTGCGCATCTACTAGCAAGCGGCGCGTTAGCTCTTGCAAGTGAGGCCATGCCGGCGCAAGCGATCGCGGACACACCTCAGCTGCTCACAACCGATTGTTCTAGTGATATGTAGCGGCATCAGTGATGGAGCTGCGCGTGCTATCGAGCCAGAAGTACAATCTCATTTCAGCCCGCCAGTCGGGCGGCCCCAACATGGGGTTGGTAATCTTCATGCAAGTACTCTCTCAAAACTGCACTGTTCTCGATAGCGTTAATGACATTGGCATTGGCGGTTTAGTCCGCGTAATCTGACCATCAGCGCTAGCCATTGGAGTCTCTGCTCGCGTACTGCCACATGTGCCCGCGAACAAATCACAGCGGCGAGACGGGTCTCCTTGGCACGGTGAGCCACATCGCTGACACCCCATCTACCTAGCGAAGTGAGCTGATCGTGCACAAATGGAATGTCCGGCCAACACCCAACGCGATGTCTGCCGGGCGTGCAGGGCACCTTGACGGGGTGATTGAAACATCTGAGCGTATTCGCTTTCGCCAAATACACCATTTGCGTCGGCGCACACTAAGGTATCACCGGCCTACACCCCCCCCTCATCATCTGTGTCCTCCACTGTGTTGCAGCCGCTGCACCCATAGAAAAAGCGATACATAATGTTTGTTCTTGACTCATTGGTGCATCTCTTAAAACAAACCGCACATTAAACAACCCAGGCCTCTATCTTCAAAGTGACATCATGTTCTCCAAGCAGAATCAGGGCCACGGGGCTGTGGGGTGGCAGTTAAGCTATGAAACTTTGCACGCAGGTGGATGGCATGTAGGGGAGTATAACTCTATGAGGAGCCGAGTCAAAAATCGGCCATGGTGTGGAGCTGTGTGACTGACTGCATGGCCCTGGCCCTGAGATCGGCTAAGGGAGTTGACGGTCACAGACCAAAGTGTGCTTTTGGCTTATCTGAGTATGAGCGTTTGTAACACTGTCTTAGAGGAGCTTAACCTAGTAAGTAGCACGTTGTAAGTCCAAATGGTCGAGCTGTGGCATTGCCCTCTAGGTAAGGGGGGGAGGTGGGCTCAGTGCCACATTCCCGCATCCGCTTTCCGATCCGACTGCTGCTTCCGACGCGCATGCTCATGTAGAGCAGCCTAAGCGGCGCGGGCGGTCGAAGCGATGACTGCATGCCTCGCTGTGGCTCAAATTTAAATTTTTAACTTTGAAGCTTTGCTCTGCACGGTCTACTGACTGGATAATTATTCTGGATAAGGGAAAGGTAGCTGGCCGGGTTGCCTACATTGTGAGCCAGCTAGCATAATATTTGGCGTAGTGAGTGCAGAGTTACAGCCGTCCTACTACCAGGGGTCGTTTTCCTGACATTTTTTGAATGTTGGGGCCGCCTGACCGCCAGGCTTGCTCCACGAGCCTTTCATTGGTGCAGGCGGCGTCGGAAGACCGTCGTTGGGCAAGAAATAACGCGACATTGAAGCGAGGTGCGATTGGATAGAGGTCTCTCTAGCCAGCTACACAGAAAAAGGGACCCCCTTGCACAACTCGGCATGTTGTGAGCTGACCACTCTGAGTTATTAGAATGTCTCGTTATTACTTTGTTCATTACTCAACGACACAGCTGCTAGAAAAGAAAGCACGGCTATCCATCACCTCCCAGCCCCCGCAGAAGCCTCCCACCCCCTCCCGCCCCCTCCCAGCCCCCTTACTCCCCCGCCACCCCTTCCCAACCCCTCCCAGCCCCTCCCAGCCCCCTCACTGCCCTCCCACCCCCTTCTAGCCCCCTCACTGCCCCGCCCCCCTTCCTAGCCCCTCCCAGCCCCTCCCAGCCCCTCCCACTCCCTCCCAGCCCCGCCCACCCCCGCCACCCCCTCCCACCCCTTCCCATCCCCTCCCCACCCCTCCCACCCCCTCCCAGCCCTCCTTTATACCCATGGGTCACAGCCGGCAGCATGCTCATCTTAAAGCCACAGCAAGGAAGATAGCCACAGCAAGGAAGGCTGAGGCTATCGCTGGCAGCTGGTGCTGGCGCCGCCCCTGGGCTGCCCACCCCTCCTGCTGCCCCCCCCTGGCAGCAGCTGGCAGCTGGTGTTGGTGCATCCCCTGACCTGCTCACCCCTCCAGCTGCGCAGAAAGGGGCCACATCGGAGCTGGACACGAGCTGGACACGCAAGCGGGGGGCGGGCGGGAGGGCACTCCGGGAAATTAAGGCCTGGCTGGCTTGGAAAACCTGAGAGTTGAGTTCTGAAACTTGGTATGTAGGCTGCTGTGACCTAGGGGAGTACAAGACTCTCGCGGGCCAAAGTGTAATTCTCAGTCGTTGGGGAGTTGCTGGACCAGGTGTAGGGCTGTGACCCTGATTTTGGCTAAGGGAGTTGGCACCGAGTGACCAAAGTGACTTTTCATGAAATGTGAGTATGAGCGATTGTAGAGGGTGGTTACAGCTGCCCAACCTAGTAGGTGGCATGCAAAACGTCTAAGCCAGTGATAAGTTATGGCCCACTTTAGGTGACCCTGCGGAGGGTTGAGTACCCCTCTTGCCCAAAGGGGGGGTGACTTGACCCTCCGCAGGGTCAGAGGTGACCCTCCGCAGGGTTTTGTGACCCTCCGCAGGGTCAGACGTGACCCTCCACAGGGTTTTGTGACCCTGCGCAGGGTTAAGTACCGCTCTTGGCCTTAGGGGGGGTGGCTTGACCCTGCGCAGGGTCAGACGTGACCCTCCGCAGGGTTACGTGACCCTGCGGAGGGTCAGACGATTTAGGCATTCCTGACCCTGCGGAGGGTCAAGTGTGGCATGGAAAACATCAAGTTGCATGGAGGCTTGCATGAGGGTTTCGCAAATGAACCGCGAAGGAAGCAAAGGAATCGCGAAGGGCATCTTGACTGCCCCGCCAAGCTGGCATGCTGCATAATGGCAGCCAGGAGCAGCCAGGAGCAGCGAACAGGACATCGTCGCGAGAAGGGTAGCCACGAGCTAGACAGCCATCTCTAGCCAGGAGCCTTACAGCATTCGCGACCAGCCATAGCAATCATGTCAGGCGATAGGATCAAGAGGCAGCACTGTACACAGCACACGCATATCGCAGGAGCTAGCAGCCAGGAGCAGCCAGGAGCAGCCAGGAGCAAATCGCAGCCTCATTCGTAGAAGACATCGCAAACGCAATACGCAAGAGAGGCATAGTGATGTTAGCGATGTAGCCATGCCAGCCAGCCATCGCCAGCTAGCAGCCTTTAACATAACATATCGCAGCCAAATGCAAGCTATTGGCAGCATGCAGCCTCATCGCAACCGCGACCAGGTCGAGCGAAAGGAGCAGAAAGCGCAGCGAGAGCAGAAGGTGCAGGAAGGCTCATGTGGCGTGGCTTGCTTGCAGGTGGAGCGCCAAGAACCCGAAACAAGATCAACATGGCACAGCTAAGAGGACAGTCAAGAGCTAGGAGCCAGGAAGTGCAGCCATTGGAAGCAGTAAGGCGGCGCAGCCAGGAGCAGTCATCAAGCCGCCAAAAGGTGCTACAGTGCCCCTACTATATCTGCTGCTGCTCCTGCTCCTGCAACTGCTGCCCCCCTGTTGCTGCTGCCCCCCTGCTGCCGCTGCTGCTGCCCCTCTTCTGCGGCTGCTGCCCCCCTGCCCAGGCTGTTGCAACCATGTCTCCATGCTTGCCAGCAGTGTGACAACAGCCTTGACCATGAGCATCACATGTGTAGTATGCTTGGTAATTGCAGGCAAGGCTGCAACGGCGTAGAGCTGCAGCCAGAAGCAGCGAGGAGCAGCCCGGCCCCTCCCCTCCCCTCCCCTCCCCTCCCCTCCCCTCCCCTCCCCTCCCCTCCCCTCCCCTCCCCTCCCCTCCCCTCCCCTCCCCTCCCCTCCCCTCCCCTCCCCTCCCCTCCCCTCCCCTCCCCTCCCCTCCCCTCCCCTCCCCTCCCCTCTCCCTCCCCTCCCCTCCCCTCCCCTCCCCTCCCCTCCCCTCCCCTCCCCTCCCCTCCCCTCCCCTCCCCTCCCCTCCCCTCCCCTCCCCTCCCCTCCCCTCCCCTCCCCTCCCCTCCCCTCCCCTCCCCTCCCCTCCCCTCCCCTCCCCTCCCCTCCCCTCCCCTCCCCTCCCCTCCCCTCCCCTCCCCTCCCCTCCCCTCCCCTCCCCTCCCCCCACATCAATAGCTTATCGCTGCAGCCATGAGCCGTTCCCATGAGCAACAGCCATGAGCGGCAGCCAGGACTTCCGGTGAGTGCACGTGCTCTGGTGGTGTCAGCCTAGCCTGCCCAGTATTGGTCATGCATGTCCTTGTTCATCTGCGTGCTGGCTGATGTTTGCTTGCAGTGGTCGACAGCTGGAGCATGACACGTGTAGCATTGCTTGGTGATTGCAACCAACAAAGAGCCAGCAAGGAGTCAACAAAGCATAACATGGATCAAATGTGTGAGTGGCCAGCCCTAGCACATGAGTGGCCCCTAATGCCCAGCCTAACCGCAAGGATGCCTCTTGTTGGCTGCAGGTCTGATGGTCGAACTCCGGCCCATTGCCCCCTTGCCCCTTCCCCCTTCCCTCCCCCGTCTCACCTTGCAGCCTTCCCTCCCCCGTCTCACCTTCCCTACCCCACCTTGCAGCCCTTGGCGTAGCAGCCTGGAATGGGCAACCTGGAGCGAGCAGCCTGGAGCGGGCAGCCCCCTCCCCCCCTTCAGCCCAGCCCAGCCCAGCCCAGCTTGGAGTTTAACAGCCCAGCCCAGCCTGGAGCCCAGCCCAGCCCGATTAGAGGTGTTAGCCCATAGCAAGCATGGCCCAGCAGCCAGGAGTTGGGTGCTATGGGGCAGTAACTGCCAGCCCACCCCTTGTTGTTGAAGGTTTGACGGTAACCCTCCTGCCTTTCGGCCCCTTCCTCCTTCCCTCTCCTGTCCCACCACCATCACCACCTCCCAGTCCGCCACCCCGTCTACTTCCCCCCTCCCTAAAGGCCAGCCTTGGGCGGGCAGCATGGAGCGCACGCAAGTAGTAGCAGCCAGCCTACTCTAGTCATGCCATGCCCAAGGTGGTGTGGTGGTGTGGTGGTGGTGGTGTTATTGTTGGTGTGGTGTTGTTGTCACTTGTCACCTTATATGAAGGTGTTGCAAGGCGGTAGTGCATCAATGCATTTGCTAGGCATTTCTGTAGGGAGGTGCCGCGGGGTGATGGTGCATCCAGACATGTGCTAAGGAGTAGAATAGCCTTAGTGAATAGATAAGGAGTAGAAGAGCCTCAGTGAATAGTGCGATGAAGCATTGCATGGGTGGTCAAGCATGATTAAGATGTGCACAAGGTTTTATGACCCTCCGCAGGGTCAGGAATCCTAGGACAGTGAGCCATCGGTGACCCTCCGCAGGGTCAGAAATGCCTAGGACAGTGAGCCAGTTGTGACCCTCCGCAGGGTCAGGAATGACTAGGAAAGGGGGCCGGCTGTGACCCTCCGCAGGGTCAGAAATGCCTAGAAAATGAGCCGGCGGTGACCCTCCGCAGGGTCAGAAATGCCTAGAAAATGAGCCGGCGGTGACCCACCGCAGGGTCAGAAATGCCTAGGAAAGGGGGCCAGTTGTGACCCTCCGCAGGGTCGGAAATGCCTAGGAAATGAGCCAGCGGTGACCCTCCGCAGGGTCAGAAATGCCTAGGAAATGAGCCAGCGGTGACCCTCCGCAGGGTCAGAAATGCCTAGGAAGCGAGCCTAGCGGTGACCCTCCGCAGGGTCAGACATGCCTAGGAAGCGAGCCTAGCGGTGACCCTCCGCAGGGTCAGACATGCCTAGGAAGCGAGCCTAGCGGTGCGGAGAATATGTGACCAGGTCATTGAAACCGCGATTACAGCTCAACCACTTCGAGTTAGACGAAGGGCTATCCGCGGTATACCTCAGCGGAAACTGCCGTCTCGGCCTTAATTACCCGGAGTGGGATTGGATCCAACATGTCGAGCAAGGTAACATAGCAATGGCATACACACCTTGTGAGGCATTGCAGAGTGGCCAGGCCAACAGTACTGCTCACGAAGGGGTCAATGCAGCAGCCTCGTATATTTCTGTGCGTGTGTGGAGGGGCGTCTTTACATCGGTTTGGCGTGCCATGTGAATCATTTTGACTGCGGCGATTGTTACATCGGTTTTGAATGTTATTTGAATCGCTTTGACTGCAGCGACTGTCCCTGACTGTTTGCAGAGGCTACTGGGCCACGTCGGTCGCGGCGGTCGGTCGCGGCGAGGCCCGCATGAGCAAAACTGGCATGGATTTGAATGTCAAGATTTGAGCCGCCATAGCACTCAGCACAGTGCACAATATTTAATGTTACATGCTGCACCGCATAGCTGACAGAGTCCTCTATCCAGGGATGTGCGAAACATAAATAGAAACCACGTGGCTGAGACGCGGCGTCGTTTTGATTACCAGGGGTCAGTTTCCTGTCATTTTCTGTTAGTTGGGGACACCTGAGTTTGAGCCCGCCGACCCCGGCAAAGGTGCACATCAGCCCGAGCAGCCCGCCAGCTTCGCACTGATGAGCTTCACCGCCCTGCGCACGATTAGCTGTAAAACTCTTGAAAACCAGTAAGATGTTATCTCTTGAGCCATGGGGGTGCAGCCAATGGCGGGGGTGACCATATATATTCCCCACACGTGAAAGATGGCGTGAATTCAAAACGAGTGGTGCTCACTAGTGTGCGATTAGACAATTGCGAGCTCAAAAGCTTGCACCAGCGCACGCTGGTTAGACAGCGCTGAAAATGCCCGCCCTGATGAGTTTGCGGGGCTCGGTGGCTGCGCTTCTAATCCTTGCCGCAGCGCTGGGAGGCTCCGACGCGGCACGCTCTAAGTCAGGCGGCAGCCTTCTCCATTCAAATCGCCCAGCCAAACGCGGTTCGATCCGCGAGCTCGGTCCTGTAAAGAACAGCAAGCCACTGATTGGCATCCTGACACAACCCTGTGAGTTATAGCATGCTGTTTCTTCGTACAAATTCACTACGAACTCATTGAGCACGCACGTTTGCTACCATCTGCCTGCAGGCCATACCTGCCCTGGGAAGTGAGTGACAGCAGCGTGGCCACGACGGTCACAATTGGCGGCCCGTTGTGTGATGTTGCCCAGCAGCGACTGTAGGCTTGCACCACTGACCGAGCTCTCACACATACACTGTCTGATGCAGGTCATACATTGCTGCTGGGTTTGTTAAGTGGATTGAAGCTGCAGGGGGCAGGGCGGTCCCAATTCGCTTCTACGCTACTGAATCTGAGTTGTATCGCATCTTCAAGAGCATCAATGGTTTGGTGTTCCCAGTAAGCCACTGCCGCTCCGCTGTGCCCTGCTAAACAAACCACACTGCACTGACGCACGTGGACATGGCTGCGTGCAGGGCGGTCTGACCTGGCTGTGGCTGGATGCCCCGTACGTCATCGCCGCCCGCAAGTTGTTCAACTGGGCAGTGCAGGCAAACGATGCTGGGGACGTGTTCCCGGTGAGTAGCAGCAGAGCATCTGGGGGCTGCGGCACTGCCCTGCCATCGCCAAGCCTCCCCTTGGCTGCCAGTACGGATTCCATAGCTGGCTCAGCTTCTGTACTTCTGCCCTGTGGCTATGGTAGTGCATCAGGTGCAGCCATCATGGACATCACCGTCGTAGCACATCAGTATAGCGGCGTACAGGCTCCTGAAGCCTGTGTCCCCTTGTTGCACATCCCCTTGGCAAGCTCTCAAACGCGTTTCATGTCCCCACATCATGCTACTTCCCCTGCTTTGTGCACAACTTGCTGCTGCTGTTTCTGCTGCTGCTGCTGCTCAGATCCACGGCACCTGCCTTGGCTTCCAGCTGCTGCACATCCTGGCATCCAATATCAGCCGCAACGTGCTGCTGGTGGACACAGATAGCGTGGCCCACCCCACAACACTCAAGTTCTGGGGTGACGCCGCGAGCAGCAGCCACATGTTCTCAGGACTGTCGGTAGGTGACCCGGGGCCATGACCTGCACTGTGGCCCCAGGGTGGGGTCAACCAACACTCCCAATGCAGCCCACTCCAAAGGGCACTTCCAAAGGGCATTTCCAAACGAGGAGTCAGCATGGACCCCATTGCGGCAGCACAGCCCCTAGTCAGCATGAGTTTTTAGTTAGCATGGGGCCACAGGCACTGTTGGCCTAGGGAGTCAACAAGCAGCAGCTAGCCCCATGCCCTTCCCTGCCCTGCCCTGCCCAATATAATGGGCTGTTGCTAGCCTTGCAGCCAGCAGCCATCTGTATACCGCGTTGGGCCAGTGGCAGTGCCCTGTGCACCTGCTGTGCAAACTCCACACCATGTCCCTTGAGCTCTGCACAGTCACTGACTGTGTGCCCCTATGGTCAGCAGGGACCTGGTGTTCTCGTCACCTGATCACCATCATCACATGGCATATGCTTGTCGGCATTGATGCAAGCTATCCTGATAGTACGTCACAGGACCTCAGTATGCCTCTGTCCAGCACTTAGACCCCTCCTAGCCCTATCCTGGTGGCTGCGTGTGTCCGTGATGTATGCAAACACTGGCCTGGGCCTCCTCCTCAGACGGTCATGTTAGGATAGGCGCGACAGCTCCAAGAGGCAGCTCCAACAGACCGCTTGCATCTGCATGATGCACTGTGGCGAATGGGCTGTGCTAGTCACCAGGCCAGCGGCTAAGAGGGGTGGAGAAACAACAACAGTGGCGAGGGGGCTGTGCTGCAGGCCCCACTGCGGCAGGCGCTGGAGTCGCCGGAGCAGAACATCGTTCTGCAGAACCACATGTACGGCATGCCCCCTGCCATGTACACCCAGCACCCTGTCCTGGCGTCCTGGTACAACATTGTGTCCACCTCTGAGGACCGCAATGGCACAGGTCAGAACATACAGACGACATGGAGAAGAAGGATGTCTTGCAGCTGGCTGGCTGGCTGGCTGGCTGGCTGGCTGGCTGGCTGGGGAATGGCCCCAATGTTGCCAGTGCATGTTGCAAGTGCATGCATGAGCAGTTCAACACCTCTAGCACCTCCAGCCTCAGCTTGCCTTGCATTTGATTGGATTAAGAGCAGCAGATCTGGGCTTGATAGCTTGGCCGTGACCTCAGGCGCCGTGATGTACGGGTAATCTGTTGCTCTACAGTTGTGTGCTGGTGTGGTTGCGCATGCAGAGTACATCAGCACGATGGAGGGGAAAAAGTACCCCTTCACAGGTGGGGGCCGTGGGGACTCCATGGCATGCAGAGGTCAAGCCGGAGTAGGATGGGATAGAGTGGAGGAGGGGTAAGGTGGGCGTGTAGGCTTGTGGGGGCAGGGGGTGCTTGCTGCGAGCTTGTCATGGGTACAAGGTGCCTGCTGACAGGGCACCCTGGGCTCACTCTTTCCCCTCACATTTCATACTCTCACTGTCACCTCATCCGCTTCTCCCAACCTGGGTGCAGGCACACAGTGGCACCCTGAGAAGCCGCCTTTTGAGTTTGGTATGGAGGAGGTGCCACACAGCCTGGAGGCAATCAGCGTCAGCCAGCACCTGGCCAACGTGTTCATTGAGTCGGCTCGAAGGTAGGCTGACACGGGTGCAGCCAACGCTGAGGCTGGTTTGCTTACCCCATGGTATTGGTGTGACAGGCCGTGGGGCGGTGCAGCTGGTGCAGGTGCGGAGGAGCAAGCACAACACCCCACCCGCCACGCAGGCCGTACAGGGTGTGGTGCAGCAGGGCTTGGGGTGTCACTGCTGCAGAGCCTGGCATCAAGCAGCCTTTGCTGCTGCTTTGCTGCCAGCCGGGAATACGCTGCCACCAGACAGGCGTGCTGCAGGGCGCACCAGTAGGACAATTTGTGTCCTGCCCTGCTTGACATGATATGTGTGAGTGGCTGGATATGAGGGCCAGTGACAGGCTGGCTTGGGCACGCCCTCCTGCCTGCAGCGTCCAAACAGCACAGGGAGTGGGTTGCTGCTGTCTGGCTTGCCCCTGGATACAGGTCCAGCCACAAGCCAGAGAGCAAGGAGGAGGAGCTGGCGCTGCTGGTTTACGACACCTGCCCGGTCTTCTCTGAGCGCTTTGAGGTGTGATGTGTGACCAACAGCAGCATTATCGCAGCGGTCAGCAGCAGCAGTATCCTGGAAGTGCTGCGAAGCCTGCATTGATAGGCGTGCGCTGCCTATGGCAACAAGTGTAGGAGCGTATTGTGCTGTGATTCCTCCCCTGGTTACTCCTCCCTCCCGCTCACTCCTCTATTTTGCATGTGACATAGTACTCAAGCTAGGCAGCGGACTTCCTGATCTCAGCTGCACTGAGAGGAGAGCCTGCGGACAGCAACAGCCCAACCTCCCTCGTCACACACAGTGCCCTGGGTTGCCTTAACCCACCACACCGCAGGCTCTGGGCTACTCTCAACAATGTCCAAGCAGCTGCACGCTCAGGTCCTGCCTGCTGTCGCTGCTGTCTGGCTGCTGTCTGACTGCAGACCACTGAGGAGGAGAACTACGATGGCCCGGACATCACCTACTACTTGTGCGTGCGTCTCACACACTGACCCACTGATGGATGGTGTAGCACATGGACTGGCTGCTCACCTGGCGTGAAGAGCATTTTTGTCGCCACCATCAACACTCCTGCTGCCATTTGATTTGCTGTGGTTTGGCTGCACACTCTCACAATCGCTATCCTCTATCCATCGCTTGTGTGCTTGGCAAAGGCCACCTGCAGGCAGGGCAGGGCAGGGCACCACCAATGTCAGCACTCTTGCTGCCATGCAGTGTCGCTGTGCACCCCTCACCTCCTGACTGGTGCAAACGTCAAGTGCTGCCCTCCACTGTATGTAACGTTGTGCTGGCTGTAAATTACCCTCACCCGGCCTCTACCCAGCACAAAGTGCCTGGAGGTGCTGTTGCAAGACTCTACCTTCTATCTTGTCTGTCTTGTCACCGTCTGTCTTTTGACCTTCTAACCCTCTGTCTCTTCTGTGTGTGATGCTGCCTGGGGTGCAGCGACAAGCCTGACCACCCTCCTTCTGGCCCTGATGATTCGCTGCACACCGGCAAGGCCAAGGGTCAGCTGCAGCAGGTGGCGCAGCACCCCAACGGCTTCTTCCTTGGCTGATGTACGGTTGTACGGTGGAGTTACGTGATCACAACTCACGACGGAGGCATGAATGACCGCCTGCCCTCACTCCTCTTCCCATGACGATACATGACGATGCTGTCGATACACAGAAAGGAGATTGCGTGCTGCCTAGTCTGACGAATGACTGCGCGTGAGCGGTGCCCGCGAGCAAGCATTGGCAGCATATATATGATTTGCTGGGTGCCTTTTCAGATAAGTTCTCTTCTGCAGGTGCCATACCGGGCCAGTTTCGGGCCAGATGGTGGAGTGCAGTGAAAGAGTATGAGGGCGTTGTTCGTTGTCAAATTCTTTCGTTCTCCGTATCAAGTCACAGCGTTCCAGCTCCCAACTTGTACGTCGGCTCATGCTTTTAGGGTAGCTGGGGTATAGTCGCGGTGTTTCGGGCTTTTGGCGAGTGTTGTGCGTGCAAAGGTGTACAGACCAGGGGTATGGCATGGTGGTGCTAGTACATAAAATTCGCACCAGCCGCGTCGGCACGGAAGCAAAATGGTAGCAGTGGTGTGAGGAGGAACCGAACCATAAGCAGCCCTCCAGGAATGCATGCTGACGCCTCAAATAATTCATGTCCAGTTTGGAGCCAGCAATGTAACTAGCCAATCCAGGACCGCTTGTGGTGCCCGGTAATGGCCCCACGCCAGCTCCACAACTAGTAACCACCAGGCAGCCCACAAGTACCAGCCTTAGAGCATGGGACTAGGACTCCCCCGCCAGTAGGGTGTGTCCGCTAATATTAGTTCCGAGCCAAAAGTGGCGTATTAGCTAATAATAGCGCTAATATTAGCTCAAGCGGCGTGAGCCGATACCGGGAGCTAATATGAGCTAATAAGAGCTCATATGAGCTCATATGAGCTTCCGGGAGCTGATAAGAGCCAAACGAGAGCTGATATGAGCTAATACGAGCTTGTACGAGTAATTGGGAGCTCATATTAGCTCATAATAGCTCATATTAGAAACTAATATTAGATGGGGGGGGAACCACCCTACCCGCCAGCCAAACTTGTCTCGTGCACCAGGGTTGAGCATGCACTTAACCTGTCCAAAGGCAAAGGCCAGGACAAGGGCAAGGCTGCTAAACCCATTGCCCGGCTGCCAAACAGCAAAGCAGATGGAAAGACAGGGACTGCAATGCAGTGGGTGGCAAATAGCGCCCACTAGAGCTGTTGTCACAACCATGAGCGTGACTGTGCGGAATGCGTGACATGGACGAGCCTTGCAAGCATGACAGGCGGTTGTATCACGGTAGATGGTGATTAGTGGATGATGGTTGATGTGACCTGGTCACTGTGGATGGATTTGTGTGTGTATCCTGCGACTTGCATAATAGTTCTGACATGGTTGCATGGGGGTTGGGTATTTGTAGTGGATTGGGATGCTGCGGCGGCAGCTTAGAAGACCTTACCAGCTGTCCGATGTAATCACGGGCACCCAAGTCTGGAGGTATTCTCAGCTCACTGCCATCGGCATCTGAAGGCCGGCACCATACTGGTGACGGGTATCAGCTTTGCCTTGCTTGCTGCTAGTCGAGGCGTCCTTACTCATTTCGTTTGCTATCTTACATTTCTTCTAAGCTCATTTCCCCGGAGGAAGGTTATCAATTGCCTTCAGCTGTTGACAGACGGACGTCTGGGCGTCAGCATCTTCACTTCGGCTGCAGTCCTGGGCACTCCGGGGTGTTCAGGCTGCAGCCAGCCGTAGCTCCGCGGTGCGTGTTTCTTTAACACGTTCGCCCAGTGCACTAGCGCTTACATCCGCATTCGTGCTTGCGCGAGGTGGCTGCCATAACTCAGCCGCCTGTACTGGGCACACCGTTGGAGCTTAACGGACCGTACAGCTCCACGGACAACCCAGTCTTCGACGCAGCAGCACCGCCCCAGGAACCAGCCCCAGCCCCAACCCGCAGCAGCCGAGCAGTACAACCCATGGCGCTCGTCTCCATGGCGGTGCCAGAGCTTACAGGCACTTCCCGCCTGGCCTTCAGAGCTTTCAGCCTCAAGCTGCGGGCGTACCTAGGCCTCAACCTCCACATACCGGTGAATGCGTTCCATCACCTGCTGGCCAGCTCTGCCATGGATGGCGTGTTCTTTCAGTCCATTGCAGATGCTTATGAGCAGCTGGTAGATGGCTGGGGCGATGAGGCTGACAGGGCAGAAGCATTAGAGGCCTTGCTAGACCTGGTGGAGGAGCAGCTGATAGACCCACCCAGCCACCAGGCAGGCCTAGACCCAGCTCTCGTGCTAGGGGGCAAAGGGTGCAGCAGCGCTAAGGCTTTCGCCACAGCCTTTGAGAGCGCTGTGAATGAGGCCATCAGGCGTGGCACACTAACCCACTTCACTGCCATCAACCACCTCTTCTCCCATTGCCTGCAAGTGCCCACCATGCGCCAGGAGCAGCGCACCAAGCTCAGGGACGAGGCTGTCCGCCTATTCCACCAGGCTGTGCCGGATGCAGAGGACCGGCAGGATCAGCGCGCCTTCAGAGCTGCCTTGCATGCAGTCAGTGCAGCGCATGAGAACCTGCTTGACAGCATGCGTTATGTGCCTGCCGTTGCTGATCGCCCACCGCTACGCGCAGAGCAGGACCTAGTGTCAGAGGAGGTGCTCCTGTTGCGGCAGCAGTTGGCTGAGCTTCAAGCTCGGGCGCTGCCTCAGCCCCCGCATCGCCAGCGTGCCCGGCAGCCCATGCCACAGCCCATGCCGCAGCCCATGCCACATCACCTGCAGCAGCCCATGCAGCAAATGGGTTACCCAATGTCGCACCCTGCCATGCAGCAGCCGTTGCCATCTGTCATGCCCATGTCCCAAGCTTTTGCTGCGCCACCAATGCAGCTGGGTTATGCAGCCATGCCTCAGCCTGCCTTGCGTAGTGCACCCATGCAGCATGCGCCCATGCAGACCCAGCGCTCGCGGCCTGCCAAGACCTGCCCTCTCCACCCCTATGCTGGCCATGATTTGGCTGAGTGCAGGCAGTTCCAGGCGATGCCACCTCATGAGCAGCAGAGAGTCATTGGTGGAAGTGCTCCGCGCGCAGCGCATGCCGTGGCTGCGCACCCGGCTGGCAGTGTGGTGTCCCGCGTCATCACTGACCCTAGGCAACGCACGCCTCTGCTGGACAGGGGGTATGTGCCTGATGCCCCAGCCCATGCGCAGCACACCTGCAGCTACTGCCACAAGCGCTACCATGCACCTGAGCGTTGCTTCAAGCTGTACCCCCACATGCAAGCAGCTCCTTCCCCCAGCCTGTCAGGTCCTGCTCGAGCCCACACCGTGTCAGCAGAGGGGTCCGGGTTGGGTGCATGGGACATGTCAGGGCATTGGGTGTCGCAGGATGCGCGGGTGCAGCCCCTCTCCTACCCTGAGCATGGCAGCTTCTGCATCATCACAGCTAATGCAGCCAGAGCAGTGCCATTCACGCCTATGTCTGCAGCCCTGCCTGCTGGTGCCACCCACACCCTGCCTAAGGCTGCAGCCCCTGCTCCTCCTGCTGCCCCAGCCACCACCCCCACCATGGGCTCTGTGTTTGCCACCCAGCCCGGCCTGCAGGAGCTATCTGTGCAGCTGCAGCACCTTGCTCAGCGTGTGACGCGTATTGAGCAGCACCTCTCGCCCAGTGTCGCACCTGTTGACACTGCTGCTCACATCGCTGCTGAACCTCCACGAGCGGCCGCTGTGCGTGCTGCCTGCCACACCGCCGTGCCCAACCAACACCTCACCTACTTCTCCAACGTCACGGTGCAGTCAGGGTGTGCAGTGGCTGACAGTGAGGGCCAGCTGCATCTGCTCCAGGGTGTCATGCTGGACGGGGGCAGTGACAGCTGCCTTATTTCCCATGAGTGTGCAGCCGCGCTGAACCTGCCCCTCACCCCTTGCAGCCGTCGCTTGTCCACTGCGAGTGGTGCAGAGGCCTTAGCCACCCAGGTTGCCACCCTGCGCGTGAGTCTCAGCTATGGCACTCCCCATGCCATGGTGCACGACCTGGAGGCCATTGTCATGCCTCCTGGTAGCCCCCTTGCTTACGACCTGCTGCTTGGAGCCAACTTCCTCTCGCAGACCAAGGGCGTGTGCGATGTGTACGACCGGCAGTTCTCTTATTGCCCCCGGCTGCACAGCCATGGAGACGTCCGCACCTCTCACTCACTGCCAGTCACTGGGCCCAAAGGCTGCCTTCCCCTCCTATACTCAGCGCCCATGGGCAGCAGCCAGCTGCTTGTGGCTTGCACTGCCGTGTCCCACAGCCAGGTTCAGCCCTGTGCAACCAGCGGCACCGCCTCTGCCATGATTCACACCTCGCCTTTGGTGCATGCGCAAGTGGGGACACCTCTTGCAGCGTCTGGCACCACCACACCCAGCGCAGTCAGCCGTGGGGGTGACCTAGCAGCTGTAGAGGGCGCCTTGAGCAGGGTGGCCGCCGGTGATGCACCCATACCAGCAGGATCAGGGGTGAAACCGGTGCGCAGCCCAGCCCAGCCAGTCACCCGCAGGGGGGGAGGGGCAGCTGTTACTTCTGTCCCCTCCTCAGCACTAGACCCTGCAGCTCAGCGCATGTCTATGCCAACCAGCGCACCGCAGCCTTCAGCATCCCACCTGGCTGTGGGCACCGCTGCAGCCCGGCGCTCTGCCATCACCATGGTGTTGCCTGATGGTCCTGCTGTCAATCCCTCCCCACAGCAATACACCCAGCTGCCCAATGGTGTGCTGTTGGCTCAGCATGCGGCTCTATCCCTGCAGCAAGCACATCGCATGGCGGCTCTGGTTGCAGCTCATCCTGGTGCTTTTGCTCATTCTCTGAGTGACCTCACTGGTTACAAGGGCCCACGTGGTGCTTTTCGCATTGAGCTGTCCACCACAGATCCCATCATCACCAAGCCCCGCCGCTATTCTGACCTGGAGCTGCAAGTGACTGACAAGAAGGTCCAGGAGCTGGAGGAGGCAGGCATCATCCAGCCCGTCACTGGCCCGTGCGACTATGCCTCAGCACCCACCCTGCCCATGAAGAAAGATGCTCAGGGGCAGTGGACAGACACCCGGTTCTGCATTGATTTCCGGCGGCTCAACGACGCCACCAAGTCTGACCGGTATGGGTTGCCTCTGCCAGAGGAGATGTTTGCCAGGGTGGGCAGCGCCAGGTGGTTCAGCAAGCTGGATATGCGCTCAGGGTTCTTGCAAATCCCTGTGCACCCTGATGACCAGCTCAAGACTGCGTTCTGGGCACGCAACCGCCTGTACTGCTACACTCGCATGCCGTTTGGGCTGAAAAATGCCAGCGCTGAGTACCAGCGTGTCATGGACGCAGCCATCACCAGCGCCGGCCTGTCCCACTGCTGCATGGCCTTCATTGATGATGTGCTTGTGTACAGTGACAGCTTTGAGGCACACTGTGAGCACGTACAAACCCTGCTGCAGATGTTGCAGACCATTGGCATGTTCGCGCACCCTGAGAAGACTATCCTGGCCGCTGACCGTGTGGAATACCTCGGCCATGACGTCTCCGTCCATGGGCTTACCCCCACTCAGGCAAAGTGCCAGGCGCTGCGTGACATGCCTGCCCCCACTGATGTATCCAGCCTTCGCACAGCCATGGGTGTGTTCAACTACTATCGCTGCTACATTCCTGACTTCAGCATCATTGCTGCCCCCATCACCTCTCTCACAAGGAAAGGGGTGGCGTGGTGTTGGGGTAGTGAGCAGCAGGCCGCCTACAGCACACTCAAAGACAGGATTTGCACTCCTGGCTTAGTGCTGCGCCGCTTTGACCCTGAGCGCCCCCTTGTCTTGCACACTGACTGGTCTCGGGAGGGCTGTGCGGGTATCTTAGGGCAGGTGGACACCAACGGGGATGAGTACATGGTGGCTTGTTGCAGCCGCAGCTGCAACGTGCATGAGCGCAACTATGCCAGCTACACGGGCGAGATGCTAGCTGTGGTGTGGGCTGTCAAAACCCTCCGCTTCTACCTTCATGGCAGGCACTTCACCATTGTCACTGACCACCAGCCTTTGTCTTGGCTGATGTCTGGGCAACACCACTCTGGCCAGGTGGCACGCTGGGCCATGCAGCTGCAGGAGTACGACTTTACCGTCAAGCACCGTCCTGGGGTTACCCACCAGAATGCTGACTCCCTGTCACGCTTCCCCAGGCCCACCTGCGCGGATTCCACTGGCGCCTGCCTCGACCCGCCTCCTGCCCTTGCCTCCCTTATGCGTGGCGCTGCCACCACCAGCCCTCCTAACCTGCCCACACCTACCCTTTCAGCTGCCTTGGCCGCCATCACCTCTGACGACCTCCTGCTCGGCAACCAGGGAAGTGTGACAGATGCTTATCACCACGAACCCAACACACACTCCTCCTATCCTTCCGCCGCTTACCACACTCTCACCCACCGTGCCACCAGCTGGGTCCGAGCAGCTCAGCACATTCTCATTGCAACCTCCCCCGCTACAGCCCAGTTGGGAGTCACTTCTGGCTTACCTGACTCTTGCGCTGTGCGCATGCCACTTGCCATCAACACTACATGTGTGGCCTCCTCTTTCTTTCCGGCAGTGGCAGCAGAAGGGGTGGTGCTGCTTGAGTTGCATGGGGGTCTTGGAGCTGGGTTAGAAATGCTGCTCCGCAATGGTGTACACATTCTGCGCTACATCTACTGTGACACATCTCCTGCCTGCCAGCATCTCATCCTCCACCGTCTTTCTCAGCTGTCAGCTACCTTCCCTGGGCTGTTGCCCCCTGCTGCTTATGCCTCTGCACTCACCTCTTTGCCCCAGGATGTGGTGCGCGCGGTCCACATCAGTGGCTGGTTGTGGCCGGGTGGGAGTATCCGCACCTTCCCAATCCTGGCAGCCTGGCTGGGCTGCATGGCCCGGTATCCAGCACCTTCCTTTCCACCATGCGGCTGGTGGGCTGCTTACAGCAGCTTCAACCCCTGCTACGCCCTGGGTATGTCCTTGTCAACACAACTCGCCAGCACAACTCCCAAACCAACCGCAGTCAATTCGCAGAGGTCTGCACCAGCATTGGCACCCCACTTTGCTTGGATGCTGCACAGCTAGGTGCTCGCACCCACCACATGCGTGACTGGTGGACCAACATTTGCGACCCCAACCACCTCAGTGCTGTCCTGCAGCATGCTCAGCCTCGGTCCGCTCATTCGCTGATTGACATTATCTCACCTGTCTCAGCTGTCCCCACTGCGCCCTTTCGGGGGAGAGGTGCCCTCCTCCCTGCAGCAGGCAAACCTCATGAGCCCACCATTTCCCCTGAGGAGCGGCACGCTATCACAGAGCGCTGCATGGACGCCGCAACTGCAGGGAGTTTGTATGCTATCTCAGCTGCTCTGCACCGTGCCCACCTGCTGCGTGACCATGCACATAACTGCCTCTCTCTCTGCACGGCCTCGCACGCCTTGGCTGTCGCTGTCGGGGGGGGTGCACAGCTGATGCTCAGCTCTCACACCAGCACCAACCAGACCTGCTCGCCTCTCCCAGCACCGTATCCAGTCCTGCCCACACCCGTAGCGGCGCAGCCAGCAGTTATCATTGCCCAGCTTGCTGATGTTGCTGACACCGAGCGTGACATTCACGACGACACAGCCACAATGCAGTTGCTTCAGCACCACACCTTGCCTGCTGGGTTGCCGCATGCAGAGCAGCGTCGGGCACAGCGTCGCGCACAGGCTTATGTCTGGGACAGCCACAAGCTGCTTAGGCGCATGGCAGACGGCAGCACTCGCATTGTCCCTGCTCCTGCTGAGCGCCCACACTTAGTGTCCACCATGCACAACAACACTGGGCACTTTGGTGGCAGGCGCACGGCAGCTCTGCTGCAGCACACCTATTGGTGGCGTGGGTTGGCAGCTGATGCTCAGGCTGTTGTGGCACGTTGCACCGCCTGTGACAGGGTCAAAGCTGCATTCAATGCCAAATCCCCTGAGCTGCACAGCCTACCCATTCGTGCCCTCTTCTACCGCTGGGGTGTAGACCTCTGTGGTCCTTTCATCCCCAGCCGCTCTGGCCACAAGTACATCATGGTCTGCATTGAGCATTTGTCTAAATGGGTCGAGATCATCCCCATCCCCAATAAGGAGGCAGCCACCACAGCCTCAGCTTTTGCGCATCACGTGCTAGGACGCTATGGTGCCTGTGCTGAAGTCGTCACTGACGGGGGCACAGAGTTCCAGGGTGCCTTTGCTGAGTTGCTGCAGCGCGCTCTCATCGATCACAGAACCACCTCTGCCAACCACCCTCAGAGCAATGGGCTGTCTGAGCGATGTGTGCAAACTGTCAAGGCATGCCTGCGCAAGCACTGCACCAGCAACCGTGTCACTGACCAGTGGGATGATGCTCTGCCCATGATTGCTCTGGGGTACAGGTGTTCCACCCAGGAAAGCACTCGCATGACACCCTACGAGTTGTTGTTTGCGCGCAAGCCTGTGGTTCCCCCAGCCATAGCTGAGCGGGTGGAGCAACCCATCAACTTCGACGACCCAGAGCTGGCTGCCGAGCTGGTGATGCACCGTGCAGCTGCTGTCACTGACAACATGGTCATCGCCATGGACAACCAGGCTGTCGCTCAGCACCGGGACCAGCTGAGGTATGCCATGACTCGCTCCGGCAGCTACCAGCCAGCAGCCCGCTCCTTCAAACCAGGTGACTTTGTCTATCTCCGCCTGGCTGCCAAGCACAACATGCTGCAGCTAGAGGCACGCCCAGAGATCTATCGGGTGGTGGTAGTCAAGGACAGCGGGGGTGGCAGTGCTCACGGGCAAGTGTGGCACCCAGTTCAATGAGCACATCTCCAACCTATCTCCTTGCCACCTGCTTGACCTGGATGGGTTGGCTGATGCCCCTGGGTTCAGAGTTGCCCAGGCACCTAGCAGCAAGCACCGTCACAGCCGCCACTCTGCCAGACCACTGGCTGCTCAGCAACACATGCATCTTATCACGTGACACTGTGCTCGTGGCCTGGTCTGCCGTGTTACACTGCCGTTGCTACTATTGCTGCTGCTGCTGCTGCTGCTGCTGCTGCTGCTGCTGCTGCTTTAGAGCTGGTTTGAAGCACAACACATATACTTTGCTGCACCAGCGGCCAGCAGTCCATGTGCCGTATGGCCGATGAGGAGAAGCTGTAATCACGGTTCAATTTGTTTGTAGCTGAGGGAGATTAGCCACAGTCAAACATGTTGTTCCCTGTTGAGTGAGTTATGTTTGGCTGCCGGGGAACAGAAGCTGTGGCTGGGCTGCAGGGCGAGGTGGAGGCCCCAAGGAGGTGGTCCTTAAATGTGTCGGAGGCATCGCCACACACACACACACACACTAAGATGGCCAGTAAACCAGGTGCCTATTCAGGATTGTCACTACTGCAGCCATGACACAAGCTGCCTAGCTTGAGGAGCAGAGGATCTATCGCCCTCACTGGCAGACAAGCGAGCGGATCACATCACTGTGATTGTGGAAGACAATCCAAAGACCCCTTGGTGTCATTATGCCTCCGCTTATGCTCCGCTCCGGCCCCTCTCTCAGCCGACATCTTTCGCCACCCAAGTCTACATTACTTTAGAAGACATTCCAAGTCTTACGGCACGACATAGCCAATTGTTTGTTTTCTGTTCACATCACCGCATGCAATCACTTCTAGGCGACGCCTTCCATCGCGTGAACCTTCTGAGCGAGGAGTCTTGACGTTGTTCTGAGAGCTGGACGGCGCACGTAACACAGGAAGATGCACCGGCACGCTCCCACCTCTGTAGAGGAGGAGCAGGAGCAGTTGGCACTGGCTCTTGCAATATCCGCGTCCCTCAATGAGGGTGCGGTACGACGCGCGCAGCTCCGTGAGACCGTCCAGGGTTCGTGTAATCCCACCGCGCTTCAACTGGCCGCAGGCTCGTCGCGGCGTGCACCCTCACAGCCAGTAGCCAACGGCAGCCGCGCTGGGATGCAGGCCTCAGGTGGGCCTTTAGCCCAAGCTCCACTCAAAACCACACTGAAGCGCCGAAGCTGCTTGGGCAACCTGCTTGCTCACTTGATGATACAGGATGCTAGCAGCTTGTGACATGTTTCACAAGCTGCTAGTCTCCTGTATCATCACTGTAGCTGCCATGCTCACACCCCGGCATGCAGTGGAAACAGCCACAGCCTCGGCCTTTGAGCAGGAGTCCTAGGCACGGGCAAGGGTGAAGACAAGGCAACCTACCAGCTAGCTGCCCATGCTACCAGCACAGCTTCTGCAGGCACCACCTGCTCTACCCATGCGCCGCATGTTCAGCGCTGTGTTGCAGTCCCTGTCCACCCACCTGCCTGGCTGTAGTGCCTGGCTCGTCAGCCTTCCCTTGCTCTAGCCTGTGCCCCTGGTGGGCTGGGTGGGCTCAGCTGCCTGCTCAGCCTGGGCAGCCTTGTTACGCTCAGCTGGCAGGGAAGGGCTGCGCCGCGCTTTAATGCTGCTGCTGGGCCTGCCCGGCAGTGTGATGCCTGTGTGCACTGGCGTGCGGGCCCTTGGGGGCGTCACGTAGGGTGCTAGCTCAGCCCCGCACAGCGTGGGCTCCAGGCTGAGTGCAGCAGTGCTGTGAGGGGGAGAGGTGGATCTTGCACCCTGCACCTGCACCCTGCTTCTTCCCTTCCCCAGCTGTAGCATAGTATAGTGCACACTCCTGTATGACAAAGAGGCCATCCCCCTGTCACATGCCTCATGCCTCAAGGGGGGTAAGGCGCCTGGAGAGCGCTAGCGGCCAGTTTAGCCTGCCTTGACAAGCTTCACTGATCCATGCATGTGCTGCTGAATAGTGCATTCTGACAGGCAGTATGAGACGCTTGGATATCCACACATGCATATTGCGGGTGACCCCTGACCCCTGACCCCTGACCCCTGACCCAGGGAGCTCAGCAAGCCGGCCCTCCAGTTTGCCACCCGGGCGCCCAGCGCCAGCCGCCAGCGCAGCCGCCTCGCACCACGCCCCCGCCAGCAGCCACTACCCCCACATCCCCGCAGCAGGCCCTCCCCCCCCCCGTGGCCCCCCCACATCCCAGCAGCCGTCCTGGACCTCACAGCCAGTCCCAGCCCGGCCCACAGCCCCTCCCAGCTCTGCCATCCATGTCAGCCAAGCTCATGGGCGCCTCAAAGGCAGCCCCCACCACCCAGGGCACCCCCCTCCCGGGCTGCCGCCACCCCCTAAACCTGCCGCCCTCCCCCCACCTTCCCCGCCATTCTCTGTGGCAGGGGGCGCCACCCAGGCCCCCCTTAACAGCCGCCCCGCCCCCACCCCCCCAACCACTGGGCCCCCCTCTCGCAGGGCCCCAGGAGCAGGCGCCCCACCTGCCCGCCAGCTGCACCCTGACCTTACAGGGTGTGCGGGGTGTGGGCGGGCCCTGCTGGGCTCATACCTCAGCGCCTTGCAGCGCCGCTGGCACCCGGCCTGCTTCGTGTGTGGCTTCTGTGAGGAGGCCATCAACCAGGGCGGCAACACCCAGTTCGCTATTGGGGCACAAGACGGCTGGCCATACCACATGTGAGTCACCTGGCCGCAGGGGGCATGCAGGGGGCAGCGGGGCTCATGGCGGGTGGTGCTCAGGAGGTACAGGGGCAGCAGGGGCAGCAGGGACAGCTGGGGCTGGAGGGACAGGAGGAGCAGCAGGGGCAGGGAGCCAGGGGTAAAGGGGTGCAGAAGGGGCAGATGGCTGGGCAGATCGAGAGGGCAGATGAGACAGGGCAGATGGCTGGGTCATGCAGCTTAGCTCCCTTTATCAGCTGCCAGCATGGTTGGGGTGCCAGATCAGCCCATGGGGCTGGGTGGGGGCCCAGCTTGACCACACTCGACTTGACTTGGAGTGACCTGGTGTGACCTAATGTGACCGGACTTGGCCTGGTGTGACCTTACCCCATGTGATGCCCACAGGGATTGCTTCCGCCACCGCTTCCACCCCGTGTGCCACATCTGCCAGCAGTTCATTCCGGAGCGGCCTGACGGGCGCGTGGAGTATAAGGAGCAGGCCTTCTGGCGGGAGCCCTATTGCACCCACCACCTGCAGGACGGCACGCCACAGTGCTGTTCCTGCTCCCGCTTCCAAGGCAAAGGTCTGAGGGATGTGGGGGAGGGGGTGGGCAGGCAGATGAGGCAAGCAGGGAGGGATAGGGTGCGGGTAATGGGGTTATTTGGGGTGGGGTGGGGTAAGGGAGGGGGCAGGGTTGAATGGAGATGATGGGGTGGGGTGGGGTAAGGGAGGGGGCAGGGAGATGACTGGGGTGTAGTGGATCCCGGACTGATGTGCGGTGAGTGGCTCAGTGGTAATGGGTGACTCCTACACCTGAGAGGTCGTAGGATCAAACCACGAGGACAACAAGGAAGCAAACGAAAGGAGACAGCACCCCTCCAGGCTTGGGCAGCCAACTAGTATAGATGTGCAACTATAAGAAAATACCGAGTCCTGTGGTGTAGTGGGGGCCTCTACGGTTGGGTGGTGGGGGGAGGAGCAGCAGGGTGGTTCCCCCAGCTGTGGACCCCCCGTGGGGGTTACTCCGACCCCCGGTGGGGGTTACTCCTGCCCCCCTGGCCTGCGCCACCTCCACCACCTGCAGCTGGCCTTACCATCTATTGATGCTGCTGTCCAGGGTGGGTGTTGCTCACTGACCTGCTGGCTGCTGCTGTGTGGCTGGGGTGGGGTGTAGGCGTGGAGTTCGTTCAGCTGAGTGAGGGTCGCTTTCTGTGCCTAACCTGCCTGGGCTCAGTGGTGCTGGACACTAAGGACGTGCAGCCACTGTACGAGGAGGTGATGGCCTTTTACAGGTCAGGTCAGCTGGTCTATCAGGGCTAGCAGGGGCAGCAGGGGCAGCATTTCATGGCATTTGCTCATTGGCATCGCTGCAGTTTACATAGTCACAAACGCAACACTCCATAGTGGGTGCTTGTATGACGCTGAAGTGCTCAGCTGGCAGCAGCTTGCAGCATCTTGGGTAATGGTGATGAGGAAGTGAGGTGATGAAAGCTGCGCCTCCTCCCTCCCCACCCTTCTGCCAGCTGCAAGTCAGAGTGCGCAGAGGGGCCAGGTCCGGGCGTATACAGCAGCCCCTCACCTGGGCAGCTGCACTGTGCATGTGTGTGTGGCTGCAGGAGCATGGGCATGGCGCACCCTGTGAAGGCCCCGCTGATGATGGTGGACGGCACAACCCTGAATGAGTACAGGTGACTGATTGGTAGCTGCCTGGCAGCTGCCTGACATGAGCGCGGCCGGCCTCTGACCTGTCCCACCTCCTGTGCAGCGCAACCTAGCACTCTCTCACCGCCAGCCACTATACCACATGAAGGATGCACAGGGTCTGCAGACCCACACAGGGTGGAAGTGAGGCAGTCGTGCCGAGCAGCTGGCAGCAGCCTGGTCTGATGCGCAGCCCTGTCCTGCCCTGCATCATGTGCCAGGCTGTCAACAGCCACGTGTTGACGCCCTGCCATCACTGCTGGGCTCACTGACCCACTGCAGCCAGGCCACCCTGGCAAGGAGGTGGCCGCCTGCCTGGCTGTGTGCTGCGCAGCAACCGGGAGGGCAAGGACAGTGAGGGCGGTCCAGTGTTCCACATCAGGGGCCTGACGCTGGCAACCGTGTACCGCACCATCCCCTCCATCATGCGCACATCAGGTGGGACCAGGGGGTGTGAGAGGGACGAGGGGCAGGGGGGCTGGCTGGCAGGGGGGCTGATCCAAGGAGGTGGGGTAGGACACTGGAAATGACACGCAGGCGGTAGCCGGCGGCCAAGGTGGCGGCAGGAGGAGGCAATGTCTGGCAGCAGGGGTGTATGCCGCCTGGCGGTCTGGCGTCTGCTCCACGCTGCGTGTGGTGACAGAGTGCTGGCGTTGGATTCTGGCAGCGGGCTAGGCAGGTGGAGAGCTAGGCTTACAGCCAGGCCGGTGACTTAGAAGAGACAGCGTAGACCCTCCAATTGAGGAGGTATTGAATACAATGTTGGAAGATACTTCAACGTCTTCCTCAAATGGCCACAACCAGGGTTCAAACTTGACTAGCCTAGGTTCCAGTTGTAGGTTGTAGGCGACCTCCAGTGCAACGCCTCAAGGGAGATGTGAGGTTCTTCCTCTGCAGTGTGGCCATTGCGGCATTGGTCGGGTCACTAGGTGCACTGAATGCAGCCACTGTATCAGCATTCAAGGCTGTGCTGCTTGTAGCACGTGTGTCCAGCATCCAGTATCCAGCATCAAGCATTGACCCGACAACCAACCGCCTGCTTGTTGACTGTTGTCTGTCTGGCTGGCTGCAGGCGACCTTGGTGTGAGCAGTGTCAGCACACCCGTGAAGGCAGCAGGGGGCGGGGGCGGGTCAGTGAAGTGCAGCGTCAGTGCCATCCTGGTGCTGTACGGCCTCCCACGCCTCCTTACGGGTGAGACCTACCCCTGCCCCCTTGCTCCCCCCTGCCTTCCTGCACACAGCCCACTGCCACCTTACAGCCACTGGCCCAGGCGGGAGGGCAGGTGGGCGGGGTGGGGCATGCAGGCACCTCTGGTCAGTCCATTAGGGTTAAGAAGGGCAGAGGCAGGCAACACTGCGGGCAGGCAGGCACACTGCGGTACGAGGAGGTGATGGCCTTTTACAGGTCAGGTCAGCTGGTCCATCAGGGCCAGCAAGGGCAGCAGGGGCAGCAGGGGCAGCAGGGGCAGCATGCGGGGCAGCAGGTGGGCTTTTGTCGCGGCTCTTTGCGTTGCTGTTGCGTTCAACTTAAGCTTCAGCCTCAGCTTAAGGCTGTGGGTGAGCGGTGGTGGTGGTGGTGGTCATGGTGGTGGTGCAGGCTGCATCATCGCGCATGAGCTGATGCATGCCTGGCTGCGCATGAAGAACGTGGCTGGCCTGGATCAACAGGTGAGAGCAGCAGCAGCAGTCGTCGGGGCTGCCAGGCAGGAGGGTGAGGGTGAGGGTGGCAGGGGGATGGGTGGGTAACGAGCAAGGGCCATGGGGGGTGTGGTCTGTTGGACAGGGGCCCATTGCATGGTGTGGGGAGTTTGCTCGGGCAGTATGCTTAGGCGCTCTTTGCTTGGGAGAGGGGGCGACAAGGCTGGCTGGGGCGAAAGGCAACGCAGTCAAAGCTGCCGGTGGAATGGCAGGTTCAGGACTTCAGGTGTTTGGGTGATTGAGGTGTGTACACCAGGGGTGATTTGTAGTCGCAGCTGGGCAGGTGAGGCTGGGGCTGGATGATGATGCTGGTCCTGATAGTCAGGTCGGGATGAAGGGCTACCGGCTGACTGCCAGCCCTACAGGCCAGGGCGTCCAGGTGCGCCAGCGCATCATCACGGCTCTGCTCTGCTGGTCTGCAGGTTGAGGAGGGGTTGTGCCAGCTCATGGCGTACGTGTGGCTGGACCAGCAGCATGGGCAGCAAAAGGATCCAGAGCAGCAGCGCCTGGGCTCCTTCTTTGCCTATCAGATCCGTGAGGTGCGCCCACAGCCAGTCTGACCCCTGCTGCCCCTGCTGCTGCCGCTGCTGCTGCCGCTGCTCACCCCCTGCGCTCATTGCTGCCTTCACACAGCTCAAAGCGTTAGGCTAGCAAGAGCTGCCCTGCGCTGCCCCACTACCAGGCCTGAGCTGGCCTGGCAAGGGCTGGCCTGGGCTGACTCGCTCTTTTTTAGTCTCCCAGGGCCCAGCGTGGAGTGTTCCGCAGCGGTTGGGGTCCAAATGGCATAACCCTGATGTCTGAGTAGACATGACTGAGACTACCAGGGACTTGGCTCAGCTTGGTTTGGCCTGGCCTGACTTGGCCTGGCTTGGCCTGGCTTGGCCTGGCTTGGCCTGGCTTGGCTTGATGCAGTAATCTCTCAATCCCCAGTAGTGAAATGGGTGCAAGCCTGGTGACTGAGGGTTGCTGCTGCAGGACACCTCAGCCGTGTACGGGGACGGCTTCCGCACCGCATACGACGCCTTCCAGCAGCGTGGCCTCAACGCCATCATCAACGACGTGCTGCGCACTGGCCGCATTGGTTGAAGTAGCGCCAGGCCCCCTTTCCCTGCTTAGCATGGCCCCCGCAACCTCCACAAACCTCCCTTTAGCTGTTGTGAAGGGAGCATGGGAGCAAGCCTGACCTGGCCTTGATCCTCATCCAAACCCTCGACTTGACCCTGGTGCACGTCCTATCACTGCCATCCACCCTACCTCTCCTCCCCCTCCTCCTCTCCTCCTCCTGATGAGGGTCGTGGGATGGGGTATGTGCACTTTTGAGTGTTGGGTGTGCAGCCTCCAATACTCCGGGGTGCTTGTGTTCCATTATCCAGGTTTAGAAACATTATTTATTATCAACATCCAGGCAGAACCTCAGCCAGCAGGCAGACAGGCTTCAACTAGCCCAGGTTCTTTCTGCTCATGCAGCCCTTTCAGGACATCGACTAGGGTTGGGATGGCCGCCACCACCCAAACCCGCAACAATTACTTGATGGCTAGACAACGCTCAATTGATGGCACACTTGATGGATGGCTAGAGAACAGAAAACTACAACGCAACATTGGGCATATATCGTTATAGAGGGAATGAGAGTGCTTACTCTGCCGGTGAAGACGTCAAATTATGTTCCATATGGCTGTGACATCACTCATACGACGGAGTGCAAGGGTGGGCCGTGCGCATGAGCACTCCGCTGAGAAGCAGTTCTTAGATGGACTGTGTCTATGTGTGCACACCATGATCTGCCGTACAGCCAGGGGATGAAGTAGGTGTCAACATTTCAATATGACCGGGTGAGGGGAGTGGCTGTGTTGCTGGGAGCGGGCTGCTGCAACCAGGGTGGGTGGAAGGCCAATGCGGTGCGGGAGGGGTTTCGCAAGGTGGAGGAGCAGCCTAGCAGGCCCAACACGTTGGGGCTCATAATGAGGTGCCGCCAAACCACCCTCCCCCAGCCCAGGGGCCCCCTCCCTGCCAAGGAGTCCCATGCCCAGGACCAGCCTCTTGCCTAGGCCCCGAACCCCCCTGCCCAAGCCCCCCCTGCTGCACCTGCCTATGTGGCCCCACCCCAGGCCCTCCCATGGGGCAGGTGGCTGGACCGGGACACCAACGCCTGCCTTAGCTTCCAGCGCATTGGGGAGAGTGCGCAGCGCCCCCTGGAGCTGTGCAGTTGGAAGGACCGTGAGTCTCTACCTGACCCCGGCAAGGAGTACCAGCAGCGCTACAAGCTGGTCAATGATCGGCTGCCTGATGTCAGGCAGCGGTTGCATCGGGCAGCGGAGCACTGGCGGGGCATTGATGGCCGGGCCCGCAACAACCCATAGGGCCTAGTAGATTGAACATGTGTAACAAAGTATTATACCCAAAGTACCAAAAGTACTATATAATATACCCACAGAGGTGATACTTGTGCATTCCAAATATCCAATAATATGCACAAATCATTAGCCACATAGGCATTGACCTGTTGGTTTTGATAAGGTGCCCAAGCTCTTCAGGATGGAACGAAAGTGCTACTGGTGTGGGATCTGTGGTCATCAGGGGTGCAACCGGGGACGCTATGTTATTAGCTATGTTGGGCTGCATAGTTAGAAGATGAGCTGTGACAACGGCGACACAAGTCCATGTTAAGGTAAGATGCGTTGGTGCTTTACTCTTACTGAAGTGTCATAATGCATTGATGTGATTTGTGGGCAGGGGCTCTGCTGGCAGTGCGTCAAGCCAGTTTGCCTCATCATCGCCATTGATGATGCCTATCGAGCTTGCCTGATGTGGACATACCATTACCAGCAGGAACAGGCCAGGAAAATGTACGTTGAGTGGCATGTGGATCATATTTACGCAGTCACATGGAATTGCCGATGCCAAGGATGTGTTGCGATGTGATGTGTTTCGCGAGACAGCAGCACTTCTACTAACGGCACTTTCTGCGGGCTTCTTCGTATCGTCGCCTTGGATACGTGCGTGGTGCTGATGGAGGTACGGCGAAGGTAGCAACCAGCCGTGCTAGCCATCAGCCGAGCAGTACTCACGGCATGAAACGCGCCTCGACAGCGTTTCTCCAAGCCGCTGAAGACGCTTGGCGAAGGAACATACGGAACAGTACGCTGATGTTTGCTAGACACATTCTTAAGAGCCCGGGCTGCCAAACAGTGCAGGTCATCGTACCTGTTCTCATTGCAGGTTTACCTGTGCGTCGATAAAGCAGCTCCCGATGGACCTTGTTACGTTGCTATCAAATCCTTCAAGAGCCAAGAGGTACCGGCTTGCACTTACACATGCAGGAGCTTGCTTGCATCACCGACACATGCACGTTCATCACCACCCCAATGCTAACACCAGCTAGTAACCTTGTGTATGCAGCTTGAAGAACAGGCCAAGGCTCTTGCAGTGCGGGAAGCCAAACTGTTAGCCGCTGTACGAGGGCATCCTAACATTGTGCACCTTCACCACGCATACATGACACGAAGTGGCCAGCTATACTTGGTACAGGTAAGAATTGCTTCTGCCACACAGTCTGTACTATGCAGCGGACAGCTTCCTTTGTCAGTTGTGCCATGCCTCACTTCTCGTGCCTGGTGTTGATGCTTTCTAGTCTCGGGCACCAGTCAATCAGCTGGTTCAAGCCCTGCCAGTACCTATTGCTTACGGCACGCAGAGCCAATGAAACACATCTTTCCCAGATTTATCTCCATCGACTGCTGCAAGCTTGCCCCATACTATTCGTACAGCAACAAGGTGTCAGCCAAGTATGGAGGGCTAGGGCATGGGTGCCTCCCAAAAAGGGGTGTGGGCTGAGTGCAGAGTGTGGTGGCCAGTGAGGCTGCTGGCTGGAGACTAACTAACTAACTAACCTCTCCAACCCACTGAGCCACTGATCACCAGTTAAGGCTTGCTGCGTACAACGCAATCACAGCACCTGCCCCTCGCTAGGGGTGGTGTGTTGTCTGTGCTGAGTAACTCCCACACACATGACAGGGCGCCTACCGTCTACTAGTGTTATTGCCTGACCCCTGTGACAGGGCTAGAGCCTAAGGTTGGCATGACAAACATGCGCTGATGTAAACTAATAACAGCTTCCAAGGGAGCGCACTACTGTGCCCCGTAGGCTGCTGCTGCTGCTGCTGCTGCTGCTGGGTTTTGAGTGGGCGGTCTCGCAGCCGTATTTAGCCCAGGTCAAGGTAATCCTTGCCCCTAGCTGGCAGCTCAGGCAGCCCAGGTCACCAGCACAGCTCCAGTGGGCGCCACCTGCTCTCCCCATTGCGCTGCATGTTCAGTGCTTCAATGCATTTTGTACAGCCTGAGCTGCTGCCATGCCCACTCAGGGGCCAGGTACACCTCGTTCCGGTGGCCAGGGTGGTGGTGATGTGCTGCAGGTTGGCCTCCTGGAACATACCAGCTGTGCTGGCTGCTGCCAGATGCTGGAGGTGGGGCTGGATGGTTGCCAGCCACCTCTTGGTCTCAATCAGGGCATTGTTAAGGCCACTGGCCTGCAGCACTTGGCCCCTGGTCAGCTCCCTCCAGGCCAGTTTGTATGTCACAAGCTGGTTTGACTTCTTGTCCCACGCCCCTGAGGCTGCACTGCCTGGTTGAATGACGCTGGGGTCAGTGCCAGCCCCAATCTGGGGAGCTGTTGCTGCTGTAGGGGCCCGCTGCTGGGGGTTGTATGGGGGGCTTGTGAGGGGGTGTGCGCAGTGCACACACACGCAGACATGTCTGTCTCCACCTCTTTAGCAACCTCAAACACCCGGCTGGCCAGCTAGCCTGTGCTGAACCACCTGTCCCAGTGGGCCTTGCGGGCTGGCTTCTTGGTGAGCTGGGTCTCCTTAGTAAGCCCCAGCTGCCTGCACACCCCATGGAGCACTTTGCTGTCCAGCTTAGTAAAACGGGCTCCCACCCTCACCATGGGGGTGCGGCTGAAGGGGGATGAAGGGGTGAGGGTCATGTGGCCACCCTTGCGCCTTCCACGCTTTGACTGCCCTTGGGCTGGGAGCGCTGGGGGGGTGGGGGCCTGCTGCCACTGCTTCAGTCACCGGCATATGCACTGCATGGCATATGCGGCAGGGCAAGCTCAGGGTGTCTTCATGCCCAGCGGGCGGCGGTGCGTGGCTGCCGTAACCTTCAGCTCATCCATGTGCTTCTTCTCCAGCTGGGAGTCCTGCAGCTCCGGGCTACCAGCATTTAGGGCATACACGCACACCGGTACTGGGACGCTTCCTCGGAGGCATTGCGCCACTAGGCTCATACCAGCTCATACAAGCTCATACCTGCTCATACCCGTGTGTCACTCACTCTCGCACCTCTACAGGCCACCTCCAAAGGGCACCTCCACAGGGCACCTCTAAAGGGCACCTCAGGTTTAAAGTGTGCGGGCATGCTGAGGCCAGCAGGGGAGCGAGCCTGACCTGCCCTCAACTCCCACATCCACCCTCCCCCTAATCCCCTTCTTCCTCCCCCTCCTCCTCTCCTCCTCCTGAAGAGGGTCATGGGATGGGGTGGTCATGCACTTCTGGGTGTTGAGTGTGCAGATTCAGCTAGTCAGCAGGTGCTGAGTTCTGTCCAGCGGGCTGTGTCCCATTTGTCCTTGCTCAGCCCGCAGTGATGCATGACTTGCACCATGCTCAGCTCCCACTCCCACGCCATGGGCATATGCCTGTGTGACTGTCAAAGTCGCTGGTGGTTGTGAGCTAACGCTCAAGGGTGGATAGCTCCGCTGCCTGCCTCCTAACCATCTGGTCTGTGCTGTGCAGAAAGCGCACACCAATACTAAACGACCCTACTCTCAACGCATGCTTCCCTGCTTTCATCGCTGGGTGTGCCAGAGCTCTTAGCTCCTGCTGCCAGTCCTCAGTGTGGTGTTTCATAGTATCAGGGTTGGGGGTTACGACCGCACCACTTGCTCACTTTGGATCCCATTACTTGGGGCAGTGTTATTGTGTGTGTATGAGCTATTCCCCGAGCTGTGTCTAAGCCCCATGTCTGTGCGCAGCCATCTTAAGTGGGTAGTCAGCCCCCACGCAGGGTGATCACATCACTAGCTGTCTTGCCATGCCAAGCTCGTGCGTGTTACTACTCGTACACGTATATGCTGTAGGCCCATAGGCTCGTTCCCTGAACAGGGTGCTCCTAGCGAGCTCCCTTCTCCTACTCTCCCTGTCACCCACCACCACCACCACTTCCTAGTCCTTCTCCCAACTCACACCACCCCATACCCCACGCAGTCTCTGCCTTCCTGGTATAGCGCTCCGGCTCTGGCCGGCCCTGGCAGGCAGTGTGTGCATGACAGGAAGTGCCACAGGATGCAGCTGCAGTAGGCCTGCACCAGGGTGCGGCTGGGAGCAAGTAGGCAAGGCAGTCTCCACACACAGTGCATCTACAGTGCCTATGGTGTCACATGTCACACCTTCAAGAGCAGCGGGTGTCACAAGGAGACAAATCAGTAGCCCAGGGCCACTAGACAGTGTGGATCTGGGACCCAGCTGCCTCCTTGTTCTTCCAAGCACCCTTACGAACGCTGGATGTCTCAAAGGTTCAGGTGCCCTCTGGCTCAGGCGCTCCTGCCAAAGCTGGGCCCAGCAGGCTGCCTGTCTGCAGCCGCTGCTGTTGTAATGGGTGTTGTGCTGTCTTTCCTCAGGAATATGTCGAGAACAGCCTTGCCCAACAATTGGAGGTGCACAGCCCTAAGGGGTTGCCACATGGGATGGCCTGCAGCATCATCCGCCAGCTGTTGGAAGCTCTGGCCTTCATGCACAGCCGCAGTGTGACGCACCGGGACATCAAGATGTGGGTTATGTTGCTGTGCTAGTGAAACAGTTGTCTGATGTGACAGTTGTATGCGCAAAGGACTGCAACCTGATCTAGTCACAGACAGCCACCAGCCAAGCTGGCAATCTTTCAAGCCAGGCCGCACATGGATGCACTGTTGTTTGCAGGGCCAATGTTCTGCTGCGCAACGACGGGTGTGTTAAGCTGGTGCGTGCCAGCCTGTGCATCATGCCACACTGCACATCCTCTTGTGGCTCAGCTCATGCGGAGGCCGACAGCTGACCCACACAATGCTCATCTCCCTGAGCCACTCTGGTCTTGGGCTTTGCTCATGGCACCCAAGCAACGAGTCTGTGCCGCGTACCAAACCGCCCATGTGTGTAGCTTGTAGCCTGGAGGCAATCAGTGTCGCACTAAACTCACCCACCTGTGGCTGGTCATACAGTGCCAAATGGTCATGGGTGTCACCTGCAGTGCGACTTTGGTATGGCGACCAGCTTGGCACCTGCCGTCCAGCCAGGGGGAGGGCCCGGTGGCCTGCAGCCCTCAGACTCTACTGCAGAGGCACAGCTGACCAGCTATGTCGTGACACGCTGGTACCGCAGCCCTGAAGTGTTGCTGGAGCAGCCCTATAATGAGGGTGTGGATGTTTGGTCAGTGGTAAGTCAGGCCCTTACCCCCTGCAGTGCAGGGCACTGTGTGCCTGGTGCCCAGCCATCAAGCAGTATGGAAGTGCTGCTTGCGGGTGGATACCGCCCTAGCACGCACCCCTTAGCTTGCGCAGATACCCAGGACTGGACTCCCTGGCATGAGGATGGAGGCCAGGGCAAACACACCCACCACCACAGCTCACATGCAAGCAGAACATGGCCTGCCTTACCCAACAGTGTGAGATAAGGGCTCGCCGGCCCTTCGCTCAATGATGACGACCCTGTCTTCATCCCTGGCCATGCCAGCGCTCTTAAATCCCGCTGGCACTTCCTTGCACTGGTGGTGCGGTGTTGAGTAGCAGCGATAGGGTTCAGATGTGGGATGGATTACTTCCTCAGTGAGGCCCCCTGAGTTGGGGCATTACCAGTTCCTGTGTATAAGCTATCGCCTGTGGGAGCCATGCAATCTGCGTCGATCGCAAGCTGAAACATTTCTCGTGTATAGCACTCCCCTGCAAGCTGCAACTTTGTGGACAGCGCAGGCAGCTTACTGAGGTGAATGTTTTGCCTATATGGAGCAACCCTCCCCTTGCACATATCATGGACCTACATTCTTGCCTGACCCCGGAGTGACAGGGGTACAATGTGCCACTGCTGCTGGGTGTTGAACAGGCAGTCTCGCAGCCGCCTGCAGCCCAGCTTGCGATTCTCCTCGCCCCAGGATAGCAGTGGTGGCGAGTTAGGCACAAGCATTGCGCCTGCGAGTGCCATCTGCTCTCCCCACGCACTGCAGATTCAATCCTGCATTGCAGACCTGGCCACGTGCCTGGCTGTGGTGCTGGGGAATGGGGGTCTGCTCTTGTCCTGGCCTTTATCGTTGGTGGGCTGGGTGGGCTCTGCTGCCTGCTCAGGGTTTGCGCGTGTGGCTGGCAAGAGAGGGCTTGGCCAGGCTCTGAGGGTACTGGCTGTGTGCCTGCCTGGCTGCGTGGGGCCTGTGATAAGCTGCGTGGAGCACGCCACAACCCTCAATCGCAGATAAACCCTTGTCATGACTCACCAACTATCAGGTAATGATGCATATCCCGACACTAACCTTATGCAGCACCTTAGCCCTCAACCTAGAGCCTTCATTGCAGAGGAACACTAAGTGTGGACCCTAACACAGCGGTGTTTTTGTCTGTGTGGAGTTCCCATGCACATGGCATACACATGGCATACACATGGCATATACATGGCATACACATGGTCATGGTCGCCTACCACCTACACTATTGCCTGACCCCGGAGGGCTATGATGTAGAGTTAGCATGACAAACATGCACGAAGTGTAAGCTGACAACAGCTCAAGAGGGGGGGGGCGCACACTACTGTGCCTCAGCAGGCTGGGTCTTGGGTGGCTTGTCTCGCACCCGCTTGTACCCCAAGCCTGGGTACTCCTTGCCCTTGGCTGGCACAGCTCCCTGCTCTGGCCACCAGCACAGCTCCAGTGGGCGCCACTTGCTCTCCCCAATGCGCTTCATGTTCAATGCTGCATTGCAGTCCCTGTCCAGCCACCTGCCTGGCTGTAGTGCCGGCTTGGCTTTGGCAGCCTTGCCCTTGGCCTTGTTGGGCTCAGCTGCCGGCTCAGCCTTGATGCGCTTGCTGCGCTTGGCTGGCAGGGGGGTGCTGGGCCCAGGCTCCGAGGCTGCTGGCTGTGTGGCTGCCTGGCTGCTGCATGGGGCTTGTGGGGGCTTGCAGGGGGCCACCACAGGGCACCACATCAGGCCCCTCACTGGCTGGTCACGCTCCTGGCTCCAGGCTGGGCGCACCAGGGGGTGTTCCACCTGCCCTGCAGGGGGCTTCCAGTCTGTAGGCCTGGACGTCCTGCGTTTGTTCAGCTGCCTCTCACAGCGCTGCTTGCCATTCACTGCTGAGCTGACCCGGCTGATGCTGTGGATAGCTCCGCTGCCTGCCTCCTGACCATCTTGTCTGTGCTGTTCAGAAAGTGCACACCAATCCGAATCGACCCTGCCTTTCAACGTCTGTGTCCCTGCTTTCATCGCTAGGTTTGTCAGAAGTGTTCATCCAGCAAGCGAGGTGCAGAAAATTTTGGCTCACAGTCACTGGGGTTGCCTGTGTGCAGGGCTGCCTCTTTGCGGAGCTGCTTTTCAACCGGCCCCTCTACCCTGGGCGCTCCCACATTGATCAGCTGGCCCTGGTTGCAGCTGGCACTGCCATGATCCTGCCAGAGCACTTGGCCACTCTGCGTGCCAACTATCGCATGTGTGGTGTAGATATCCCTCTGCCGCAACCCTCTACTGCCCAGGGTGCCACGCAGCTGCAGCAGCAGGCAGCCGTGTATCAGCGCATGAGCGGCATGCTCTTGCCAGCCATGAGAGAGTTCCTGGCAGCCACGCTGCACCCCGACCCACTGCTGCGCGCCACAGCTGCGGAGCTGCTTCAGTTACCAATCATGCAAACAGCACAGCGTGTGCCAGCAGTGCCTGGGCCGAGCCTGCCACCTGCCGCTGCAGTCTTGAAGCAGCTAGAGGAGGCTGAAGCTGCAAAAGCTGAGGCCACTGGCCAGGCTACGGGTGCCAAGCAGCCTGTCGTCAAGCCCTCGCGGTCCATGCGCAGAGGAGTTGAGGAAGGCATCCCTGCTGCAGTGCCTGCAGAGCAGCGGGGTCTTGCTAGTGTCCGTTGCGAGCCTGAAGCACCTGGGTTCAGCGCCAGCCGCGCCGCATGTGCCAGTCCTCCGCCGCCTCACTCGCTGTCGCCCATGTTGGCCAGCAGGCACGCAGACAAGGTGGATGGTCAGCGCTCCCCCAGCACGCTGAGGGCCATACACGATCCCAACCGCAGCCGGACCCCTGACCGGTCGCTCCTCCGTGTCCCATCAGCGGGTCGTCGCAGCAGCCAGTCTCCGCTGGTGGCGCCCTCCAGCCAGTCTCCTGCCACTTCGCGGCACACCTCTCCTGCCTGCCGCCACAGCTACACTCCCAATGGTGAGCAGCGCCTTCGCTCCAGTATGCCTTTCCCTCCACTCCACAGAACTGCCAGCCACACAGCGGAGCATCAAAGCCCATCCCTTTCAGCCCCCAACTCTCGTCACAACCTGAACCATGCCCATGCACCTCTCACTAGTCCACCCTCGAGGCGCAACAGTGTCCGGTGGCTACTGAACAACGCTGCTCCCAGCGGACAAAGCTCATCTGGCAGCTGCGAGGACACAAGTAGTAACAATACTGCTTCACTTTCTGCACCCTGCTTACCAGTCAAACAAAACTCATTCAACTCACCCTGCTTACCAGATCAGGCTTGCCAGCACGAGGCACTCCTCAGCCAGCTTGCCAGCCTGCCACGTAAAGTCAATGGAGAACCCAGCCACACCTCAACATCCTGCCTCTTGCCTCCAGCCCACACAGGGGGAACTTTGGTCCCGCCTAATGCCCCAGGCCGCCCAACATCTGCTCGACCGCTGCGGGGTCAAAGCGACCTCAACACGCGCCTACTGCGCAGCAGCCTCAGCTCCACCAGTGTGGTGATTGAGGGATCTGGCGCTGGGAATGCCTTAGGGCATGGAGTGGAGGTGCAGGCGGCAGTGCCAGGGCTGAGAGCGCCCGTCTCAGGGCGACGCAGCCACATGCAGCACAGCGCAGGATCGCAACCCCCCGACAGTTCCAGTGCGGCAAAGGAAGGGCTGTCCCTCGCGTCACTCCTCCTACCCGCAAGGTCGCCGGGTCGCGAAGCACGCAATGGGCCAGCACCGTGGGATGAAACAGAGGGGAAGAGCGCTGGTCCCAGCAGCTGCGAAGTGAGCCCTCGAGAGCGGCTCGCAAGCCGCCTGGGGACAGCGATGCATGGCCGGCGTAGCGCAGGCCAGGACGCCCTGGCTACGGTGGTGGTGCAGCGAGGAGCTCCAACATTGGCGGGCACTCCCAGCACTGTGCCACGCAGCAATCTAAATCTTGGAGCCCAAGATCGCAGCCATGTAGTGTAGCTTTATTTGGAGCTTCCTCAGAGGCATTGAGCCACTAGGCTCATACCAGCTCATTTCAGCTCATACCTGCTCAGACCCGTGTGCCACTCACTCTCGCACCTCCAAAGGGCACCTCCACAGGGCACCTTCACAGGGCACCTTCACAGGGCACCTCCCAACAGCTGCTCCAGCATAGGCGGGCCTTGGCTGTCTTGGTGTTGGTGATGAGTAAGTCACCCCTCATATTGGTGCTGCCCAGCTCCTGCAGCTTGGCCAGCATGTCCTACTTGCTGGAGTTATCAGAGACAGGCTTGAGGACAGGTTGAAGGTGCTGCCCCGTGCGCCCTAAGCTGCGCAGCAGCTAGTTGTAGACCGTCTGCTCATGTCAGGAAGGGCCGTCAGTGACCTGCAAGGGCGAGGGCATGCGGTAGCAGAAGCAGGAGTCACTCTGCAACAGCAACACTATGTTGGAAAGACCAAGACATGGCATCTGTCAATAGCAGGTGCAGTAGTGTCAGTGATCACAGGAGCTGCAAATGATAGGCATTGCACATTTGTTTTCCCAGACCTGTAGGCATGTCATGGACATTCATGCAGCATGTCAACTCAAGTAGTTAGAGGAGTATGGACTGCATGCCACATTCACACTAGCAGTCACAGAGCACGTTGCATTGCCTCAGCCCCCGCTGCACCTTCGCCCATTGCGTTGCTCCGCATACTCGTACCTTGCGCATGCTTATGAACCCTTGTGCTTGGTACACCTTGCTCCTTGGTTTTGACCTGCCTGCACATTGCGGTGTTGTAAATGTGATCCTACCTTGTACTGGATCAATGGATGGTCAATATTGCACGAGCATGCAGTATCCAAAGGGCTGTGACTACGAGGGAAAAGCTCACATAACGAGGGACGCATCCGAATGGTACTCGTGTCGTGGTTTCGTGGGCTACGACCAACCAATTCGTTGGTACAATGTCAGCTCCATGCAGCGACCTGTTATCCCCTCCTTTCCTCCGAGTCATAGCTTTCAGTACAACTGACACATAGATTGGCGCGAAGGTAGCCGGCTGAGTGTTCGCATGAAACATCCAGCATGAATACTGGCGCAGTGTGTTCAGCTTTACAGCTGGTCACCCCCGCCATTGGCCCCGCAAATGTGAGACGGTCTGGGGCGCGAATCTCCGTGTAGCTCGTGACAAAGTTTTGACGCAGTCGGGTGTAACAGGTGTATGCGGCACCCAGCAGCCGCAAAACACTAGCTCAGATCGGCGCCCGCCCAAACCTGACCTGTGCCTTCCGCTCCTAAAAGACTCACGCACATCATAAGGCGAGGCTAGCAATCCTTCTACGCACGCCGTAAGCCAACGGCACAAGTGCAGTACGCCTGCTTGCATGTCAGTGCATGGAGCATATAATTCGTGAATATGCGCACAAGTCAGCCAGCTGGCACCCCTTACCTCACTGACGTTGCGGCATGACTCTATGCAAATGTAAGCTGCCTTATGACAGCGCCACATCATCACTTGGCAATATGTTGTCGGGATGGCTCGGGATGGGCTCTGGCTTTCAGTGTTACATGTGCCGTGGTGCCTCAACCCTCTTCCTCAACTTCAGCAGGCACATGTCACGCAAAATCATTACAGAAATACATGTATCGATGCTCAAACGCCTTGCAACACCACTACAGAAGACATGTATCGCTGATGCAAAGCACATGCATTGATGTAAAAAGGTGGCAACACCACACCACAACACCTCCACTCGTACACATCAACACCACCACCTCAACAACACACCACAACACAATGACTCATGCCTCACACACTGCTATGTGCACAACAAGCAAGGACTGGTCGCACCTCCTTGCTATAGCTAACACTCACCACGGGACTGCTAAGCACTTTGCCTTGCTGCCTATGCCCCATGGTACCAAATCAGGCTGGGCTGGGCTGGGCTGGGCGGGCTAAGCTAGGCTGGGCTGGGGTGGGCTGGGCTAGGCTGGGCTGGGGTGGGCTGGGGTGGGGTGGGCTGGGCTAGGCTAGGCTGGGCTGGGCTGGGCTGGGCTGGGCTGGGCTGGGGTGGGCTGGGGTGGGCTGGGGTGGGCTGGGGTGGGCTGGGGTGGGCTGGGGTGGGTTGGGGTGGGCTGGGGTGGGCTGGGGTGGGCTGGGGTGGGCTGGGGTGGGCTGGGGTGGGCTGGGGTGGGCTGGGCTGGGCTGGGCTGGGCTGGGCTGGGCTGGGCTGGGCTGGGCTGGGGGAGGGGGGGGGTACCCTAACAACAAGGTGACACAACACAACAACAACGTCGAGCTCCATGTCATGCCTTGCTGACTCCTTGCTACCTCCTTGTTGGCTGCTCCTCTACGCCGCTGCTGCCTTGCTCGGTGATGGAGATGGGGGTGATTTATTGGCATCCTGCACACACAATCACAAAGACAAGGTCTTGGGGCACACACCACAAAACATGCTTATTAATTAGTTCTAATTAATCAAATCTTAAGGATCACGACAGTTGTGTGCTTCCCGCAGCTGCTCATGCCTGGCATGCGTTTCACAAGTGTTCACACGAACATCAAACTGACCTAGACAAGGTGAGGTATAATACAACCTTACTCACCTCTTGCTCACTGTTTTCAAGAGCTGATTCCCTTGCTGCACTCCTGCTTGGAAGAGCCTTGGGCTGCTGTGGGTTTGATGCTGATCTTCACAACAGCCAAGCACCTGTGGAGGTCAGCAGATTTGGTTGCATGTGTTGACATTGTATGCAAAACGCACTAAGAAACAGCACCCCGTGCTTACCTGGGATGTAATCGCGAGTTGCAAGTCCGACGGCAGCATAGGCTGCTCGGCACGGAAATGCCCCGGCCACCAATTCATCTCTCCTGTTGCGACACGCATATAAACATATGGAGAATGACATAGCGAAGCTAATCAAGTCGTCGAGACAATGCAATACAATCGACAAAAGAGGGCCTAACCTGCTAGCGACACCGTTGTGAGATGTAGAGCCCAATGGTGGAAGAATTACATGCAGCGGATCAAAGACGGTGCCAAAAAGTGAACTGCGGGGCCAATGGCGGGGGTGACCAGCTGTCCTTCTGCCAGGGTCGGTTCCCTATTACTTAGGATTGCCTGACTTCCGGCCTGATATTGCCCTGTTGGCCTGAATGGCTGGATCACTGCACCCATGTGGACATGCCGAGTGGTATCTTGTGCAGTGTCCTGCATGAGTGTGATGTTACATACTGGGAAGAGAAGAAAGAGAAAAGGACCAGTCGGACGTAATGGTTTAATGACACTGATCATGACTGATCATGATGATGTCCCAGGTCCTCCTGGGCTGATGTCTGCCAGACCTGTTTGCCCACTGGCCTGTTTGTTCCCCGATGTGCTGCTGCTGCTGCTGCTGTCCAGGTCTGCACCAGGGCTGTCCTACGTTTACCAGGCTGGCAGGGGCAAGGGTCAGGGCCAAGGTGTGCAGCAGCAGCAGCAGCAGTATGGTGGGCGCTGACTCCACTCCACCCCTTCAAGGGCATGACCCCCTCAAGGGCGACTAGCCAGTTTGGCATGACACACATGCATTGGTGTACACTGGCACATCTTCCACATGGCACACCCTATGGTGCCACAGCAGGTCCCTTGCTGCTGCTGAGCCTTGGGGGGCTGGGTCTTGCAGCCGCGTGCAGCAAAGGCCTGGGTGCTCCCTGCCCTTGTATGGCAGCTTCAGCTGGCCTGGCCACAGGCACAGCTCCAGAGGGCACCACTTGCCATCTCCACTGCGGTGCATGTTCAGTGCTGCATTGCAGTCCCTGTCTACCCACCAGCTGTGGTGCTGGAGGTGGGCTCAGCAGCCTCTCCCTTGGCTGGCCTTTGCCCCTGGTGGGCTGTAGTCATCAAGGGTGCGACCGAGGATGCTTCAACTTGTATGGAGTAGCTGAGCGAGATTACCCACAGTCAAACATGTTGTTCCGTGTTTAATGAATTTTGTTTGACTGCTCCAGGTCACCCCAATTAGGTCTCCCGGTTACACATGGCACGTTTTTGGGTAACTTGAAGAAGACGAAAAAGGGAAACATGTCCCAAGTGGGCCCCGTCTGTTCCGCGTAGCCCAGCTAGCCATCGCACAGTGGAAGCGGGCTCACAGCGGCGATTCCGGTGCCGGCCAGGCAGGTGTGCCAGTCTGCTTGGGCGCACGTCAACGTTAGACACATTGCGTAGCTGATAGCTCTGCGCACCCCAAGCTGGGCCACTTAGTGCAATCGCCGCACAGCCAAGCAGCGGTTGCGGCAGGCGGTTACAAATGGCTTGCACGCTGCAGGTGCAATGTCCCAAAGCGCTAGCTCCGTTATTAGAGGCCGAACCAGCGGTCAGCGGGGCGCCAGTTTCCCCAGGAATAGACACGTCAGCACCTTGGACTGGACGGAGACGTCGTGACCAGTCTCCACCGCGCGCGAGAACCCCGACGCAGCGTACCACTAAGCAGAAGGCAGACGAGCCACAGCCTGACCACTGACACTGCAGGGACATGGACAGGCTGTAGTGCACGAGCAGCAGTGCATGGGCAGCAGCAGCAACAGCAACAGCAGGCTGTAGGTGTGTGGCAGTGCAGGCTGCAGGTGTTCTGCAGTGCATGAGCAGCAACAGAAGCAGGCTGTAGTGCACGAGCAGCAGCAATAGCAGGCTGTCGTGCACGAGCGGCAATGCATGGGCAGCAGCAGGCTATAGGTGTGTGGCAGTGCATGCTGCAAGTAGCAGCAGGCTGCAGGTGTGTTGCAGTGCATGAGCAGCAGCAATAGGCTGCCTAGCATGTGTTGCAATGCATGAGCAGCAGCAATAGGTTGCCTAGCATGTGTTGCAGTGCATGAGCAGCAGCAGCAGCAGGCTGCAATGCATGTGCCGCAGGCTGATAAGCACCAAGCACCAAAGCATGTAACAGCCTGAACAATGTATGAGAAAGCACCAATGCAACAGCCTGGACTCCACCCCCTCCCCTGCCCTCTGACCTGTTCACAAGCCTAGGGCTGCAGCAACAGCAGCAGCTGCCCCCTACCTTGCCCTCCGCCCTCCTTACTAGCCCAAGGCTGAAGCATCAGCAGCAGCAGCAGCAGCCACCGGCATTGTCCTCTGCCCTGCCCAGTGCGTGAGCAGCAACAGGAGGCTGCGGTGCATGTGCTGTAGTGCGGGGCTGGCGGTGAGGCACCTCCACGCGGTGGCCCTGGTAACAATCCGCGTTGACTTCGGTCGCACGGATTGGCTAAGCTACCTCACCACCGCACCCAGCGGTATATAAATTGGGATGCAACGGGAAAGCCTTCCCAGGCTTGAACGGGCACCGCTTTGTCCAGCGGAATACAAATGAGGTCCGGGTGCCGCACACGACCGCTGCGGGTCACCGAGCTGTTGTGGAGTTGCTGGCGTCGTCAAGGAGGGAGCAGAGCTACCTCAACGCGGGACGTTGGCTGACAGCTGAAGTTTGGACTTTTGGAGCCTGAACTTGAGCTTTTGATGCGACATCCGGCGGACAAGGCTGGAATTGCTCTCGTCAACGAGGAGAAGAGATAGGTCCAGCTGCCGAGTGCACTGGGCTTTGCTCCTCTCATGCCTCTTTGTTTGCCTTGGGTGCTAGCTGTGGTCTGTGGCTACAGCTAGGGCAGCTTGGTGGGGACATGTCCAGCCTGTGTCCAACGTTTGGAGGTGGGAGCAGGCCGCGCCACAGGCGGAAGCTCCTCCCTTAATGCACGCCGGTTTGTACCGGAGTAGTTTTCTTTCTTCTTTCTTTTTCTTTTGCTGTAGTGCCTAAGCAGCAGCAACAGGCTGCAGTGCATGTGTTGTAGTGCATGAGCAGCAGCAGCAGGCTGCAGGTAACAGCAGGCTGCAATGCATGTGCTACAGCGCATGAGCAGCAGCAGCAGCAGGCTGCAGTGCGTGAGGAGCAGCAACAGCAGGCCACACAGGCAAATTAGTGCGGATATTCGTCATCCTAGGGGGGTAGTTTTTTGATGCGGTTCGCCTCGGATTGTGATGTGGCTTACACCGCTTAAGCCGTCAGCCGTTAGGCTGCTAGGCCGCCCTCCCCCTCAAGGGGTTCGGGACTTTCTGAAACGCACTTCATAGCAAGGTGCACAAACAAAGGTGCACATGGGCTCAACATGAAGTCATGCAAGTTCTCATTGTTGTTCTGTAAAGTCAAGGCAAACTCCGGCTGCTCCCTGATGGAACTCGTGGCAGTGCACTCAAAGATGAAATGCATGGCGTCATCCACTACCCCCTCTGTGCATCTGGTGCATGTGCGATCAATGAAAGTTACCCCCTCAAACCGAGCCTTCTCCACCCCCAGACCGCTGTTGCCTAACCTGAACCTAGTCAGGCTCGTGCGAACTTCTGTAGAGAGCTGTCTGTTAAGCAGGTGTGGTGCCATGTGATTGATGCCAATGCCGTCCCCATGCTTAAACCATGCAGCATACGAACATCTCTCCCGATGCACCGTCTCAGGCAGTCTAGGGTCTCCCTCAAACCCAACCCAACGCCTCCCCCACCTCTCGAGCCACTTGACTTCCATAGCCTTGGTGCCTAGGACCATGTCCGGGCTCAAGGTGAACTCACCCCCCATCAGCTCTCTGGCGGCAAGCTGGAACTGAGCACTCCAACTAGCCTGACAGCTCCTGCCTAACTCCACATCTGCCTTGATGACCCTCATCAGCAGGTCACTGTGGGAAAGTTTGGCAGTGTTCCAGAACTTGCATGCAGCCCTTAGCCAGTAAAGTTGGAGGGGCAGCTGCCCCAACTCATGCAGCACCATCAGGCCTGACACTGAGCTACGTACCCTGGCAGCAAACCTGAGAAAGCTGAGCATGCGTGTTTGCACTGGGTTGGAGAGTTGCACACCATGCCCAAGGAAAGCAGTGCCCCATACCTGGCTGCCATACAGCCCTAAGGGGAGCACAAACGCTCTAATGAGGTGACACAGGGCATATGGATCATGCAGGACCCCATACTCTCTGGCACGCTTGCACGCCTGGCGCATGGCGAGGAACATGCCAGCCCTCATATGAGTGGCAGCAAAAGCAGGGGTGGCGCTGGGGTTGAAGTGCATGCCTAAATACTTGAACTCTCTCACCACAGGCAGGATCTCATGCTTGTACCCAATGCTAGGTGTTGCAGTCTGTGAGTTGCCATTGAAGACCATCACTTTTGACTTGCCCACATTGACTGTAAGGTGTTTCCTGTCTGCAAAGCCTTGCAGCTGGCAGACCAGCCGCTGCAGCCCGTGGGACGAGGTGCTCACCAGGGTCAGGTCATCAGCATACATGAAATGGGTGACAGGTGTGCCTTGCACTCTCACAGCATCAACAGGACCCAGGAACTCCTTACTAATGTCGTGAACATAGAGAGCAAACAAGAGTGGGCTGATGGGGCAGCCTTGCTTGACACCTTGGTCCGGAGTCACTGGGGGGGTGCGGTGGGGGCCATCTATCAGCACATAGCTATCATCCCTATACAGACCCTCCAGGCAGGCAAGCAAGGGCTGTGGCAGCTTGACCCCAACCCGCAAGTGTTCCCACAATTGTTGTCGAGGTATGTGATCATAGGCCTGTTTGAAGTCAATGAAGGCAGTGAAAAGCTTGCGGTGCTTGGCATCTGCGCTAGCCTTTTGAGCATGGACAAGATGGCGCAGAATGAACATGGGTTGCATGGTGCTGCGTCCCGGGATGAACCCAAACTGCTCAGCTGGCAGCACTTTGTGTGTCATGCACCAGGCAGTCAGCACGTGCCGCAAGACGTTAGCATACAGGCGGTACAACACACTACTCACAGCAAGCATTCTGTACTTGTTGGGGTCTGTGGGGTCTGTGTCCTTGAAGAGGGGGCTGATTCTAGCTACCTTCCAAGCCGCTGGGATGATCCCCGTGCGCATCATGCTGTGAAACCATGTGGCAAGCAGAGGGAGCAACAAGTATGTGGTAACACCCTCCTCAACTGTGCGGGCGTGCTTGATGAAGGGGGCTGGGAGCCCATCCAGGCCAGGTGCTGTGTCATTGTTGAGCTCACGTAGTTGTGCTTGTACAATGGATGTGATGTTGTCAAGATGGGGCAGCTCATAGGCAGGCGGATGTGTTGTGACAGGGGCAGGGACAGAGTGAAGTCTGCCTCTCCCAAGAGGGACGGCTTGCAAATGGGCAGGCACAGCTTGCCTGGTCCTGGCTGGCTCAGGGATCACATCGGGTGCTTCGTGTGTCGTAGTGGTTGTTGTGAAATAGGCCTGCAGATGCTGATGCCACTTGTCAATGGGAACCATGGACTGTTGGCGTGCGTGCTTGACACGGAGCATCTTGAGTGCACCCCCAGGGTTGTGCTTGAGCATGTCTAGAAGCTTGGCAGCTCTGTGCTTGGACCACGCAGACTTAGCTCTAGCAACCAGCCTCCTATAGGCCTGCTTTCTAGCCCTGTAAAGGTGCAAGGCCTCCCCGCTACGCAGAGCCTGCCAGAGTGCGGCTTTAGCCTCCTTGCATGACCGGTCAAACCAGGCAGGCTTAACTGTGGTGTGCTTGTCAACACGCGCCAATGGGCAGAGCGTTGGCCTGAGCATCCCCGCACTGCCCGCAGCCCGTGATATGATGTCATGCACAAAGCGGTTGATGGAGTCAGGGTGTGTGCCTTGCTCAACAGCCTGCTTGACAGCCATGACCTCCTCTTCCAAGGCAATAAGGGCACCCACATACCGTGCAGCCTGATCTGGCTTCCATTGCAACTGTGGGCCAGTGTGGCAGTCAGCATTGCAGGTGTGAATGTGCGTAGTGGCTTGTGCTGGTGCCTTGAAAGACAGGGTGATGGGGGAGTGGTCAAACTCATGACAAGCGTCGGGAAAGGAAGATGTGTGGCTCAAAGAGTAAACCGACTCAGACATGATGATGTGCTCCGTGCGAGTGCTAGCTCTGCAGGTGCGCTGTCCCATGTCCCCATGTCCCCTGCCGGTGGTGGCAACAAGGCCTGTAGCTGATAGCACGTCAACTAGCTCCCTGCCCGCTAAGTTAGACTCGGATTGTCCTTGCGACTCCAACGCCACTTGACGCTTGTTGAAATTCTGAGTATGTGAGCAATTGGAGTGTAGGTACCTACAGTACTGTAGATGTCTACAGTACTGTAGATGTCTACAGTACTGTAGACACCTACAGTACTGTAGGTGTCTACAGTACTGTAGACATCTACAGTACTGTAGGTCAGATTTGACAAGGTCTCTTGTAAATAGGGTACCATGCTGTTCTCCACATTCAAACCACCATTTGCTACCGCGATTGCACCGTCAGCTTCTGCGTGCTATAAATAGTGAGAGGCGTCGCCCGCAAGCTCAATATCGGTGTTTTTGCCGAAAGTTGTGTCCACGCAATAAGGTCGCCATAGGGAGCTACGTACATATGTGTAAGGTCTAAGGCCGGGGCCCGTCTCTATCGCAAGCTAGGTCTGTTCTGTCGGTTGTACTGGATAGCTCGGCTTGCAAGCTCCCGCAAAGCTGTGGATGTTGATGATGCCCCGCAATCACAACAACCTCGTGCACCGCACCCTCCCGTGTAATATCGAGTGCGGCAGAGATTGCCCCAAAAGTTGTTTGCGGTTGGCCCTCACCAACCATCATTACATCTAACCTCACATCATTACATCATGACTCTTAGCCTACATCATTACATCACCACTTGTGTTCCTAACACAAGGGCTAGGCTCAGGATCGGTAACGAATCCTAGAGGCTGAGTAGGGCTGGGCAGGGCTAGGCTGGGCTCGGCAACATAGGCACGCTTTGTTGTCAGCGCATTTGCATAGCACTGTCGGGATAGCAAACGAGCTTGGGCTACATTGAGATGTTCCTGCATGGGGGCGAAGGGGGCATGGGGGTTAAGGATGCATGGGGGGAAGGCACCTACAGTACTGTAGACATCTACAGTATTGTAGACACCTACAGTACTGTAGACACCTACAGTACTGTAGACACCTACAGTACTGTAGACATCTACAGTACTGTAGACCCCTACAGTACTGTAGACACCTACAGTACTGTAGACCCTTACAGTACTGTAGACACCTACAGTACTGTAGACCCCTACAGTACTGTAGACACCTACAGTACTGTAGACACCTACAGTACTGTAGACCCCCACAGTACTGTAGACACCTACAGTACTGTAGACATATACAGTACTGTAGACCCCTACAGTACTGTAGACCCTTACAGTACTGTAGACCCCTACAGTACTGTAGACACCTACAGTACTGTAGACCCCTACAGTACTGTAGACCCCTACAGTACTGTAGACCCCTACAGTACTGTAGACACCTACAGTACTGTAGACATCTACAGTACTGTAGACATCTACAGTACTGTAGACACCTACAGTACTGTAGACACCTACAGTACTGTAGACCCCTACAGTACTGTAGACCCCCACAGTACTGTAGACATCTACAGTACTGTAGACATCTACAGTACTGTAGACACCTACAGTACTGTAGACACCTACAGTACTGTAGACATCTACAGTACTGTAGACACCTACAGTACTGTAGACACCTACAGTACTGTAGACCCCTACAGTACTGTAGACCCCCACAGTACTGTAGACATCTACAGTACTGTAGACATCTACAGTACTGTAGACACCTACAGTACTGTAGACACCTACAGTACTGTAGGCAGCAGCAGCATGGGTGGCAGCAGCAGCAGCAGCAGGGGGGCAGCAGCAGCAGCAGTAGGGGGGTAGCAGCAGCAGCAGCAGGGGGGCAGCAGCAGCAGCAGCAGTAGGGGGGCAGCAGCAGCAGCAGTAGGGGGGTAGCAGCAGCAGCAGTAGGGGGGCAGCAGCAGCAGCAGCAGTAGGGGGGTAGCAGCAGCAGCAGCAGGGGGGCAGCAGCAGCAGCAGTAGGGGGGTAGCAGCAGCAGCAGTAGGGGGGTAGCAGCAGCAGCAGCAGGGGGGCAGCAGCAGCAGCAGTAGGGGGGTAGCAGCAGCAGGGGGCAGCAGCAGCAGCAGGGGGGCAGCAGCAGCAGCAGGGGGGGCAGCAGCAGCAGCAGCAGGGGGGCAGCAGCAGCAGCAGGGGGGCAGCAGCAGCAGCAGCAGGGGGGCAGCAGCAGCAGCAGGGGGGCAGCAGCAGCAGCAGCAGGGGGGCAGCAGCAGCAGTAGGGGAGCAGCAGCAGCAGCAGCAGGGGGGCAGCAGCAGCAGCAGTAGGGGGGTAGCAGCAGCAGCAGTAGGGGGGCAGCAGCAGCAGCAGCAGTGGCAGCAGCAGCAGATATAGTAGGGGCACTGTAGCACTTACCTACCTTTTGGCTGCTGAGTGAAGGGGGGGGGAGTGGAAGAGTGAAGGCGGGGAGGGGAGGTAGATGTGGAAGGCGGGAGGTGGGAGGCAGGGAGGCGGGAGACGGGGAGGCGGGAGGTGGGGAGGCGGGAGGCTCAACCGGGTTGGGCTGGGCGGGGGTGGGTTGGGTTGGGGGCATGGGTTGGGGTGGGTGGGGGCATGGGTTGGGGGCATGGGTTGGGGTGGGTGGGGGCATGGGTGGGGGTGGGGGCGGGGGAGGGAGCGGGGGCGGGGGCGGGGGCGGGGGCGGGGGCGGGGGCGGGGGCGGGGGCGGGGGCGGGGGCGGGGGCGGGGGAGGATGAATTGGGAGGGGGTGGTTGTGTAGGGGAAAGGGAAGTGGAAGGGAGGTGCCCACTAGACCTGCAACCAAGGGGCGTGCACGTGCGGTAGGGTGACCAGGCTGGGCACTGTGTTAGCTATCACCGTGGCCTTACCTTTGTGGTCCTCCTGGCCTCCTACCTGCTCACACCAGGCAACATATCCCATGCGCCAGTGGGTGGGACTGCGGTGGGGAGTGTAGGGTGTAGGGAAGGGAAGGTGGGGTGAGGTGGGGGTTGCGATGCCACGTCAATCGAAGGGTGGGAGAGGGGAAGGGTAGGCTTGACAAGTATGGGAGGGGAGAGGGAGGGAGAGGGGGAAGGGAGGGGTGGGAAGAGGGTGGGTGGGGTGGGCTTTCTCCTGGCTGCTGGGATGTCAGGGGAGAGGTGACAGGGAGGGGGGAAGTGGGGGGTGGGTAGAGGTGGAAGTGTAGGGACGACAAGCTGGGCGTTGGTGGTGGGCGTGGGAAAGGGGAGGAAAAGGGGATGGGGAAGGGTGTGACGAGCAACCCTGCAGCGGGACAAGGGGCATGCTAGCGGTTAAGGTGGGTACAGGGTGCCACATACCTGCACTCACCTTCTGCTGGGGTGTGGTGTATATGTGTGTGGGAGGAAGGGGAGGAAGGGGAGGGAAGGGAAGGGGAGGTCCATGGGGAGGGCGAGAGAAGTGGGGAGCGCATTGATAGTCTCAGGTGTAGGCGCACAAGACCTGCGGCAATGATGTGACGATTTGTGTAACGAAGCAAACATTGGACATGGGTACTAGATGCACTCACCATTAGAGTAGGGAGATGTAGAGCTGGCAGATGGAGGGGCAGGTGTAGCAGCCCTCCATTACAACCCACCTTCCTTTGTCCTCACCTCAGTAGGTAGTGCAGGCTGGGCTGGGCTGGGCTGGGCTGGGCTGGGCTGGGCTGGGCTGGGCTGGGCTGGGCTGGGCTGGGCTGGGCTGGGCTGGGCTGGGCTGGGCTGGGCTGGGCTGGGCTGGGCTGGGCTGGGCTGGGCTGGGCTGGGCTGGGCTGGGCTGGGCTGGGCTGGGCTGGGCTGGGCTGGGCTGGGCTGGGCTGGGCTGGGCTGGGCTGGGCTGGGCTGGGCTGGGCTGGGCTGGGCTGGGCTGGGCTGGGCTGGGCTGGGCTGGGCTGGGCTGGGCTGGGCTGGGCTGGGCTGGGCTGGGCTGGGCTGGGCTGGGCTGGGCTGGGCTGGGCTGGGCTGGGCTGGGCTGGGCTGGGCTGGGCTGGGCTGGGCTGGGCTGGGCTGGGCTGGGCTGGGCTGGGCTGGGCTGGGCTGGGCTGGGCTGGGCTGGGCTGGGCTGGGCTGGGCTGGGCTGGGCTGGGCTGGGCTGGGCTGGGCTGGGCTGGGCTGGGCTGGGCTGGGCTGGGCTGGGCTGGGCTGGGCTGCAACACAAGGGAGGCAACAGTGGGAACGTTGTGAGAGGTGATGAGATGGTGGTGGTGGTGGTGGTGGTGGTGGTGGTGGTGGTGGTGGTGGTGGTGGTGGTGGTGGTGGTGGTGGTGGTGAGGGGGACTGGGAGGGGGTGGTGAACAGGGAGGTACTAGGCGTGATTGTAAGGCCTGCAGCAACCAGGTGTGGTAGCGGTTAGGCTGGATACTAAGGGCTACGTTGCGCAATGCTAGCTCCTTTTAAGCTTTTACCTTGATCCTAAGCTCTTACCATGGTCCTTCTGGCCTCTTGGCTGCGACAACACGTTGCACCTGCCTTGCGTTGGTGCATCAATGCTTGCGATTCATTGCGGAGAATCGTTGCGAGGAAACTGGCCGCGAGGCTAGCTGCGATGCTGGCTGCGAGGCTGGCTGCGAGGCTGGCTGCGAGGAAAATGGCTGCGAGGCTGGCTGCGAGGTGAGATCCTCGCACCGAGCTGCCTCGCAGGTATGCTTCTGCGCTGCTGGACCAGCTGTGTGGCCGCGAGGTATGGGCTAGATGTGGCTGCCGAGTATGTGGCTGCGAGTATGTGGCTGCGAGTATGGGCTAGATGTGGCTGCGAGTATGGGTAACCTCGTGCGATGCCATCTGTGGACCAGCTGTTTGGCCGCGAGGTTGATTGCCGAGTATGTGGCTGCGAGTATGGGCTAGATGCGGCTGCGAGTATGGGTAACCTCGTGCGATGCCATCGCAGCAATACCGGCTACACGATGCTGCGACTAAGTGTTGGACGGATGCCTTGAATGCAAGTGAGATGTTCAGAATTTTTCTAAGTGCTTAAAGGCTACAGTACTGTAAGTGGTCTCTCGAGGTACCTCGAGGTACCTCGAGGTACTGTAGATGTCTACAGTACTGTAGATGTCTACAGTACTGTAGGTGTCTACAGTACTGTAGGTGTCTACAGTACTGTAGATGTCTACAGTACTGTAGATGTCTACAGTACTGTAGGTACCTACAGTACTGTAAATGATCTCTCGAGGTACCTCGAGGTACCTACAGTACTGTAGATGTCTACAGTACTGTAGATGTCTACAGTACTGTAGACACCTACAGTACTGTAGACATCTACAGTACTGTAAGTGGTCTCTCGAGGTACCTCGAGGTACCTCGAGGTACTGTAGATGTCTACAGTACTGTAGATGTCTACAGTACTGTAGATGTCTACAGTACTGTAGATGTCTACAGTACTGTAGATGTCTACAGTACTGTAGATGTCTACAGTACTGTAGGTACCTACAGTACTGTAAATGGTCTCTCGAGGTACCTCGAGGTACCTACAGTACTGTAGATGTCTACAGTACTGTAGATGTCTACAGTACTGTAGATGTCTACAGTACTGTTAGTGGTCTCTCGAGGTACCTCGACAGTACTGTAGACACCTACAGTACTGTAGGTACCTACAGTACTGTAGATGTCTACAGTACTGTTCGTGTACTCGCGAGGTACCCGGACAGTACTGTAGATACCTACAGTACTGTAGCATGGCCGTATCTCACCAACCGCGCAAAATCACGAATTTTAGTTTCAACCCCCAATCTTACAATGCCTTCATTTGACTATGTACCAAGTCCGAGGCTCCGAATCTCAAGAATGCTGTTACTAATTTGCCTGAGTGGCTGCATTGCAGGCTGCAGGTAGCAGCAAGCTGCTGTGCGCGAGGAGCAGCAGCAGCAGGCTGCAGTGCGTGAGGAGCAGCAGCAGGCTGCAGTGCGTGAGGAGCCCCTCCCAGCCCTCCCAGCCCGGCCCCACCCCCTCCCAGCCTTGCGTTGCCCCTCCCAGCCCTGCCCAGCCCTGCCCCACCCCATCCCAGACCTGCCCCACCCCCTCCCAGCCTTGCGTTGCCCCTCCCAGCCCTGCCCAGCCCTGCCGCACCCCACCCCATCCCAGCCCTGCCCCATCCCCTCCCAGCCATGCGTTGCCCCTCCCTTGCCTGCCCTACCCTTCCCTGCCCAGCCCTGCCCTACCTTACCCTGCCCTGCCCAGCCCTGCCCTACCTTACCCTGCCCTGCCCAGCCCTGCCCTACCTTGCCCTGTCCTGCCCTGCCTGTAGGTGTGTGGCAATGCAGGCTGCCGGTAGCAACAGGAGTGCATGAGCAGCAGCTGCAGGCTGCAGTGCATGTGTTGCATCACTCAGGATAAATAAGGCCGACGCGTCAGTCTATTTTCATCGAATGGACATTCCGCTCCGATAGAACGATAGAACAGTGAGTTTAAGAGGGACCTCGCTCTGGAACGAAGTCCTAACTCACAGCGGTTGCGGAGTTATAACAATCCGCGCGCGAGGTACCCCCACCGTCCATGTTCGGCTGCGCAGCAAGGGTATAAAGTGCAACGTTGCTGCGCAGCAACGGTATAAGTGCCTCGCTGCTGCGCAACAAAACCAGGCCCTTGCTGCGCAACAACAAAGCTCACCCTTGCTGCGCAACAACATCAGGCCCTTGCTGCGCAACAACTAAGCTCACCCTTGCTGCGCAACAAAATAAGGCCCTTGCTGCGCAACAACTAAGCTAACCCTTGCTGCGCAGCAACATCAGGCCCTTGCTGCGCAACAACATAAGGCCCTTGCTGCGCAACAACAAAGCTCACCCTTGCTGCGCAACAACATCAGGCCCTTGCTGCGCAACAACTAAGCTCACCCTTGTTGCGCAACAAAATAAGGCCCTTGCTGCGCAACAACTAAGCTAACCCTTGCTGCGCAGCAACATAAAGCCCTTGCTGCGCAACAACATCAGGCCCTTGCTACGCAACTATATCATGCCCTTGCTGCGCAACAACAAAGCATGCCCTTGCTGCGCAACAACATGAGGCCCTTGCTGCGCAACATCATCATGCCCTTGCTGCGCAACAACATAAAGCCCTTGCTGCGCAACTACATAAAGCCCTTGCTGCGCAACTACATCATGCCCTTGCTGCGCAACAACAAAGCATGCCCTTGCTGCGCAACAACATGAGGCCCTTGCTGCGCAACAACAGAGCTCACCCTTGCTGCGCAACAACATAAGGCCCTTGCTGCGCAACAACAAAGCTTACCCTTGCTGCGCAACAACATAAGGCCCTTGCTGCGCAACATCATCATGCCCTTGCTGCGCAACAACATAAAGCCCTTGCTGCGCAACTACATAAAGCCCTTGCTGCGCAACAACATCATGCCCTTGCTGCGCAGCAAGGGCCCGATTCAGGTTACAAAACTTTCAGGTTGCATGCAGACTTGTAGGTTTCGCTGAGTTACCGCGAAATAAGGAAAGGATCGCGAAGGAAAGCACACTGCCCCGCCAAAATGGCATGCTGCATATAGCAGCCAGGAGCAGCTAGGAGCAGCCAATCGTCGCCAAAGGGTAGCTACGAGCCAGCCAGCCGTCGCTAGCTTGTAGCCTCATAGCATTGGCGACCAGCCGTAGGATCTGGAGTCAGCGACAGAAATTGGCAGCAGGTGCAGCGATGCAGCGACACAACATGGAGCGGAGCCAGTAGCGATAGAGCGGAGGAGTGGAGAGGCCCCGTAAGGCAACTGGGAGCCATGAAGGAGAGCGAGATATGTGCGGAAGCTTTGAGTTAGTAGTCCTTGAGCAGCTAGGAGAAGCGGGAGTGGAGCAGCCAGGATAGGTACCCATGGTGGTAACAATGTTGATGCCATTACAGCAATACATGTATCGATGCTCAAACGCCTTGCAACACCACTACAGAAGACATGTATCGTTGATGCCAAGCACATGCATTGATGTAAGAAGGTGGCAACACCCCACAACACAACAACACCTCAACAACACACCACCACCACCACAACACAATGACTCATGCCTCATACACCACCTATGCTATGTGCACAACAAGCAAGGACTGGCACTCACTACGGGACTGCTAAGCACCTTGCCTTGCTGCCTATGCCCCATGGCACCAAATCACGCTGGGCTGGGCTGGGCTGGGCTGGGCTGGGCACTGGTATCTTTTGGATGGCATCCTGCAGCAAAATACACATAACCATGTCAGGCCCACATAGGAGACATTACCTATCTAAAACAATGCATGAAAATCAGGTTGGGGACTGCTGTGTGCTACCCTCAGCTGTTCATGCCTGTCATGCGTTGCGGAAGTGTGCGAGTGAACATCAAACTTACCTTGACAAGGTGAGGTATAATGCAACCTTACTCACCTCTTGCTCACTGTTTTCAATGGCTGATTGCCTTGCTGCACTGCTGCCTGGGAGACCCTTGGGCTGGTGTGGGTTTGGTGTTGATCCTCAAAATGGCCAAGCACGTGTGCAGGTCAGCAGATTTGGTTGCATGTGTTAGCATCGTATGCAATACGCACTAAGAAACAGCACCCCGTGCTTACCTGGGATGTAATCGCGAGTTGCAAGTCCGACGGCAGCATAGGCTGCTCGGCACGGAAATGCCTCCGGCCACCAATTCATCTCTCCTGTTGCGACACGCATATAAACAGATGGAGAATGACATTGCGAAGCTAATCATGTCGTCGACACAATGCAGTACAATCGACAAAAGAGGGCCTAACCTGCTAGCGACACCGTTGTGAGATGTAGATCAGGATGTCCCAACATGGGGTTGGTAATCTTCATGCAAATACTCACTCAATACTGCACCGTTTTCGATAGCGTTTGTAACATTGGCAGCTGCGAATTACAATGCATCTACTGGCAAGCGGCGCGTTAGTTCAAGTATTTGAGGCCATGCCGGCGCAAGCGATCACGGACACACCTCAGCTGCTCACCATCAATCGTACTAGTGGTATTTAGCGGCATCAATAAGTGAAATGCGCCTGGCATCGAGCCAGTAGTACAATCACATTTCAGCCCGCCAGGCTCGCTCCGCGAACTTTTCATTGGTACAGGCGGCGTCGGAAGACCATCGTTGGGCGGATTGACACTCGACATTGCTGCAAACGCAAAAATGTGCGTCTCTCGCTGGCCAGTCACACAGAGAAAGGGACCCCCTTGCACAAACCGGCATGTTGTGAGCTGACCACTGTGACTTTGCAAAACTTCGAGTGTCAACTTTGTTCATTACTCAACGAAGCACCTGCTGGAGAAGAAAGCACTGCATTTCATCGATCAGGCCGGTTGGAAATGACTTTGGCGTGACTCAACTTTGCCTTGCAGTAATGCCTAACCCTAACCCCCGACCGCCCGGAACCTGCCCCCTCCCAGCCCCCTCCCAGCCCCAGCCCCACCCCTCCCACCCCCAGCCCGCACTCCCACCCCCTCCCAGCCCCAGCGCCACCCCCCCACCCCCTCCCACCCCCTCCCAGCCCCAGCCCCGCCCTCCCACCCCCTAGCACTGCCTTTCCACCCCCTCCCACCCCCTCCCAGCCCCCTCCCAGCCCTCAGCAAAGGTCTCAGTCCTATCAAGCCTCACACCCACCTTTCCCCCCCTGCTGCTGCACCCCCCTGGCAGCAGCAGGCGGCTGGTGCTGGTGTTGCCCCTGACCTGCCCCCCCCACCTGCTGCACCCCCCTGGCAGCAGCAGGCAGCTGGTGCTGGTGCTGCCCCTGGGCTGCCCACCCCTCCATCTGAGCAGCAGGGGTTCAGGGCGGAGCTGGACACAAGCTCGACACGCAAGCGGAGGGCGGGCGGGAGGGATCGGACCCAACATGTCGAGCAAGGTAACGTAGCAATGCCCTACACACCTTGAGTGGCCTTACCGAGTGGCCAGGTAGTAGGTACTACTCACGAAGCGGTCAAGCAATGCAGCAGCCTTGTATACTTCCGAGCATGGGTGGAGGGGCGTCGTTACATCGGTTTGGCGTGCCATGTGAATTGTTTTGACTGCGGCGACTGTCCCTGACTGTTTGCAGATGCTACTGGGATGAATTTGTATGTCAAGATTCGAGCCGCCATAGCACTCAGCACAGTGCACAGTATTCAATGATACATGTTTCACCGCATAGCTGACGGAGTCCTCTATCCAGTAATGTGCGAAACATAAATAGAAACCACGTGGCTGAGACGCGGCGTCGTTTTGATTACCAGGGGTCGGTTTCCTATCATTTCCTGTCATTTTTTGTTAGTTGGGGTCGCCTGAATGTAGAGCCCAACGGTGGAAGAATTACATGCAGCGGATCAAAGACGGTGCCAAAAAGTGAACTGTGGGGCCAATGGCGGGGGTGACCTCCATGGCAAGTGAACAGATGCTCAGATCGGGATATGTAGCCTACATTGTAGGACAAGTGTCACTCAGGCGGCCCCAACATGGGGTTGGTAATGTTCATGCAGATTCTCTCTCAATACTGCACCGTTTTCAATAGCGTTTATCACATTGGCAGCCACGAGTTAGTCCGCGTAATCTGACCATCAGCGCTAGCTATTGGAGTCTTTGCTCGTGTACTGCTACATGTGCCCGCGAACAAATCACAGCGGCGAGACGGGTCTCCTTGGCACGGTGAGCCACATCGCAGGGAACCCATCTACCTTGCGTAGTGAGCTGGTTGTGCACAAATGGAATGTCCGGCTGACACCCAACGCGATGCTTGCCGGGCGTGCAGGGCACCTAGACGGGGCCGGTGAAGCATAATCTATCTTCGCTTCTCGCCCAACACATCATTTGGGTCGGCGCACACGAAGGTAGCACCGGGGTTACCCCCCCCCCCCCTCCACTGTGCCCTTCACTGTGTTGCACCCGTTGCACCTAGAGGAAAAGCGACATTGAATTGTTGTTCTTTACTCATTGGCGGATCTCTTGAAACAAACCGCACATTAAACAGCCCAGGCCTCTGTCAGTTTGACATCTTCAAAGTGACATCATGTTCTCCAAGCATAATCAGGGCCACGGGGCTGTGGGGTGGCAGTTGAGCTATGAAACTTTGCACGCAGGTGGATGGCATGTAGGGGAGTGTAACTCTCAGAGGAGCCGAGTCCAAACTCTGTCGTGGTGTGGAGTTGTGTGACTGACTGCATGGCTCTGGCCCTGAGATTGGCTAAGGGAGTTAAGGGTCACAGACCAAAGTGAGAGTATGGCTTATCTGTGTATGAGCGTTTGTAAAACTGTCCTAGAGGAGCTTAACCTAGTAAGTAGGATGCTGTAAGTCCAAACTGTCGAGCTGTGGCATTGCCCTCTAGGTATGGGGGGGAGGTGGGCCCGGTGCCACATTCCCGTGATCGTTCTCCGATCCGACTGTTGCTGCCGACGCGCATGCTCGCGTAGAGCAGCCAAAGCGGCGCGGGCGGTCGTAGCGATGACTGCATGCCCCGCAACGGCTTGAATTTGAATCACCAAGTTTGATGCTTTGCTGTGCACGACCTATTGCGTGCATAATAATTCTGGATGGGTGAACGGTAGCTGGCAGGGTTGGCTACATGGTGAATCATTTAGCATAACATTTGGCGCAGTGAGTGCAGAGTTACAGCCGTCCGACTGCCAAGGGTCAGTTTCCTGTCATTTTTAAACAGTTGGGGTCGCCTGAGTGTCACCCTCCCCATGTGCCTTGCCCCGACCCCAGCTGCTGCTGACATTGCCATGCCAGGGGGGGCAACTAGGAGGCATGCACCTCACTGATGTAGTGGACCTGACGGAAGAACCACCACATATATTAACGGCGTAAATGCTGACTGGAGCCAAGGCACTGCCAATCGACACACGTTGTATGAGCAGGGCTGCCATGTTGGCCGTGTAAAATATCTAATGGACATCACATCCGCCCTACTCGGCTGCCGGCACTCCGGTTGGATGGCGACCTGATGCACCTCCCAGCACAGCCACTCCGCTTGGATGATGTTGCTGCCCCGTGATGTCCTTAAAAAGGAAACGCAAGCGCCCCGTCTCCCCCGCACAGAGCGCAGCCGGTGAACCGCAAAGCTTGACGGAAGGCTAGCCCCCCCGGACGACGCGACGCATTGTGCGCCACGCGACATTGCGACTCCGTACATCAAGCTGCAGATGTCGTTGGCAGCGGGCAGCGAGACCAGGGGCAGGGGCAGGCTCTCCAGGAAGTAATTGGTCAGCGTCGCCAGGTCATCGAGGCTGACCTGCGTGGCGTTGCGGAGGCAGCCGGGCCTGATATCAACCCAGCTCACGATGATCGCGCCCCCTGGAGCTGTGCAGCTATGAGGGCTTGGAGGCTCTGCCCCCCGTTGGCAAGGGATACCAGCAGGGCTACAAGCTGGTCAATGACCGGTTGCCCAAGGGCAGGCAGCGGCTGCAACGGGCTGCAGAGTACCGCTGGGATATTGATGGCCGAGCTCGCAACAACACATATGGCATAGTAGTTTACACAGGCTGCTAGCCTCACAACCAAGAAGCTGTTGGTTTTGATGGGGTGCCCAGTGGTCTAGGGGAACGTGCCACCGGTGTGGGGTTTGTAGTAATCAAGGGTGCGACCGAGGATGCTTCAACTTGATTGGAGTAGCTGAGCGAGCTTACCCAGTCAAACATGTTGTTCCATGTTGAATGAGTTTCCTGGGTCATGCCACAAGAAATCGGCAATTGACCAAAGATCAAGCATTGCCTGCCAGCTCTCACTGTGCACCATCTGTGCAGGAGATGGGGTGGGGTTGGTGGGGGGTCCCGGGGACTGTTGCTGCGATGCTGCCAGTCATGGATGCTGGTCTCAGCGCTTTCACCATCCCTTAGTGTACTGACTTGTTGCCCAAGATCCTATGTGAACCCTTTCACTGCACTCGGCCACGAAGGGAGCATTGCAGGTTGCAATGCAGCATGTAGCTGACCTTAGATTCTACCCGCATGCGGCCCATGTCGTCTGGGCTTGCATGGTAAGTTGTATGTCAGCGACCGCACTCAAGATATCCCGGCAGCCGAAACAGCCGAACCGCGCAACTTAGGGAGCGTTGCGAGGATGCTTGGTGCATCGGGTAGGCATCGCAACTGTCTGTGCCTTTGCGCGTCGATGAACCGCGTGGACACCGTGAACCTTGGGAACTGGCCTCGCTAGCACCCACCCCTCCGTCCGTCGCTGCCCTAGCCTCGCCACCCCCCCCAGCCTCGCCAGAGTCTCGTTCACCCACCTTTGCAGGAAGCCGTCCCAGCCCTGCAGCCCAGCAATCCGCGGACAGGGCGATGCCGATCATGGCACTGCGCCCCCGCCTGCTCCCATCACGGCCCCAGGTAGCCTTGCGCAAGCCATCTGTACAAAGCTCCAGCAGCTAACACATAGGGACACATGCAGTTCCAACGGTGCTACAAGTGCCGAGGCACTCTGCACCCTCACTACCTCCACCCGCAGCCAACACCTCCCACAGTACCAGCAGTTGACACTTGCCATCTTCTGCGGTTGCTCTAACTTTTGCTTACATCAGAATATATATGTCATGCTTAACTTCTTCCCCAGGGCCGGTCAATCACAGCAGCCTCCTCCACCCACCCGCTGGCCGCCGCCGCCGCAGCAGAGTCTCCCCCCCAGGGGTCCTCAGAAACCCTCCCTCCCCCCCACCATGCCCCACTACCCCCCCACCCATTGCCCCTGGCTGTTGCCCCCAGCGTGCCCAGCTCTGCCGCAGTGGGAGTGGAGGGCTGGGGGGAGGTGGAGGCAGTGCTGCGCCGGGGCTGGGACCCGGAAGGGTTGTTTGGCGGGGCAGGGGCACAGCTGGTCTCTCCCCCGCCCGAGTCACCTGCAGCCCACCAGCCCCCAGGGCCGTCTCAACTCAGTGGGGGCGCGGTGTCCAGCACAGGACATCACATGGACATGTTTGCTCGCAGGCAGGCAGCGAAAGCAGCAGCAGCGGCAGCAACGGCGGCAGCGGCGGCGGAAGCAGCAGCAGCAGCAACGCCAGCGCATGCAGTGTCGACAGTGGCACCAGCAGCAGCAGCAGCAGAGGCACGGACGACCATAGCAACAGCAGCAGCAGGAGGCAGTGTAAAGGTAGAGGGAGCTGCAGCGTGCAGGGGACAGTCAGAGCAGAGGGCGCTGGAGCCACTCCCCGCCCAACAACCCAACGACCCAGCAGCAGCCCCCAGCCCCCACTCTCCAGCACCGCAGCCTAGGCCAGCCCTGGTGCAGGGCAGCACAGCGCAAGGCCACACACAGCGCCTGGGCCCAGCGCCAGCCAGCCAGCCAGCTGTCTGGCCCCCCCCCCTCCAGCCCCTGCTGCCCTGCAGCACAGCACCCCCCGGCCCAGCTGAACATGAGGCTGTGCCCGCACTGGCCCCGGCTGGCCCCCCCCAGCAGCCCCTCCTCTCCCCCCCTTGGCGAGGTGTGGCTGCCGCCAGCGACGCTCCTGAGCGGGGCTACAGCCGGGCGGCGCTGCAGCAGCTGCTGGCGGTGCGCTTCCTGGCAGTGGACCTGGACTTCCCCGGGCTGCAGGTGCGTGTGCACGCAAGGGGGGCAGCACCAGGCCCCTGACCTGCCTGGTCATGTTTGCATGGGCAAGGACTGCGTGGAAGGGCCCACATTCCTGTAAGAGGAGGGGGTGGGGCAGCTGGGGTGGAGTGGAGTACATACAGTCCATACAAGGGCAGGGAGTACCCAGGCCTTTGCTGCACGCGGCTGCAAGACCCGCGTCAGGCCCTTGAGGGGTGGGAGTGGAGTCAGCGCTCCTCATACTGCTGCTGCTGCTGCACACCTTGGCCCTGGCCCTGGCCCCTTGCCCCTGCCAGCCTGGGGCACCTTAGACAGCCCTGGTGCAGACCTGGGGGACAAACAGGCCAGGGGGGCAAACAGGCCAGGGGGCAACAAGGTCTGCCAGCCACAGCCCCTTGCCCGCTTGGTCGCCTGCAGCAGCCCTGGTGTGGTGGGCTGGGCCCTGCTGTGGCCGGCAGTGGCAGCAGCAGCTCACAGGGGTGCAGGCAGGAGGGTGGTCAGTGAGGAGCAGGAGCGGGGCAGCCAGGGCCTGGCCGGGTGAGGGTCAGGACTAGGCTGAGGGGTGGGACACTCTCCAGCATCCCTCCCGCTGCCTCCCTCCCCCTCAGCTGCTCCCCCTTGCTGCTCCCTCCCACGCTGGCTTCAGGTGTTGCACCTAGACCCCCCCGTGTTGGCGGCGCCTGGCTTTGCCTCCCCTGAAGAGTGCCGCCAGCTGGTGGCAGCGGCTGCAGCGTCAGGCAAGTCGGCACCCTTCACCTACAAGGACCTGACTGACCCTGTGGCGGCAGGCCCGCTGCACGGCCCAGGGGGGGTGGCGGCAGGGCAGGGGCAATGGCAGGCGTGGAGCTGGCTGATGTGCAGCAGCAGCAGCAGCAGCAGCAGCGTGGTGGTAGGCCCCTTGTTGCTGCCTCGTGCCTGATGCAGGGGCCCTAGCGGCATCAAAGATCGGGGCGGGCAATGCTGGCGGCGAGACCAGCAATGCCTATGACGCACGCCGCACCAGCAGCAGCCTGCTGATGGATGCAGCGACCCAGGTCAGTGGGGGCAGGCCCGCTGCTGTCCCGCCCCCCACCCTGCTAGGGTGCCCTGCCCTAGTACCAGCTGTAGGGTGCCAGTCCAGCCCCCCTTGCTGTGGTGCTGGGGGCCAGACAGACAGCAGCGTGGACTCCCCGCACAGGGGCTCCCTACCTGCTGCCCTGGCTAGTGGCCGGCTGCAGCCCTGCCCCCTCACCCTCCGCCCCCTCAGCCCCATGAGCTCACCCTGGACCTGGCCCTCACAGTGCCCCCTCCACCCTCCAGCGTGGGCTGTGCAGGGCCTTACCCTAACCTTACCCTGGTGGCTGGCTGCAGGACCGCTTCCCTGCCCTGGCCCGCTGCGTACGCCGCGTTCAGCAGCGGGGGCTGCAGCTGCTTGGAGCTGGTGGGGCCTGGGATCAGCAGCACCCCATGACTGCCCACCCTGCCCCGCCTTGCTCCGCCCCACCTGGCCCAGCCTGCCGGTCCTGACCCCGCGCTGCAATCATGCTGCCAGCCCCTCTCTAGACACCATGGCTCAGGGGAACCTCAGCCAAGCAGCCAGGTCTTGCCCCAAGCAAGGCAGCGCGCCCACTTGGAGCAGCTACCTGTCTACACTGTCGTCTGGCAGGCTGTGGGCCTGAGGGTAGGGTTCAGCGGCTGCTGCCACCTGGTCAGGTGCACGTGGCCACCCTACTGTCGAGCTGTGTGGCGCACCTCCACTGCCGCACACTGAGCAGCAGTGGAGCAGCACTGTGCTCGTCCTCCACCCTCACCTGCCTGCCCTGCAGGGGATGGGCGGCAGTGGGGCCGGCCTGGACGCATGCCGGCTGCGGGTCAGCTGTGCTATGAGAGCCCCCAGGTAGGGTAGGTCCCGGTGCCCTGGGCCTGCCCTCAGCCCCCAGTGCTGGTGCGGTGCTGGGGCCCCCCAGGGTCAGGCCAGGGCTGGGAGCAGCAGGGCCCAGGCAGGGGTCCTAGCAGGCTCCCGCTGCATCTAACACTGTGACTAACTACTTGAGCCCTCTACAAAGAATGAAGTTTAACAAGTGCTGCTGTTGCATGTGTTGTTGAGGTCATGCGACTTGTTGTCGGTTAGAGCGGGCCTGGTGTCAGGCGCTCATACTGGCGGCTGCGCAGCTGCCATGCGCTTGAGCAGCATGTTTCAGGCAGGAGCACCACCTCTTGGCCATGAGCATGAGCCCCAGTAGGGTCCGCGATGCATGCAATGCTGTGCAGGTGGCGCGGTACGAGGCGGCACAGCACTTCCTGAGTCACGAGGTGAGGGCAGACTCCCCTGCAGTCCACCCCACCCAGACCTTGAGTCATGCAGGCAACAGCCACCAGGCCCCTCCAGCTACATCTAGGCACCAGATCCACCTGCCACCACCTTGCCTAGGCTCGCCACTGTGCAGGCCACACCCACCTTCCTCTTTCCTTGCCCAGCCCAGTCTCCTCCTGTCCCCACCTTTTCTTTAACAGCCTTTCATTCTTCCTTCTGGCCTGCTCCTAACCTACTTGACGGGGCAGCAGGCCCACCCAGTGGCCTGCCCCAACACCCCTGACACCTGCTGTCCACACAGCTGGAGGTATGGGGTGCTGCTATGCTCCCACGCAACAAGCAAAGTCAGGGATCCTTACTAGCGGTGTTGTTTTGTCTGTATGAAGTACCTCCCACGTACGTGGCAGGGCGCCTTCCACCTACACTGTTGCGTGACCCCTGTGACAGGGCTTCAACCTGTATTTGGCATGACTGACATGCACTGATGTAAGCTGATGACGGCTTCATGGGGAGCACACTAATGTGCCCCAGTAGGCTGCTGCTGCTGCCGGGTCTTGGGTGGCTTGTCTCGCAGCCGCTTGTAGCCCAGGCCTGGGTATCCCTTGCCCTCCGTCACCAGCAGCTCAAGCACCTCAGACCAGGAGCACAGCTGCAGCAAGCTCCGTTTGCACAGCTGGAGGTGTGGTGGCGCTGGTGTAACCCCGGGTGGGTTGGCCAGCTAGGCAGCTAAGCTAAGGTGAGGAGGATGCGTATAACACACATTGAGGCAGTGAAGGGGAGCTGTGGGTGAAGTTGCACCCCCTGCTGGAGGTGCGCCATGATCTTCTGTCCAGTCTTCTTGCAACCCCTCAGCCCAGCGCCCCTCAGGGACTGCAGTCACCTGCTGATGCAGCATGATGAACACAGACAGAGCCTGACTAAGGCCAAGACGCATGGGCGGGACACAAGTCAGCATGACTGCCGTGGGCTTCATGGGCCCCTGGCTCACCTCCATGCTTGCCATGTGTCGACCAAAGGCCTGCGCTGGCATCAACAGCAACGATCCCTGCTTAAACAGCACAGAGCACACTGATTACAAAAGTGGAGTACACTGCGCCACATTTGGGAGCGCTTTTTGCGCATGACTGTGCTGCTAGGCACTGCATTCTGCCGTTTGCAACTTCTCTTTGGAGCAGTTAACATCCATAGGTTTCAATGGGTGCATAGGGTAGGGTGGGGTGTCTGCTCCTACCAGCAGTGGGTGGTGGCTGTGACGAGCAAGGACACGCCCATAGCAAGGATGCGCCCATAGCAAGGATGCCCATAGCAAGGATGCGTCCTCCCATACACACCTGGCAACCCACGCTGCTGCATGTTGCGCACAGCCAGTAGCAAGGGTACCAAGGGTACCCTGGACACTCTGGCTGGCTGGGCCTGCCCTGGCCCCCACCTGGCTGCCCTGCACACATCAGGCCCATGCCCAGCCTGCCATGCCTGACCCACTGCCTGCCCACACCGACCCTGGCCTGGCCGTGACCTCTTACCCACACCCGCTCTCTTTGTTCCACCAGGCCGCACTGCATGAGGTGCATGAGGTGCATGAGGTGCATGAGGTGCATGCGTGATTGCTGTACCGGGCCTACAGGGCCTAGCCCTGCGTGCGTGTGCAGGACGCCTTCCCCCTGCGCCTTGCCCGTGCCAATGGCTTCCAGCGCCGCGCCACTCTGCTGCTGTACCTGAACGATGTGCCAGAGGTGGGCCCTGTGCCCTCAGCCCTTGCACACTGCACAGCACAGCTGTCAGGTGATACATGCTGGCACCAACAAGGCACTCAGCAAGACAGCCCCCTCCCTCTCTCCCTCCTCAGCAGCAACCTAGCCACCGACTCTGTACCCCACCGTGGAGCACAACATGCAGCACCACATGTCTCTATCGCTGTACCAAACACGCAGCAACCTGCCGCTGGCTGCCGCTACAGCCATGCTGGTACATGCTGCAGGCTATGTGCTGCTGCTGTTGCTGTTGCTGCTGCTGCTGCTGCCGCTGCCGCTGCACACCACCAGCTGTGTGGCATGCAGCTGTGGCAGCACACAGGCCGTGTCCTTCCGCTGTCCACCATGACTGGGGTGCCACTGGGGCTGTGGACCTAACCCAATGGAAGTCTCAAGGCAGGGGGAGCCAGGGTGGTGGTGGGGTGGTGGGTGGTGGACTGAGCTACACTGGAGGTAAGCAGGGCAGGGCTGGCCAGCTGGGCCTACGTGGGAGGGAGCCACCACCTGCTGTGAGCACCCAGCGCCCATTCGATTCACCATGTGAAGGCGGCTCGGGCAATGCTTGCCCCTGACTGCCCCCTGGCTGCCTGCTGCAGGGCGGGGCCACTCAGTTCGACCACTTGGGGCCGCTGTCGGTGCAGCCTGAGGAAGGCAAGCTGCTGCTCTTCTTCCCCGGCTTTGCAGATGGCAGGCCTGACCCCAGGTGCCCTGGACCACCAGCCCCTTGCGCTCTGCCTGCATGCTGCCGGCGTCCTGCTTGTGTCTGCAATGTGTGGCATATGACTACAGAAGGGTTTGATGCAGCTGGTAATGGCAGCAGGCCAGGCGGCCAAGGGGAGAGGGCGGGGGGTTGGAAGCCAAGGGGAAGGCTGGGTAAGTTGCTGGGCAAGGGGGTTGAGGGAAGATGGTCACAAAATGGGGCCAAGGCAGGTGACAGGTGAGCAGGGCCTGTGCAAAGGAGGGGCCACCTGCCTGTCGGGCTGCTGCTTGCAGGACGCTGCACACTGCAGCTGACGCCATCCACACCAAGTGGGTCATGCAGCAGTGGGTGGCAGGCGGCGTAGCGCCCACCCAGCAGCCCATGCCGCTTGCGCTGCCCCCGCTGACAGCCCCCAACACGAGCCCGGCCATCATCGCGGGCCGGGATGCGCCACCAGCGCCTGCAGCGCACAACACCAGCTTTGCTGTGCGCGTGCCAGTGGCGCTGCCGGACAACGCGGCACAGGCCAGGCCTGCTGCTGGTCAAAAGCGATCAAAAGGAAAGAAGACGGGCAAAGGGTTTGGGTCGCGATAAGGTGCTGAGATGACGCGATTGTCGTTGAGCAAGCTGAAGGCTGCCAACTGCCTCCGCGCCACATTGCTGCAACTGTTCCTCGTCACGGTTGTTTCTGCTGACGCGCGGACGGTTGTAAGCAGTTCAGGCTTAACGGGCGGCTGCAGAGACGATTGCACCGCCCCAACGGCACAAAACTTGAACAGTGCTCCCCACTGGGATACACTAAGACAAAACTTTGCACCAAACACCCAGAGCGCTGTACAAGCATGCACAGTATGTGTGACAGCTCTGCATATGGGATGACTGCCCACTGGGGCCCACATGCCCACATGGCAGTGCCCAGCCATGCCAAAGCCGGTCAGGCCAGGCCAGGAGAAGGTATACGTGCGCAACACAGCCCTACTGCCCAAGTGGCGTCTACACCCAGCTACCACAAGTAAACCCCATTATCCAGTACTGAAGCTCTCTACAAAGAATGAAAGGAGATGTGTGTGAGCAATGTTCAGCTCTAGGGGGTAGTGATGGAGGCACACACACCAGGTAGGAGGAACTGATGTAGGCATTAGGCACGCCAGCAGTAGCCATCACAATTATGACCTCACAGCCTGTGTTTAATTACAAATCTTGCCGTGTTTTGTTTCCCCTAGAGAATGGGAATAGACAGACTGCCGTTTGACGGCTAAGCGTTGTATAGCATTGGCGTGTAGGTCTAGACTGCAGGCTGGTGCGTGAGCCCCATGTTGGCAATGGCCTGCCGCAGCTCAGCCAGCTTGTCAACAGTCATGACGGACACGGTGTCCCTCAGCGCCTGCAGCCAAACGCCAGGGGCAGAGAAGCAACCCATGCCATCCAAGGTTTACTCTTTGTGTGGGCACGGTGCATTGACCTGAGGAAGCTGTACTACTACTGCTAGAGCTGGCACCATGAAGGAGGGCAATGGGCATGTGGGGTAGGCACTCACAGCCTCGGATAGAGGGACATGCCTGGCTACCAACACAGCCAGGCAACTACCATGCGGCCATGCTCTTTGCTTTGCGCAGGCATTGGGTTGGTGATGGCGCAGGGGGCTCCCACAGGCACTGGTGCCACAGTCATGCTCGGAGACGAAACTCTGACGGTAAACTTATGCTATAAAAAGTAAAATACCAATCGCAAACCCGTTGATTGAACATATGGTCTATACGCCTGCTTTTGTCAATCTATGCTATGAGCATATTCTATGTAACAGTAACTGAGCTGGGTCCGCTGGCCCTGCTGGTGACCGTGAGCTGCACCTGGCCCACCCCCTACACACTTGGCAGGCTGCTCATCCGTTGAGCAACCCAGCAGCGCGTACCTGTGCGGAGGGCAGACCCATGACTGCTGCAACGATGCCCAGTGCAGCAGCAGGCATCAGGGCGACACGCAGCCGCAACGCCTCCACCCCCTCAGTGCTTGCCTGTACAAAACACGACAGCCATCCTCCTCCCCATCTGCCGTATGTCAAGCAAGGATATGGGGAGAAGAACCAGTGCATGAGGCCAGGGGCACATATTCTTCCTTAAGTGACTTTGCTAGTCACTTCGGCAGTTGAGTGCCAGGTTTCGTCTTTGATGTCCTCACTTGTTGACAATCACCCGCGGTCAATGACAGAGGCAGCGATAGCAACTTACCGGAACCCCTGTGTCGCCCTCCGCCGCTGCTCCTGCGAGGATGTCGCGAATGAGATCCCGCGCACTCTGTTGCGCCACGGTCGTCATCCCGGACGAGTCGCGAGTGTGTGCGGCTGCGACGGCCTCCGCGCGTTCCAGGGCATCGTAGTACCACAGTGTGAAGGAATGGCGCGGTGCCAGCGTGGGCATTACCTGCAACGCGCACGCTAGCGTCCTTCACCTACACCTCGCTGTTCGCAGCTAGCTGTTACGAACACCCGCGGGCATTCATGCAAAGGCTGGGACGTTCCAGCAGCAGCAGTGGGAGCAGGAGCTGGTGGGCAGCTGGCCCTCCGTACCTCATGGGCCACGGTCTTTGACAAAAACATGGCCAGCCGGCCGCAGTGAGGCAGCACATCTACTGGAGAGGAGTCCGGAGGAAAGAGTCGCAGCGCACCGCCATGACTCGGCTTCCTGCAGGGCACCAGTCAGTGTGTTGGGCTGTGGCGTCAATGTCAGGGGCTGAGTGCGGTAGGCAGGCAGGTCGCTGTTACAGCAAGGCTGTGGCACAGCACAGCTGCTCGCACTCTCACCAGTTGGGGTTGAGGTAGCAAAGCAGGGTGAGGCGGCGGCCGTCCTCTGCTGTGTTGTCTGCACATGGTCCGGGGTGGCAGCATGGAGCTAGCTGGAGGGATGCATGGGCCATGGCCATGCAGTGGCTAGCCTAATATAGACTGCAACCCAGAGCTTCTGTACTTAGCAGTAGGTTCAATGTCATCGCTGCACATGACACATGATCAAACAAGCCGTCGAACCTGTGGACTACAAATCATCTAATGGGCTGCAAATCTCTCTAATCTCTGGGCAAGAAATTGCGCAGTAGGTGGTAGGGATCTAGGTGTAAATATATATGTATATATATAGTACAGTTGTATAGAATACATATAGTATAGTAGTATAGTAGTATACCGTACTGATACGCCCTGTTGGTGATTTCACCAAATCAAATCGTCACCAAATTGTATCACCATTTGTTTGAAATGCGGCTGTCACCAAATTTGTAGCAGCACCCTCAAGTTCACCATAACTCTATGGTATATGGCGCCAAAGCTGAAACAGAGCCTGCTGACCTCGATCCTTCAGCCTATAGATGCTGCCAATCGAGAGGCAGCTGTCGCACGTGATGTGACAGCTTTCGTAGCCGCCCGCGAGGCAGCTGCGGTTAGAGCGATAGCAGAGGCGGGTTTGTCGCAGAGCGGGCTCAAACGATTAAAGCGCAATAGGCCCCAGGTCCCTATCATAGCAGCCTTTCAGCAGCTGCAAGACCATTCAGCTCTGATAGCGAGAGTGATAGTGAGGATGATGAGGCTGTGATGGAAGCAGCCACACGCTTCAGTGCTCGAAGGCGGCTGCCCCACTAGTGAACAAATACATATGTGGACAATGTGCTATTGCTATGTGTTGCACTTGGCAGCCTCTGGCTTCGTAGATCTATTAAGAATAGGGAGTCACCAAACATGTATCACTTGATTGTTTGAGCCAGGCGCTGTCACCAAATATGTGCCAAAAGGGCCTTTGGGACCGTTTTTTCGGGTTTCACCAAATCAGCATATCACCAACAGGGCGTATCAGTACGGTAGTTTATAACTATGGACTTACCTAATAGGCAGAGGTAGCACCCAACCCTGAGGCCAAACCTGCTTTGCACAGTGCTGATGGGCTGCTAGCAGTGCATGGTGGTCCTTCCAGCCCATTGCTAAAATCTGAACCTACATCGTCACTCAGCTCTTGTGCGTGCGCACGCAGCAGCTCTGGGCTGCTCAGGAATCCACGCGAGGCACAGTGGGGATGAGGGCAGCCTGACCCACCAATGTGCTTGGCAAAGCGCGCGCCGCCACCGGGATACACGGCACACATGGCTGCGCTGCGCTCCCTCACGCGTCTCAACAGGGCGGACACCCGCGCCAGCTCCACCATGACAAGGCGGTCAATGCAAGCCAGCACCTGCGCACGCTTGCAGCAACTGCGGCTGCAGACCATGCAGCAGCGCAGGGCTATAGAGGGTGGCTAGGACACCAACATCAGCAGGCACTGAGCTGGCTGCATGGGGTAAGAAGGCCTGCTGTGCATGGCATGCATGACAACAGCTCAAGTACTCCACAGTCTAACTCAGAGCACTCCTACCTCCATCAGCCCCGTCCCCAACCTTGCCCCTGCCACCATCCTCGCCCCCGCCCCTGCCCCCTGCTGCTGCTGCCCCTGCCCTGACCACCTCACCGTACTGAGGTGAGTGAAGCTGCAAGCCCGCCGCTCGCCGTCTTTCACAAAGGCGGTGGCAGCCAGAGCCTGCTCATCCAGCCAGAGCACCTGGTCACCGCGTACGTCCCGCCGGCTCAGGGTGGCCCCGGTGTCTGCCTCCTTACCCACCTGCAAGCAAGGGTAGGTGGTGGGGGAACAGGGACCAGGCATCAGTGCAGGGAGACCACACAGCCCTGGTCCAACCACCAGCCAGGTGTCCCCAACCACCCCAACCACCCCAACCACCCTACCCTAGCACATCAGCTCCTGGGGCTGGGAGGAACTTGTTTGATGTGCCACCTGCGCTGCTGTGATGAGCACACAGTGCCTGCACGCTGTTTCAAACTGCTAGAAAGGCCAGGTGCTGTCAATGAAACGAGGGTGAGGTTTAGAGCCTCTAAGCATCGTGGGTAGAGAGCATCCAAGCATCGTGGGTGTCTGTCAGTCTGTGTCGACATTCAAGCAGCAAGCAATCATGCCAAAGAGCCCGCCAAGCGTGTGGGTGTGAGGGGTGGTGTCCCACAGACGTGAAACAACCGCACTTGGGCCCAGTTGTCAAGGGTATCAGTTGTTCTCGCCTGATTGTCTGTAGTGATGGTATTTGGCCTGAAGTTGCTGGTGCTGACCCAGATGACAGAATGCCTGTGTCCCAGACAACTAAATCAGCAGCTCATGCTGCACGCTATTCAGGGGTGGTTAGAGCGATGCATGAGGGGGATAGCATGTGGTGTAATGGACAGCTGCTGTGTGAAAGGGCCCTATCCCAACCCTCATGTAAACCTTGACCCGGGCCGCATGCGTCCCATGTGCCATGCAGATGAGGTCAGATAAGTGAAGGTGACCCAAGGGGGGACACAAGCAGGAGGTCGGAGCGCCGCTTGCACCTCCCTCATCAGCCAGCAGGTAACAAGCAGAGGACAGGCGCCAGGCTGGGTGAGGACAGGCTGAGCTCTGCAGCAGCGGCGTCAGCTTGGCCGTTCTGATGGTGTGGTGTGGTGTGGTGTGGTGTGGTGTGGTGTGGTGTGATGTGGTGTGGTGTGGTGTGGTGTGGTGTGGTGTGGTGTGGTGTGGAGTGGTGTGGTGTGGTGTGGTGTGGTGTGGTGTGGTGTGGTGTGGTGTGGTGTGGTGTGGTGTGGTGTGGTGTGGTGTGGTGGCCCATGGTGGGGCATGGCAGCCTAGCTCTACCACTGGCACCAGAGCCAGGCAGGATGCTAGACTGGCACTGCTATTCAGCACTCAGCCTCCAGCGTGCGGGGAGGACAAGGGCCGCCCACTGCAGCTGTGCTCCTGGCCTGACTAGCCACCGCTCAGGGGGCCAGGAGCACATGGACATGGGCTGCATGCGGATGCGAGAGTAATGTGTGGCTGCCCTCACAATGAAGCTGTCACCTTGCATGGCCATGTTTAACATGGCTATACCAACCTTTTGGCCCCTTTGATGCAAGCGGGTGCGACATGTGCAAGTCATACGTTTGCAAGGCATGGTGGCAGAAGTGTCTGATGCACACCATGCTGTAGAGGGAGGGCCAGGGGGGGTGCGCCCAGCACTGGCACCAGCAAAGGCCACCCCCCTCTCCTCCCTTCCAGCGCTACCCTTCATCGATCTGACCCACAGCACCACGCACCCAGATCTCCCCAGCCGTGTAGTGCTCCTCCATGACCTTCAGCTCCTTGCGCACAGCGATGACCTGGCCCACGCTGAGCACATTGTCGCACACTGCCCAGCCTTGAGCCTCCAGCCGGCCGGCAATGGACTGCGCCAGGGCTTTCAGCTGCACAGGCAGCGCTCAGGCACCTGGGCTGACTCTGGTGCGGGGAGGGGAGGGGAGGAGAGAATACACCTCACTGGGGCGGCTTATTAGCGCAAAAGGTGGCGAGCAGCAGCATGTAGCCAAATTGCTGCAAAAGCGCAACGCTGCGATGGGTGCTCAGGCTGATGGTGATAGGCCTGATGCACACCCTTCACCAGTTTGCTTTGCCCTCTGCCCGCTGGTGTTGCTGGCCACCCTGATCCCACTCCTTTTACCTTCTTACGGTCACTCTTCTGCCCACTTTTTGTGCTGCTTCTGTGGGGCTGCCCAGGCCCATCAGGTATCAGCAGCTGCTGCAGGGCGCTGCAGTCCTCAGCGTCAGCATCGGCACTGACGACCCCAGCAGGGGCAGGGGTGGGTTGTGGGCGCCCCGAGGGCGTCTGGGTACATCTGGGTTGGGGATCTTGCCCAGGAGCCTGCTTGCCACTCAGGCTGTTCACCTCACCTTCTCTAACTTCAGAATGCTCAGCCACAAGGTTAGAGACAGCTGATGTTGGGCATGGCACCGTAGCGGTGCTGCTGCTGAGTGCCTGCGGCACCTCGCTGCTGCATCCTTTGCCTGGCATTGGCGACACTGGCACAGTGGAGGCAGGGGTGGTCGCTGGCATAGGGGTGGGGCCAGGGGTGGGGCCAGGGGTGGGACCAGGAGTGGGAGCCACTGTGGTGGTGGGGGGCGCTTTGTAGGAGCGTGTGGCGTAGGGGGTGGCAGTGTAGACAGAGGCTGACAGTGCCGGCCCAGACGCGGGTGCCGGTGCACAGCGGCCTGCAGTGCTGCTGGTGAGGGGGTTGCTGCTGGGTGTGAGGGGGTGGCACGGAGGGCTGGTGGACCTGGCAGGGAGGCACTGTTGGCCAAAGGCCACCACCTCCTCCCCGTACATAAGGCTGAGCAAATGCATGTCATCAGGCTCTCCACAGTGTGTGGTATCTGCAGGCAGGGGTGAGGACAAAAGAGTGCATACTTCCTGTATCTATCAGTAAAACTTGGACAAACCCATGTGAGCCAGAGCCTGCCCATGGCCCCGCAAGCTCAAAGTCATGCTGCCAATGGTGCACTGGGTTGTGATCATCAATGTTGGGGTGGCACGTTGCTCGATTTTACCATTGGCACAGCCAGCATTGCTGTCATGACACTCCTCCAATGTATCAGCAGTCCGGAGAATGAGCAGCTCTGGTGCTTTAAATTTTAAACGCCGATGCTTGCGAGAGAGGGTGGCGGTTGTCTGGTGCTCTGCCACCGCGAAGGGCAACGGTATCTCCAGCACTTTTTCCCCACAAGCGAGCAGGACCAGCTTGTTATCGAAAATTTCCAGCTGTTCGGATATGCATTCCTCGACCACCGCAGTGAAGCACCGTCGCCCATCTGGACCAGCCTCAATGCTTGTGGTGAACGTGTGTGATCCTAAGGAATAGGGCATCAGGCTAAGTGGGTTTGCATGCCCTATAACACATGCACGCTTGCATGATTTGCTTAATGCTCATCACCATGATCAGTCAAAACTCATTCACGACTAGGGCGCGCCCATAGAATTCTATGTGGCTCGGATTCCTAGAAAAACCTAGAATTCTAGGCTAGAAGGGTAGAATTCTAGTCTTGGGGTGCATTGTGCGAGAGGTTACGGGTTCGACACCAAGCCCAAGCGCAGGTTTCACATCTGATCCACTTAGTTCAGCCATTAGATGGTGTTGCAACCGCCACTTTTCCACAATGCCACTAGGCCTACTCGAAGATGTTGATACGGATGTCCTTGGGAGGGGTGAGCGTGTCCGTCTCGTACTTGGCGTTTGCCTTCACGTACACAAGCTTCTCTGCTTGCTCCACACTTAGTGAGTTGCGAAGAGCGTTGCGGTAGATGGAGGTCCACACAGACCAGTTGCGCTCGGCCGCTGCAGTGGATACGTGGACTGAAAGCAACCGCACGGCTGCTTTTGCCAAGATGGGGAACTGCAAGTCGACAATGGCAGGGACTGTTAGGGGAGGAGGCTGTCTGCAGGGGTAGGGAAGGAAGACACACCTGCTCGGCCGCCGTGACAGACCAGAAGGCCCGACGGCTGTCCATGTCAGCCAGGTAAGTGACTGTGGGTTCGCCGGGCACTGTGACGGTTCTGGTGGTACGGAGGATGGAGTTTGCATGTCTGACCATGGCTGAAGACCATGCAGAGTTTAGAAAGCTGTCCAACTCCTGCAGAGTAGTCTGGTACGCATCCTGCAGAGTAGTCTGGTATGCGTTGGCATAGAGCATGATAGAGCATGATGAAACCCACCTCATCTGCCATCTTGTTATGCATATCCACATAGAACTGCTTTGTCTTGCTCTCCCCCTGGTCGAGAGAGTATACACCTTGAAAGATGACACCACCGCTGGGTTTCAGCAACACCAGGTTCAACAATGGCTGTCCCGCAGCAGCATGCTTGTGGCGCCAACCATCGGTGCACAACATGACACCGACTCCATTCTGCACATCAACACATGACGACAAATGTTATGGGGAGGGGTGGGCTTGCAGAGTAGTCTTGCATAATTGGCTGGGAGTGGGGGGCTGGGAAGGGATGGGGTGGGCATGGTTGGAAGGGGGTGGGCATGGTAGGGAGGGGGTGGGCTGGGAGGGGAGGGGGTGGGCTGGGAGGGGAGAGGAGGGGGAGGGGATGGGGTGGGCTGGGAGGGGAGAGGAGGGGGAGGGGATGGGGTGGGCTGGGAGGGGGTGGTTATGGCTGGAAGGGGGTGGCCAAGGCTTGCGCACCCGCAGCAAGTCATCCAACTCAGCTCCCACAACCTGTCGCAACTCCCCATAAGCATCTCTTAGGCCTGTGGTTCTTGCTTGCTTAGCTGTAGGGCAGACCGCATCAAATGAAGCAAAGACTGCCCTGAGGTAGGGGTTGTCTAGGCAGGCAAAGGTGACTCCAGCGCTTGCTACAAACAAAACCATTTGTTTGGCGAGTTCCTTCTGCTCCATTGGTGTCCCCTTGCGCTTGGCTGTGGCACAACACATGCATGGTTTCAAGGCAGGCCAAGCTGAAAAGGAAAGGCTTTTAGGTTCCTTGCCTGAGGCGCCACATGGTCCCCTATTCACGACATGTTGGACTGTGGGTAATCTCGCTCAGCTACTCCAATCAAGTTGATGCATCCTCGGTCGCATCCTTGATGACTGCAAACCCCACCCCGGTGGCACTGTAACGTGGCACGCATCTGCTGGTTCACTACTCGAGTCCCGAGAAATGCCCAAAGTACAACCTTATCCTCACTCTTATCCAACCACGGGGATCAGCCCTGCTGATCTCAGGAGTCCCCAACATGGGGTTGGTAATCTTCATGCAAGTACTCGCTACAGAGTGCACCGATTTTGATAGCGTTTGTTGCATTGGCACCTGCGAATTACTCCGCATCTACTGGCAAGCGGCGCGTTAATCCTTGCATCAGAGTCCATGCCGGCGCAAGCGATCGCGGACACCCCTCAGCTGCTCACCATCAATCGTACTAGTGGTATGTAGCGGCACCAATGAGCGAACTGCGCCTGGCATCGAGCCAGTAGTACAATCACATTTCAGCCCGCCAGGCTCGCTCTCAGGTGGCCCCAACATGGGGTTGGTAATCTTCATGCAAATACTATCTCAAAACTGCACCGTTTTCGGTAGCGTTTATCACAGTGGCAGCCACGAAATAGTCCGCGTAATCTGACCATCAGCGCTAGCCATTGGAGTCTTTGCTCGCGTACTGCCACATGTGCCCGCGAACAAATCACATCGGCGAGACGGGTCTCCTTGGCACGGTGAGCCACGTCGCTGTGACCCCATCTACCTAGCGTAGTGAGCTGGTTGTGCACAAATGGAATGTCCGGCCGACACCCAACGCGATGCCTGCCGGGCGTGCAGGGCGTCTAGACGGGGCGGGTGAAGCATAATCTATCTTCGCTTCTCGCCGAACACATCATTTGGGTCGGCGCACACGAAGGTAGCACCGGGGTACACCCCCCCCCCTCCACTGTGCCCTTCACTGTGTTGCACCCGTTGCACTTGGAGGAAAAGCGACATAGAATTGTTGTTCTTTACTCATTGGCGGATCTCTTGAAACAAACCGCACATTAAACAGCCCAGGCCTCTGTCAGTTTGACATCTTCAAAGTGACATCATGTTCTCCAAGCATAATCAGGGCCACGGGGCTTTGGGGTGGCAGTTGAGCTATGAAACTTTGCACGCAGGTGGATGGCATGTAGGGGGGTGTAACTCTCAGAGGAGACGAGTCCAAACTCTGTCATGGTGTGGAGTTGTGAGACTGACTACATGGCTCTGGCCCTGAGATTGGCTAAGGGAGTTAAGGGTCACAGACCAAAGTGAGAGTATGGCTTATCTGATTATGAGCGTTTGTAAAACTGGCCTAGAGGAGCTTAACCTAGTAAATAGCATGCTGTAAGTCCAAACTGTCGAGCTGTGGCATTGCCCTCTAGGTAAGGGGGGGAGGTGGGCTCATTGCCACATTGCCGCATCCGCTTTCCGATCCGACTGCTGCTTCCGACGCGCATGCTCATGTAGAGCAGCCTCAGCGGCGCGGGCGGTCGAAGCGATGACTGCATGCCTCGCTGTGGCTCAAATTTAAATTAATTACTTTGAAGCTTTGCTGTGCACGGCCTACTGACTGCATAACTATTCTGGATGGGTCAAGGGTAACTGGCCGGGTTGGCTATATTGTGAGCCATCTAACATAGTTTTTGGCGTAGTGAGTGCAAAGATACAGCCGTCCTACTACCAGGGGTCGGTTTCCTGTCATTTTTTGTCAGTTGGGGTCGCCTGACTCGCTCCCCGAACTTTTCATTGGTACAGGCGGCGTCGGAAGACCATCGTTGGGCGAGTAGGGCACGACCGGACGTGTTAAAGTTAATGTTAAACCGTTTTGTTAAAGATGCACGCTTGGTCTTGATATGAGTCGTTTTTTGCTGTCGTTCTGGTCACGACACGGCAATGCACCCAGCGACACTATGCAGGCAGAAGTGGCCAGTGAGACGCAGTCCCAGGGTAGCAAATCGGGTATGTTAAAGATTTGTTAAAGTACGTTAAAGAACCAAAACATCAGGATGTTAAATTAACCGGTCGTGCTCTATGGGCGAGTTGAGACTCGACATTGCTGCAAACGCGAAAAATGTGCGTCTCTCTCTGGCCAGTCACACAGAAAAATGGCCCCCCTTGCACAAATCGGCATGTTGTGAGCTGACCACTATGACTTTGCAAAACTTCGAGTCACAACTTTGTTCATGGCCGGTTGGAAATAACTTTGGCGTGACTCAACTTTGCCTTGCAGTAATGACTAGCCCACCCCGACCGCCCGGAACCTGCCCCCTCCCAGCCCCTCCCACCCCCAGCCCCCCCCCTCCCACCCCTCCCCAGCCCCATCCCCGCACTCCCAGCCCCTCCCACCCCCAGCCCCGCCCTCCCACTCCCTACCACTGCCCCCGCTCCCCTATGGGCCGCAGCCTGCGGCAGGCTCAATATGAAGCCCAACTGAAATCACCTAGGGCTGCGTATCTACACAGTCCCAATGGCCTGAAAGCCACAGCAAGGAAGGCTGAGGCTATCGCAAAGGAGGTGCAGTGTGAGAATGAGCTGTTGATGACCGAGGCTCAGTTGCTACATGCTATTGAGGAGGTCCCTTGCTGCCAAAATGCTCGACCTTGAGGAGAAGCACCAGCACCTACAGGCAGCACACAGTACTGCTCACGAAGGGGTCAAGCACTGTCCCTCACTATGTGCAGGTGCTCCTAAGCCACGTCGGTCGCGGCGGTCTCTCGCGGCGAGGCCCGCACGAGTAAAAAGTGCATGGATTTAAATGTGACGATTTGAGCCGCCATAGCACCCAGCACACTGCACAGTATTTAATGATACAAGCTGCACCGCATAGCTGAAAGAGTCCTCTATCCAGGGATGTGCGAAACATAAATATAAACCACGTGGCTGAGACGCGGCGTCGTTTTGATTACCAGGGGTCAGTTTCCTGTCATTTTCTGTTAGTTGGGGACACCTGAGCTGATCCCCTACAAGCACATCCCCCCTAGACCACTGGGCACCTCATCAAAACCAACAGCTTGATGCTGAGTAAGGCTAACAGCCTGTGTAAACTACTATGCCCTATGCGTTGTTGCGGGCCCGGCCATCAATACCCTGCCGGTACTCTGCAGCCCGGTGCAGCCTCTGCCTGCCCTTGGGCAACCAGTCATTGACCCGCTTGTAGCCCTGCAGATACTCCTTGCCAAGGGAAGGCAGAGCCTCCAAGCCCTCATACCTGCACAGCTCCAGGGGGCGCTGTGTGCTCTACCCAATGCGCTGCAAGTTCAGGCATCCGTTGGTGTCCCGGTCCAGCCACCTGCCCCATGGGGGGCCCTGGGGTGGTGGGACTGGGCCAGGTGGGGGCTGGGCAGGGGGAGGGGACTCCTGGGCAGGGGAAGGGGGGGGGGCCTAGGGCAGGGGGAGGGGGAGGGGGGGTCGGCGGTACCTCATGGCACCACAGCAGGCCCCGCACATACTCCCCATGCCGCTGGCATTTCGCTGGGCGCACCAGCCGCCGGATGAACTGGCCCTGCTGGGCGTATCCAGTTTTCGGGCCTAGCCTTCCGTCAAGCTTTGTGGCCTACCGGCTGCGGTCTGTGCGGCGGAGATGGGGCGCTTGCGTTTCTTTTTCGTGGACATCACAGGGATTGAGCAACAGTATTTAAGCGGAGTGGCTGTGCTGGGAGGTGCATCAAGTCGCCATCCAACCGGAGTGCCGGCATCCGGAGTGGGGCGGATGTGATGTCCATTACATAATTCACACAGCCACCAACCAGACAAAGGATGCAGCCCTGCTCAGACAACGTGTGTCGCGGTTGACAGAGGCACCTGACCTACCGTCTGCCTGTTTTGGCACAGTTAGCATTGCAGACGTCAGTATATGTTGAGGTTTTCCAGTCGGGTCCACCACATCAGTGTGGTGCATGCCTCCTAGTTGCCCCCCCTGGCATGGCAATGTCAGCAGCAGCTGGGGTCGGGGCAAGGCACATGGGGAGGGTGACACTTGTCCTACAATGTAGGCTACATATCCCGATCTGAGCATCTGTTCACTTGCCATGGAGGTTTTTTTGGTATTTTTTATTTTTTATTAAATGGTAATTAATTGGTATTGCCAGGCCAGGCATGGCAATGTCAGCAGCAGCTGGGGTCAGGGCGAAGCGCATGGGGAGGGTAACGCTTGTCTTGCATCACAGCTCTGCCTCCATCTACACACACTGCACGGCTCATCAGCCAGCATGGCAGCGCAAAAAAGGGGATCGCATGGGAACCAGCCAGCCAGCCAGCCAGCCAGCCAGCCAGTTCATTAGCCTGCCAGCCACCTGTTTGTCCAGGCAGCCAGTCAGACCAGCAGGCAGTCAGGCAAGCAGTAGAATTGCTTGTTGCAGCACACTCTCATGCACACATCATGAGTGCACCACGTTTCCTAGGTTTTGTTCTATTCACAACTCGCAAGCATTTCAATGCAGATGCACGCAAGACATCAAGATCGCTGCATAGTATGCGGTGCACGGCCGCATCAACTCATAGCTGCACATTGTCTGCCGCATTGACTGAACCAGGAGCCCAGGGTGGGTTGGCTGCAACACATGCCACATGGCCGCATGGCCCCATGGCCCCATGGCCGGTGGGGCTGCCAGCAGCCCTGATCAGGTTGTGTGTCAGGGGCAGGGGGAGAGAGTGGGTGGGTGGGTGGGTAGGTGGGTGCAATGGCACCAATACGAGGGTGTGTGCTGTGTGTGGCACATGCAGGGCGAGGGCATGCATGCATGCACAGTGTGGGGTCACACACGCAGTCACACTCTCCATGCAACATATGGGCAAAGCATTACGCCCATGAACCTTGAACCACTTAACCTACACAGTGACCCAGGCCAGCTGAGGGGCGCTGGTGATAGCGCTGCTGTCCTTTGCTAAGGGGGGAGGAGCAGCTGGACAAGACAGAAAGGCCCCCTCCTTTTCCCCCTCCCCCCTCCCCTCCCCCCCTCCCCTCCCCCCTCCCCTCCTCCCTTCCCCCCTCTCTCCTCCACATCCTGTCCCCCCCAAGACCCGCTGCCACCATGCCCAGAGAGCTGAAAGAGGGTGTGTGGCTGAGGGCGGGGGCGCACACAGGGACAGAGGCCGTCACCTCTACCTCGTCCGCCACCCCGACCCAGTCTGTGGGGGCACCCGCTGGCTGCTCCAGGCGGTCAGGTGGGTGGGGCCCAGACGGCAGGCTGGGGTCAGGGGGGTCACACTGCAGGCTGTGACACACGGGGGTTGCCCCGGCTGCTGCTGCCTCAATCCTGACCACCACCCCAGTGCATGGCATCAGGGTCTGGGTGCCGTCCACCAGCCCCGGCCCCCCCTTGCCGAGCTGCTCCTTTGCGCCCGCCCCACTGCCCCACTGCGGGGGTGAGGAGGAGGGGTGGTGGCAGGGCGGGTCCAGCAGGGCACGCTGCAGGGGGGAGGCCGAGGGCAGGCAGGGGAGGCTACTTGGCAGTTGCAGCTCTGCCGCTGGTGGTGGTGCTGCTGCAGGCCTGATGGGACGCATGCCGCCCTGACCAGCGGTGCGTGGCAGCACCTCCTGTTGTGGCTGTGGCGGCAGCTGAGGCTGAAGCTGAAGCTGAGGGGGCCCCATGCTGCCAGGCACTCTCAGGTTAAGGACAGGGTCAGGGTCAGGGTCAGAGTCAGGGTCAGGCAATGCCAGCAGCAGCTGGGGTCGGCAAAGAGTTGTAGCCAGCATGGTGTGCATTGAAGGGCTGGTGGGACTGAGCTCCTGCAGCTGCCGTGTGCCAGGCTTCACGCCGCCACTGCTGTTGCCCGGGCCGCTGGTGGGCGGTGGGGAGGCTGGGCTGAGGGGGGAGGGAGCAGGGGCCTGCTGGCAAGCGGCGAAAGGGGAGGGGACTGGGCCAGACTGGGCCAGGTGAGGCTGCTGCTGCCAGGATGCTGCCGTCCCTTGTAGGGGAGGTGGCTGAGGGGCTGCTGCTGCTGCTGCTGCTGCTGCTGCTGCCATGGCTGGGTCTGCTGCTTGGGTGTTGCTGTGAAGTGGCGGCAGCGGAGTGGAGGGTGGTGCAGGCACCTGGTCTACCGGCTGCATGGCGGGGGTGGGGGGCAGGGTCAGGGACAGGGGTGCTGGGGGGTTGGCCGCCTGACGAGCAAAGGGCGAGACAAAGTTGCCTGTTCTGGCAACCAGTGCAGGCTGCAGCGGCTGAGGGGGGGTGGCAGGGGAGTGAGTGGTGAGGGCAGCATGGGGAAGGGGGAGGGTGGGCGGGGGGGCTGGAGGGAGGCCTGGCTGCAGCCCCTCGCCCTGCCTTGGTGGTTCCTGGCGGTCACAGGGTACAGCTGGCGCTGCAGGAGCAGCGTTGCTGGACTGGGTCCCTGCCTGGAGGCCTCCCTCGTACTCCCAGGGCAGGCTGTTGCTGAAGGGACTCGCAAAGCGTGTGAGCGGCTTGGGGCGGCCGGCTGGCCCCTCCTGCCGCTGCCCCTCCTGCCCCTCCTGCAGCCCCTCCTGAAGCTGCCTTGGACCCTGCTCTGGCGCGGGGGAGGCTGGCTCCTCCTGCTGCTGCCCCGCCCCTGTTGGGGCCGGGGTGGTGTGACCCAGCCGCGTGTCATTGCTGCTGCTGCCGCCGCCCTGACAGCGCACGACACTAGCAGAGGGCGACGCTCCCGGTGGCTCGGCCACTGTGGCCCTCAGAGAGTCAGTCCCTGGCCCCCACCCCTGCCCCCCACCCCTGACCTCCTGCTCTATGCTGCGGCACATGCCCTCATGCTGCTGATCCACAGGGGCTGGGGGGGGCTGGGCACTGGACAGGCAGGCCAAGGAGCTGCCCTCACACCCCTCCCCCTCACTCTCCTCCTCCACCTCTTCCATGCCATTGTCCAGCTCTGAGCAACTAGGCGACCCTGCCACGCCCAGCCCCTCCTCCCCCTCCCCCCTCCTCCTCCACCTCCCCCACCTCCCCCTCCTCCCCTACCTGCTCCTCCTCCCTCACCTCCTCCTCCTCCCCTACCTCCTCCCCTTCCTCCCCGTCGTTGTCAGCGGTGGCGAACCAGGCCAGGTGACAAGGCATGGGCATGGAGCGAGCCCGTGCCATGTGGCTGCTGCGCTTGCGCCTGCGGCTGCTGCTGACCTGACGCAAGGGGCAGGGCCCAGCTAGGCTGCTTGGCTGCTCCTCCTGCCCTGGGCCTACGCCTTGGCCTTGACCTTGGACCCGGCCCGGGGCCAACACTTTGGGAGAGCCCTGGTTGGGGCAGGTGGTGCGGTTTGAGGCAGAGCTGCTGGGTGTCAGGGGCTGCGGGGTGGGCTGGGGGTCTGGGTTATGGGGGCCAGCAGCGGCAGCAGCAGCAGCAGCGGCAGCAGCAGCAGCAGGGCTGTATTTGCCTTGAAGGTGTATGAAGGGCACATCCCTGGACATCCGATCCTGACGCTGCTCAAGCTGCTGCTGCTGCTGCTGCTGCTGCATCTTCCCCTTTCCTTGACCCACCTCTCGCTGCCCCTGCCCCTGCCTCTGCCCCTGCTCCTGGGGCTGCAGCTGAAGGCAGGTGGGCACTGCCACAGCAGGGGGCCTGGTGTCCGCAGTGTCAGGCACCTGGCTGGCAGTCAAGGGGGAGGGGGAGCAGGGGGGGTCCAGCGCTGCAGGACTGAAGGCAGTGGGGCGGTCAGGCAGCTGCTGGCTCAGGTCACGGTTGCCAGCGTCGGCAACACCCTGGTCAGGGGGGTACGGGGAGAACTGGGCATGAGCAGCGTGGGGGAGGGTGGGTGGGTGGGTGGGGCAGGGGGAGGGGGAGGGGGAGGGCGACTGCCGCCTTGCATGCACCTCCATGCATGGTGCCGAAGGCTGCTGAGGGTGGGGGGTGCAGGGGGTTTGGGGGGAGTGGAGGCTGGGCTGAGACGGCAGGCCCAGCGCCCTGCCCCTAGCGCCAGCCTCCCCTGCCCCTCCCCCTTGCCCTGGCGCCGCCCCTGGGCCAGGCCCCGTCAGCTGCTGCTGCCAGTGGCTGAGGTGTGGTGCGTGGGTTGGAGTGGCCCGGTATGGCGGGGGCTGAGGGGCTGAGGGGAGGTGGCGGGTGGGTGTCCCTGGACCCCGCCTGGCCCCTGCTGCCCCCCCCACCCCGTGTGATGCCGAGGTGCTGGCCAGCTGGGTGGGTGGTGGTGCGGTGCTACAGCCGGGGGGGGCCTGGGGCGGCCTGGGGGGGCTGCTGGCGGCAGCGTGAGGGGGCGGTGCGGGGGGGGGGGAGGCAGGGACCGGGGCCAGGGAGGGGGCCAGGTGGGGGCGCAGGGCCCCTGGGCTGGCGGCAGCAATCATGGAGTGCGCGGAGTCTGAGCGGGGTACCGCTGCGGTGCAGGGGCCAGGTGCAGGGGCTGGAGGGGGGGGGCCAGGGATGAGGGGAGGCGGGGGGGGCAGCAGCATCAGGGGGTGGCAGGAGGGGGGGCGGGAGGGAAAGGAAGGGGGGGGAGGGGCTGGTTAAGGATGGGTGCAGCAGATGCTTCAGGGTGGGCCAGCTGTGTTGCTAGGAGGGGCTGGGTCTACCGTTCATGCAAATCATACTACGACAGCGCAGTCATTAAGCATGGCATTGCCCCAGACTCACAGCCATCAATGTGAGCGCAACCAAACCCAGCTGCCCCGCCCTGACCCCCATCTGCCCCCCACCTGCCCCCCCCCCACACACACCCCACCTGCCGCCCTGCCCCTCAGCACGCGGTACTCCTGCTCCAGGCAGTGCAGCACGTCCCTGAAGGAGGGGCGCTCAGCAGGCTCCCAGGCCCGGCAGCGCTCCACCAGCCGCACCAGGCCCGGCGTGATGCCCGCCTCCTCCTTCAGCCCGGGCAGCTGGAGGCTCCCATTGCCCAGGGACAACAAGAGCACGAAGTTGGGGCAGTCCGCGTCAGCAAAAGGCCTGCGGGTGGGGGGGTGGGGGGTGGGGGGTGGGGGGAGCCAGGGGTAGGGGCAGGGCGGGGGGGTGGAGTGTATGGGGGAAGGGAGGGGGCTTACACTTGCATCATAGGCCAGCAGGGGGGAGGGGGGGACAGGCAGCAGGGGCAGCGCTAAGAGAAATGGCTGGCTGCATGGCCAGTGTGAAGAAGGGTGACGTGAGCAGGGAGGCGGCCTGGACATCACATGGCAGTGCAGGCCTATACAGCAGCGCGGTCCCTCACCTCACGCGCATCAGCACCTCCCAGGTCACCACGCCAAATGACCAGATGTCTGCACGGGCAGGGCGGTCAGGTCACACTGTGAGGCTGACGAGGGGGAAATGCGGCAAGTACACCTTGTGATGGCATTAGTCATTGCAATGACGGCTGCATCGAATGCAACGCAAATGCATGTATCCACTTGTAGCTTTAGAGAGTGGGAGTGGGAGTGGTAGTGAGGCCAAGGGCTGGAGAAGGAGGGCACGAGAGGGAGAGGGAGAGGGAGGGCCTAATGAGGAGGGCAGGAGGGGAGGAGGGGGGGGGGGAGGGGGGCTGGTAATGGCACTGTCGGTTGCACCACTCTGAGCGTGTCGGGTGCATCTCCAGTGTTCCTTCAGTCATCCCTGGGTGAAGCCTGGAAGAGCTAATGTTGAGTATCGGGCCTCCTGTCATCACTGGGTGCAGGGGGAAGGGGAGGGGAAGGGGGAGGGGGGAGGGGAGGAGGAGGGGGAAGGGAAGGAGTGAAGTGTTGAGTATCAGGCCCCTCACCGCACTTCTCCGTGAAAGGCTCGCCCCGCAGCACCTCTGGCGCGCAGTCTGCAAGGAAAGGTATGGGGCAGCAGGCCAGGTGTCACATGCAGCCAGGGGTGTGGGGGGGAGCAGCAGCAGAGGGTGCCCAGCAGGCCGGTGGGGGGGTCAAGGCAGAGTCCAGGGGTCTGAGCTGCAGCACATGCAGCGTCCAGGTCCCTGGCCAGCTAAGCCTGGCAAAGCCTCTGTCCCTTTGGCTGTGCTGGCGGTTGCTGGTGTACAGCGCTAGCCAGGCAAGGCTGCTGGCCCTTGGGCTGTGTCTCAATGTGGCATGACGGTTAGACCCTGTCCCTGTCCCTGCCCCTGCCCCTGCCCCTGCCCCTGCCCCTGCCCCTGCCCCTGGCCCTGGCCCTGCCCCTGCCCATGGCCCTGCCCCTGCCCCTGCCCCTGCCCCTGCCCCTGTCCCTGTCCCTGCCCCTGCCCCTGTCCCTGGTGTGCTCACATTCGATGGTGCCCTCCAGGCCCGCCCTGGATGAGATGAGCTGCGCGTGGTCCTTGATGCGCGACAGCCCAAAGTCCGCCACCTTGACCTCGAACCTGCAGGGGGGCTGACGCCACAAGGCTCAACTGGCTGTGACACCACTCAGCTCAGGCTGAGGCAAAGCCAGCAGGCATGGGCAGAGCAGTCCCAGAGTCCTGGCAAGGCGTTGCGGCCAGGCAGTGGCAGGTGGACAGGGAGGGAGGGAGGGCTGAGTCAGGCTGGAGGGGGTTGGGTGATGGTCAGGCCACAGGC